>JAQFVV010012460.1:5678202-6278202 GCA_028023455.1 Epiperipatus broadwayi | reverse complement strand
CAATAATTAAAATTTTTATATTTATTTTAATCTAAAATAAAACAATAATAAAGTGTGTATGGATTCAAAGATGAAATTAGTGTATATTTTATAGTAAAATTTAAAATATAACAAATATTAGATTTTAAGTCTGAAGACAATTTTAAATATTTAAAAAACATAACAAGAAAAATATCTGAACTCAAAATATTTACAGAATATTTTTTTTTTATTTAAATTTGTAAAATTTGAAATCTCACCTGCAGTTTACATTTGTAGTTTGTGCACTTTGTAAGATTTCAATAGAGCTTTTAAATATAGTATCATTTTTCAAATTGATTTTTTTTGAGACTTTGGGTATCTGGTTTTTTTCATATCCCAGAATGCTCTCATTTAAGTGGATTCATTTTATTCCTGCATAAATACTATATCTTGTATTGGAGAGGAAAGTATTCATTTATTATTATTAACACTCGCAAAAGCGTATGCACAATTAGCTTGAAAGGCTGATATTTAAATGTAATACAATTGTAAACATGCGCTATATATAAAAAATAAAAATAAATGCTTATTTACATATGATTAAGTTTCAGTTAGAGTGACATTTAGTAAATTCTAGACAATTTCACCGACGTCATTCATTCAGACATCGTATATAGTAATTTAAAGTGAGTGGTCCATCCTCACACTTTCCTTGCCAGTACTTCAGATTTGCTCATATATAAGCACTTGAGTTGTAGAAATAAGTGGATTCATTTTATTCCTGCATAAATGCTATATCTTGTATTGGAGAGGAAAGTATTCATTTATTATTATTAACACTCGCAAAAGCATATGCACAATTAGCTTGAAAGGCAGATATTTGAATGTATTACTAAGAATTATTTTTGCAGGACCTCATAACCAGACATTTTAATAAACTTGCAAATAATTTTACTTTTCATTTGCTCGTTCATTCAGTCCAATAAAAGGAGAATCTTAAATGTTACCTATTCAATGCAGTAGTAAGTTATTTATGTACTATTAGTAATCAGGTTTTTCTTTACTGCTGATTTTCAAAACTTTTATTCTTGTGTTTAATGACATTTTTGTTTTCAGCATCTTGTGGCAGGGACTTTATTAACTGCATGTCCTTCTTTCTCACTCATTGCATGATTACAGGTCTGAGAGAAAACAGCGATCCAAAAAAAGTACTGTTTATTGACCATTTTAATGTTTTTATCCATTACATTGAAGAACAGCATGATTTATAGATAGAAACAAATTATAATACTTACAATTAAATCTGCTGATAGAATTAGCTATACTATCAATGACTTTGACTTGCAGTCATATAATTGCCGCTAAGCAATAAAAATGTCATTATCTATTTTAACTTGATAAATGACTGTTATTTGTAATTAACTTTTTGCTTAACAAACTAAATGAGTTTCTTTTAATTGATATATTTAATTTGTATAAATCTCAATATTTTGTGTTTAAGTTCACAAATTTAATGTATACTATTTCTAAGTCATATTAATTCAATTTCCCACATTTTAACATTATAAAAATATTAAAAAACAGTAATAGGAAGTTTAACTCTTCAAATAATTTAATTTTACATAATTATATAAAATTGAACCCCAAAATAATTACTGAAAATCAGAAAACATGAGAAACTATTTTTATTTGTGCACTTTTAATTTTATTATAATATTAAGAGAAAAGTTTAAAATTCTTAATAATTCACATTTATATATATGTTATGAAGGATTAATATTGTACACTCCTATTTTTATAATTTATGATTTTAACTATATTTAAGATTTGACTATATTCATTAATACTGAATAACCATTTGTGATAATTTTAATTATATATATATTTCTCCATTCTCTGCCAAATTATTAAAATATATGTCATATTAAAAATATGATTTAAACACCAGAATGGTGAATGATATATTATTTAAATGTCTCCATAAAGATATTTTCATTTCAATATTTTTATCATTCATTTATAAATTATTACAAAAAAATAATAGTATATATATAAATCAAAAATGTTAAAAACAGTTACATTAAAAAAGAAAATGCTGGATCATATAATTTGGAAATTCATTTTATTAAAATCTTTCATTTAAACTCAAAAAATACATTCTTTTTGCTCTCTGGTTAAATAATTCTAAATGTTTACTTCTCTTTTCATCAAATAATGTAATTCTTATAAACTCATTATAATCGAATATTATGAAATGGTAAAATTGAAGTTCAAAAGTTTTATAATGCACTAAACATGCTTTCGGCATATTACTGCCAGAGTCATACTGCCTATATATATATATGGAATAATCTATGCTGAAAGATACAAAAGAAAATATAAAGATGCTTGGGTAATCACAAAGGATCTGCATTTGATCAACAGAATGGATTCATGTGTTCCATTGTCAAAAAAAATGGAATGTTTAAATGCCACACTTACATATCAAACTATGTTCATATATACAGGCATAATTTTAATTGCTAAACTTTAATCAGCACTATGATTCTGGCAATAATCTTCCGAAAGCATGCTTAATGCATTATAAAACTTTTGAACTGCAATTTTACTTTTCATAATACTCTCTAATTAAAATGAATAGTTATAATAGTTTAAATATAAGGATCCAAAGGGTATCCATATTGGATATTATTTTATGCTTACTGATTGATTTTCATTCTTTTCTCCTTCTATCAAATCAGAGTCAAACAGAAATTAGAATTACCATATTTGACTGCTAAAAATAAAAATGGCTTAGGAATTCAAAAATAAAATTGATTAATTTTAATAAAATAAGTATTGTAAAAATAGTAAGAAAATTAGATTTGTTTAATTTTTTATAATTTTATCAATGCATAAAGAAGAATAAGTTGAATTTAAAAATGAATATATTCAACAATATTTCTTTAGAGCAAGAATGAGGAATCTTTTTGCTGTCAAGACCCATTTGAATATTTATAATTTCATTCACAGGGCACACAAATTATGGCCTACTATATTTGATCAAAAATTTAATTAATTTATGCTGTGCAACCTTTACAACTGACAGGCCAATTTTAATTCTCCCCTTTTAAATGAGGGCCATAATTTTTTTTGTGAATTAAAAAATAAAATATCATTTAATTACAATTTTTCTAATTCATCTTGCAGCATGACATATATTCCTAAATTTCTTTTTATATTCTGGACAGGTTAATTCTACAGCAAGTAGGATAGTCTTTCATAAATCCTCTTTCAGAAAATGGTTCTGAATTTTCTGCTTTTTTTATTTAAATAACTTTCTGGCTTGTTTGTACTTTTTAAAAGACACATCTGCTATTTGATGAAGTTTCTTTTCAACTTTTCTATTTTGATATTTTCTTTCTTTCCAAATAATTTTGTTGTAATCAGAATGTTTGATAAATAGTGCCTCTTAATAATACATTATTTATTAACTGAAATACTTTCTACACATATCAGGAATATGGATTTACTATTTCTTTCTATAAAAAACAATATGCGTTTAGTCCATTTCTTTTCACATGCAAGATTTTTTGTGTCATTTTTTATCTTACTCCTGTAACTGTTCTAATACAATTAAATGCAAAATATTGAAGTAAAATTAGTTTTATTTTTACTAGTTATATATTTGTCTGTGAAAATCACATAAAAGCAAACAAAATGTTCTCCGTGAAGTAAATTGAATCTGTAACCAAATAGACCATAATACAGATAATTTGTTAGAATATTGTGTCTCTGATAGGATGAAACAGAATTATTATAAAAGTTGGAAAGATAAAAAAATGTAGTTGAGAAAATAAATATTTTATTTTACTTTTATTCAATATTTGCACACTAGGTGCATGTTTAAATAGAAGTTTTATACAGGACTGATAAAAAAACTTTTGATGCTGGTCATGGACTACAATCTGAGGTTCCCCATCCCTGCTTTAGAGGAACACATATATTTACCTTTTTATGAATGAATAAACTTTTACATTTTAAACTTAATCTCAGCAACAATATTGTTGACTTCTTGAAAATATCTTGTGGGGTGATATAGCAGCAAACTGATGAATTCAAGACTAAATGTTTCTCGATTTGAATATTTCCTCCTTAATGATTTGATTGTTTACTTTTTAAAAATTAAATAATTTTATTATTCAGTGAAGCATTTACCACAGTAAATATGGTTCAAAACTCTGATCTTAAGTGAGGCTTATAATAAATAATTCAGCATGAATAGTAGTAAGGATGGACATAATCTGATTAAGATAAATGAATAAATACCTTAGTTATTACTATTTCTAGAATTAAGAGAATACTATATATATTTGTAAAAACAGAATTAGATTTGTAATTGCACAATCAAACCCATTGCCACATTTAATACACAGAGAAATGATTGAAAACATGAAAGATTCATGGAAACCAGACACTATACATGCTTAAACGACTTGAGGCAATAAAGACTTTGATGATCAACAACTTATCCTACAAGCCAGTTGAAAATACTCTTGTTTGAGCACTGTTTATAAGCTAATCACAGTTATCTATCATATCTGAAGATTATAATATTGAGTCTGCATATATGCAAACGTAGGTATATACCCAAACTGCTACGATATCTTTACTTGAATTATTTCCTAGAAAATCAATAAATAAGAAAATTCTTTACAAAAGAATTCATAAATAAATCAT
The DNA here is from genome assembly GCA_028023455.1 of Epiperipatus broadwayi. Lineage (NCBI taxonomy): Eukaryota > Metazoa > Onychophora > Udeonychophora > Euonychophora > Peripatidae > Epiperipatus > Epiperipatus broadwayi. Next base: position 6,273,522 of record JAQFVV010012460.1, on the reverse strand, counting down.
TATTGAAGAAAATATTTCGATCTAAACAATGTGCCAATCACAGATAAACATCGTTTCTATTTTATTTCTCCCCAGATAAGCCTTCTGGCCTTTATGTCTCTCTGTCTCTTAAAATTAATATTCAAACGTAAAGTATTAAATAATTAACATGAATGCAATCCAATTCTTGGCTTTGATTGTTTCATTTACGCCCTGATCCGGCTAAAAATGATTCACATTATTATTTTACTCGAAATCAGATTAATATTTTCCAAGCAGATCAGAAATGATAAGCGGCCTAACTCAACATGGAAGACAACAACCAAACGCTGTATCGAGCTAGGAATGAGCGCGCGTGTGTAAAATTACTATTTTTTTTTCTTTCAATCAAAGATAATGAGTCATTTGAAACGTAACCGTCAACCGCCAACAAAGACCAAAACAATCAATAAAACATTTCAAATTGGACTTTGGTTGTTTGAAATCCTTTCCAGCACTCGAGTTTGCTTAGAAACGTTAATGTAATGCACGAGCCTAATAAAAAATCAAACTGGTCCTCAAAATGACGATTTTATAAAGCAGAAACATGTTTAATAAACGAGAGAACATCAAAGCTGCTACCAGAATCTACGAAGGAAGAGTAAAGTCCGGCCATGGAAATTCAAACAATAACGCTGTCAGATCCCCTCCCCCTGAAGATTAATTACATTCAAACCTTATAATACAGAAACTATATTATTATCTAGAAAAAATAAATTAATTTAAAATAAACTTACCAGCTTTTCTGGAGCGGAATTCTGCTTTCCCAATAATATCTTCCTGATCGCCGTCGTTCAGCTGAACTCCCAGAAGCTGTTCTGCCACAGCTAAAATCTGCCGACACTCAATGTAGCCTCGTTGCGTTGGATCCGCTTTCTCAAAGGCACCTCTTAAGGCTGGAATTAAAAAATAATAAAAAAGGAACTTTAATAACGCATATAACGAATTGTCTCACCAACCCATTTCACCCTTCTTTAAAATGAACTGACCCAGCAAAGGGTGACTAAACAGATATATTAGTAAGAAAAGAAGAGTTTACAAATAATAATCACGCGCCAAAAGACAATTATTTCAACATTGTTAATGAAATATTTAATTAAGGAGATGAAAAACAATTTTATAATAAGATAAAAAATAAGGTTTAAAATATTTTTAAAATCAAAATTTTAGTGCAATAAGTGTAATCATTTAAGAAGTAAACCTAAAATCAGAAGTATGTAATAGAAATGAATTCTACAATTAATTAAGATGCTGGTTAATTAAAACAATTCATAGTAATTTGCATAAAGTTTGTCAATCAAAAATTTAATAACTTTTTCAAAATAATATATATATTTTTAATAATGAAAATGATAGATAGGTATATTGCAAAATATTAACAGGAAAAATTCCATAGAAACTTTCCCTGTTATCTAAGAGCAGCAAGAGGTGCGCATTTTTAATGACATGCGGAATGGTCAATCCTACACATGCCTCTTAGCACAGCGATGAATGCTACCAACTATAACTTCCCAGTGGAGTTCTCGATGCTTGTAATTAGATATAGCACTTTTATTTCAAGTGACAACATCAATTTTTTTAGTCTTATTTCGTAAAAAGTTCTCCAGCTGCTCCTACTGGATCAGAAAGAAGAAAAATGATATATCCTATTAGACAATACAAAAGACGAAACCAAGAAAAATATCTATATTCTCCAGAAATAAATGTAAGCTTTCTACTTTAAATGAATAATTATTCCTCCTTTCACTTATTACAATGAACTCTACTTTTTAAGTATAAACTCTACTACCCAGTACACAGATCCAAAATTTCTTAATTATAGTCTGATCAAAACTTATTTAATCCCCCCCCCCCTCAAAGTTCCTGGAAATAATCTGAGTCATTCATTATTTTGAGATATTAAACATGTAAATTAATATTATTCACAATTTTCTATTTATAGTTATTATCAATCAGTATATCCTTATTTTCCAATATGGTAATATATTTTAGAGATATGTCAATCTGATGTTGTTTCCATAGATGAGAAGTCTATAGATAAGATGGATTCCAATAAGCTAACTGATGAGGTATGATTTATTATCATTAACTCATCTTTTGAATCTAAGTTCTCTGCCTGTTACGAATGGTCATACTTGATTCAACAGTTAGCACTAATTTGCCTTTCTGGCTTTCTCATTAGCATTATTTATTCTAAAAAAAATATTATTTACGTCAATGAAATCTGAAATTTGGAGTAAACTGGTTTTTAAAAGCTTAGCTATAAGTAAAACTAATCTATCCGAAATAGCTTTTATGTTTTAGTTATTTATTATGACAAACCTTTTGCATTGTTTTTATCTTTTCATTGTGTCTTTGTAATGACAATTTAGGTGTAAAATCACGTCATTCTTACATATGACTGTTAATGAAAACATCCACAAAAAAAGATGTTATTTAAAAAATTTATTCAGCTTTATTATTGCCTAACATGCTTTTAATATAACATATATATCATATTCATGGCTAGTACTAGCCACGGATATGATATGCATGTTATATTAAAAGCATGTTAGGCAGCAATAAAACTGGATTATTATTTTTTTTAAAAAGACGATCTTTTCTGTGAATGTTTTCATTAACAGTTTTATTCTACATTAGCTCAGAAAAGAAGGAAATTATTTATAGTTGAATCATTCTTATACATAATGAGTATATATAAGGAAGATCTTCACTGTTAAAAATAATAATGGCAGAAACTATTAGAACTAAATGTGTTCTAAATTAAATTTTGGGAATAATTAAAAGATCACATGATAGAACCATTAGTACAAATGCAACATTTCATTTGCTATTTTCCCCACCAAGTAGAATAATTAACTCCTGAGATCAAATGTTCATTTTGTGGGCTGATGATTGTTTGTTCTTCCTCTGTTTAAATTGAAATCATAGAGTATGATTATTATAATTTATTTTCAATTAGATTAACCACTAGGAATAAGAATAAAACCAGAGCAGGGTAGATCTTAATATTCAGCATATGATTCAAAAATACAAAAATATACTTAACATGAAGTGTGATTTAGTCAATTCCTTGTATATATTCTTGTGGTTCAAATATTTCTATTGCATCCAGAATCTAGCTTGAAAATAATTAACCAAATAGCACATGACAATAACTAAGAATTAATACGAATGCAAACTAGATAAATAGCAAACAGACATGTGGACCTGCTGTGAGAATGAGCACAACTAGATGTGACAGAAACATATTCACCTGAAACTATAATGATGATAAAGAAACTTATTTGAAGATTTTTTTTTTTTTGTATTTAGTTGCTGCAAATCAAGTGGAACTTTTAATGTTTATGCAAATTGTCACATGAAATTATTATGTATTCATGTTTATGGCGAGCATAATGCAATCACCATCCAGTGGTGATCTAGAAGCATATGACAACCAGAGAGAAATGTATGAGATAAGAAATATATTATTCTCATAAACAAGATAAAAATCAAGTGTTTTTACTTAAAAACAGAAAAAAAACCCATATGTAGCTACTTAATAAATACTGGTTATCTATGAGAAATTGATATTTGATGATTGGTAAATAATTTATTTATAAATAGATTCCTGAAAGAACATTGTCTACAAAAATGTAAGATGACAAATTATTCTCCATTTGTAAAAACTAATCTGATTTTGTTTAAAAAAAATTCTATTGACAAATAGAAGAATGTCCAAGCAATTTGCCATGATGGCTGACTCATTTTCTAGACTGAGATTTTTCAGTTCTCAGCTCCTATTAACATTAAACACAAAAAAGTTGATGATGAAATGTTTAAAGATGACATATTCTTTTGATGATTTGTTTATTCCTGTTTTTTTTTTTTAAGAATGATAACTTAATCCAAGAATAAACAAGAATAAATATTATCACAAAGATTTTTGTTTGCCTCCCAAGATGCCAACAATAGCTCCTATGATGTCAGATGCACATGAAAATAGATATATGCAATTAAGTTTAAGAAAATATTCAGCCTGATCCCATAATGGCTAATCAGTGATAACAAACTGAGTAAACTAGATAATATGTAATTATGACCAAGTGCTTTAGATCTTTGATGATAGTTTCCAACAATTTGCCATTTTCTTAAAACAGTTTACTTTAGAATCTCAATCTTTGAATTTTAATAAAACATCATTAATATTAATAATCCAATAGTTTGCTGCTTGGGAGGTCATGTAAAAGTCTGAGCATAGAGTGAAGTTATCATTTGGAAAGCTCTAGCTTTAAAGTCTACCTGCACTAAATCACTCGTGGATAAAGTAGTCAAATCACTAAATGTTCAGAAAATTATATAATATCTCAATACCAAGAGTTACAAAGTTATGCTTGATCCATGGACTTAAGCTCTTCAATCTCTCTCTACCATTTTACTAAATCATTCAGGGCACAAAAATTACTAAATGACACAATTCTCCGTATAGTAGTGACACACAGTGCAAGCCTTAATAATCAATGGATGCAGGAAAGTTTGTGTATACAATCCTCATCTAGTGCTTAGTCATCCAATATCCCCTGACAAGTTTCTAGCTTATGGCTTCATCAGTGAGAAGCTTTGGGTCTGAGAATATTGTATTTAGATCTAAGGATCTAATAGAATTCTTCAGCAGCCATCTTTTACCTATTTGGTTAACTATAAATCCAGGAAGTTAAGATGAAAATACCTTAATGTTATCAATCTAAAAGTGCAGCATATATACATTTTGGTGTACTTAGTTTATCAAAAAGAACAGTCATTACCATCCGACAGAAATGGTATAAAACCACCAAAACTATACATATCCACCAATTTCCTATGCTTACACAAGCTGTTATTAGCAGTATGTTATGTGATGCACAGAATCAGGAATCTCTCAGCTACTATGCCCAGAGAAACCTGTTAGCCACTTTACCTTCCCTTTCCATTCTCCATCCTAAGTTTTCCCATAATCTGCTCCATCCCATTTCCACAACATAATCTTTGTCAACTCCATGACCTTCATATTTAAATCCCCCTTATCTTTTCCCAAACCTAGCATAAAAACTAATAACTCATTTTCTGCAATCTTCCATAACTTCATTATTTGTACCCTTTTTGCTTCCAAGTGTTTAGCAAACTCATTATACAGTAGTGCCACTCAGTGCAAGCCTTAGTAATTAACTGATGCAGAAAGTTTTGTACATAAAATCCCCATCTAGTGCCAACATATTTCAATATTGCCAGACTAAATTCTAGCTTGTGGCTTTCATCAGTAAGGAGCTTCGAATCTGAGAGCACTGAACATAGATCTAAGGATCTAATGCAATACTTCATCAGCCAACTTTTACCTATTTAGTTAACAATAAAACTAGGAACTTAAGATGAAAACACCTTAATGCTTTCATCCAAGCTCATTTGTCTGTATAATCATATAGATTTGAACATAGTTCAGCATCTACACATTTTGGTGTTCTTGGTTTATCAAAAACGAGTCACCATCATCCCATAGATAAATAGTTAACTAAATAAGTAAAAGGTAGCTGCTGGAGGGTTGCATTAGATCCTTAGATCTGGGTGCAATTCTCTCAGATCTAAAGCTCTCACTGTTGAAAGCCACAAAGCTAGAAACTAGTCTAGGTCTGAGGATACTGGATGAATAGACACTAGATGGGGATTTTATGCACAAACCTTCCTGCATCCATTGATTACTAAGGATTATACTACTGTAAAGGGAGTTTGATACTGCTAATAACAGCTTGTGTAAGCATAGAAAATGGTGAGCATATGATATTTTGGTGGTTTTATGCTATTTCTGCCTATGGAATAATGGTGACTGTGGTTTTTGATAAACCAAAGACACTAAAATGTATAGATGTTGAACTGTGTTCAGATCAATATCGAAGCAAATGGGGTTATATTGAAAGCATCAAGGTAATTTTCATCTTGAGCTCCCATTTTTATAGTTAATTAAATAGGTAAAAGGTGTCTGCTGAAGAATTGCATTAGATCTAGATGCAATGCTCGCAGAACCTAAGCTCCTCACTGATGAAAGCCACAAGTGAAAAACTAGTCTGGGGATATTGAATGAATAGGCACTAGATGGAAATTTTATGCAGATCTATTGATTACTAAGACCTGCACTGGATGATACTACTGTATGCTACTGCTAACAGTTTGTGTGAGCAGAGGAAATGGTGACTATGTGAATTAGTGAATGATTTACTTCATACGAGGACATGTAATATTCAAGCATCAGAAATGATAGACATGAATTGCAATCCATGGACATTTACTTGAGTTCACTAACAACACTTTATCAATAAACTAAAACTATATTTACAACATTCAGATACATAATACAATCACCAAAAAAAAGCATATTTTTTAGGTGTTTACATTAAACAATTTTTTTTTTCTATTAACAGATTAAAATGTAAAAAAAATATTTAGTTTGATCAAATTAATATGCACAAGTATCTTACTACTTAGTAGTATAGTATCACATTCAGGAGTTAAAATTTTAGGCAAAAACTCTCCATAACAGTAGTGCCACTCAGTGCAAGACAGAGTAATCAATGGATGCAAGAAGGTTTGTGCATAAAATTCCTATCTAGGGCCTACTCATCCAATATTTCCAGACTAGTTTTCAGCTTCAGCTTTCATCAGTGATTAAGCCTTGGATCTGACAGCACTGCAGCTAGATCTTAGGATCTAATGCAACCTTCCAGCAGTCACCTTTTATCTCTACTTAACTACAAAACTATAAATATGAAATTGAAAGCATAATATTTTCAATCCAAGATCATTATGCTATATAGTCATATAAGTCTGAACTTAGTTCAGTACCCATACATTTTGGTGTCTTTGGTTCTTTAATAACCATAGCTACTACTATCCTATTAGGTAGAATTGGTATTAAAACACTAATCATCACATGATCACCATTTCATATGCTTGCTCAACATATGAAATGGTGATCATGTGATGTTTAGTGAATTAAAATTTCCTGATTCAATTCTCGGTCATATAAAAAAAAAATCTGTTTCAAATGAATATAATTATTTTTAACAAGACATTTGGATGTCAAATGTCACATGATTCTCTCAAAAAAACTTACTACTAATTATTATTGTAAGTGCAATGCTATTAGTTCAATTACTGAGGCTTAACAAGTCAATAATTTTTCAAATAAAGAATAATTTAGCAATACCTTTTATACCCTCTCCTTTTTTTAAAGTTTCCATGCCTTTAACAAATCCATATGTTGCTTAGAAAACAAATATGCAATAATAATAATTATAAATTCTGGTGCCATATATTTACTGATAGTTCTCCTGTCCTTTTGTTTTTTACCAAAATCTATATATATGTAAAGTGTAATTAACTTCACATCAGCTGATTTAGAGATAACTATCTCCTTCCTCCAACTTTTTCTTAATTTTTTTTTTTTTTAGTTTTCTTGGAAAAATAAAAATCAAATAGAAGAAAAAATAATATTTATGTCTATTAGTCTTGCTAATTTACAAGTATGGGCTTTTTAATGTTTTTTTATTTCACTATTTACTTCTATTACATTTCTTCTTTTTTTTAATATGCATGTTTTCAAGTTTAAATGAAAATGTTACTTAAATAAATCCTAATTTATGCTAAAATAATAAAATTTAGTCACAAAAATTTAAAGCCTTCTTTTATAATTCTGGCCACAGATAGAAGCTGCTAAATATGAGTTGAATTAATGAAATTTTTCTTACACTATTTGATAGTACATTCGTGGACTGGAATTAATTTCTGAAATGAGAGAGGGGGTTAACTGCATTTGAAAACATAATAGTTTGTATTAGTAATATAATATTAATATCATTTACATTCTTTATTACTTCTATAATGCTTCATAGAATTACAATTCATTATTGATGATTTGTATTAGTAATGTATCATAATATATATATAATTTATGTCTTAAAAAAATATAATCCATATTTGATCCCATTTTTTATTCTCTTTGAAAACTTATATTTAATTTAATCTTTTCTTCATCCATCTCTAATTCTTTTAACTAAGATTCACTCAAGTTGAAGTGATAATGTCAAAATCTATTTCTATTGTTTATTAGCAGTGAAATTTCCATAGTTTCTTGTATCACTCATCGCAAAGTATTTTGTTTGAAACTTCTTACTGGGTAATGGCCAGTACCAATCCTCATTCAGCCAAAGTTGAATGCCAAGTTTGGTTTTCTCTTGACTTGTATTCAATAGTCTTCAAATATCATAACTTCGTTTGATGCACCACTGAGAGGATAAAAAGAAATCCTGTTCTTTTCAGCATAAATTAAATTTTTCTATATTTAATGATAATTAAAAAACTTCATCTTTACAAAGGAATTTTAGAATAAATAAATATATATCAATAAAACAAACCAAATGTTTCAGCAATGATTCAATGGGTTTTTAGGGTATTCAAAATTTCTATAAATCAGTTATTGTTAAAATCTAAATATCTTTTTATAATTAAAATAATTTTTACATCAAAATAATTTATTTCAGTTTAATGTAAAAATATAACAATTAAAATTGTAGTAAAATCACATCTAATTATATATAAAAAATTTAAGTTTATCATAGAATATTAATTACATTTTATATTATGTTAGCTTTAATAAAAGGTCATATAATATTGTATTCATGTGTATAGAGTGACCAAATTCAGTAGTAATTTATTTTTGTTTTCTATCTTCATCAATGTTATTATTAAATAAATATCTGATAACAAATTAATATATAATCTAATATTTATTTTATTAGGAAAAAAAGATTTGCTACATGGATGTTTTCTACTGAGGATTCAGAACTTTCTGGAGAAGACCAGATGCTTCTTTCTTAAAATAAACTCCTATTATTAATGATTGGTAAATGGTATAATATAATATGTTATAGAAAATATAATGTAGAATAATTTCAAAGCATTCAAAATATTCTAGTTTTAAAACTAATAATTTTAAAAATATTTAAATTCTTTATTTTTTAATTTTTACTTTATATATTTGTTTAGCTTTATTGTTTTTTTATATTATTATTATTATTATTATTATTATTATTATTATTATTATTATTATTATTATTATTATTATTATTATTATTATTATTATTATTATTATTATTATTATTATTATTATTATTATTATTATTATTATTATTATTATTATTATTATTATTATTATTATAATAATAATAATAATAATATTTCAAAAGGCACTTTATTAACTCAAAGAAACTTTACATTGTTTGCATGTTTTACTTTGTGTTACATTGAATTATTTACATATATTAATTTGCTCCAGAAATGGATGTTTCAATAGAAAAAACATTGTCCATTATTAGTTAGTTCAAGCGAGAACATAGTTCCTTGTCTTTATGTTGTGTGCAGTTTTTTCCAATTATAAACCACTGTAATTGTGCATGGTCCAATTTTAATTGATTGCTCATTATTTCTTGCATGTCACTATAGTTCATTATAATGTCTCTCTTTTTAATTAAATTGATAAAATGTTTGTGAATTTCGCTGATATTGGTTTAACTGAGTGTGTACTATACTTGCAACATTGTTGGCTGTTTTAACAGAGACCAAGTTGCTTCATATAAAAGTGGACAGGTAATTAGCCTATCTCTATTTTGAATGCATGCTAATTTGTTTTTAAATGTAGATGGGTGGTGTCTGGTATTTTTTCCAATCAAGAAAGTGCATCTGGTGTACCAGAATGCATATAAGACGAATGTGGCCACTCTAATGCTGGATATTGATCTCTCCCGGAAAGCACCAAGTATTTGATTAATCATGATACCAGGCTTTCTGTATGCATTACACATAATCTGTCTTGTTTGGTTTAGAGCCAAACACTGGTATATAAGGTGGTGTAGTGTCTCCTCTGCTTGATGACACAGTCCACAGAAGGGATCAATCGGTAGATATAGTCTTTTATGATATAGAAAATGTGTTGTTGGCATCGCAACTAGATTCATTTTGATTATGAAGTCAAAATATTTGGGCTCAAGCACCCATTTTTTAAATTCCTTGAGCAATGTTTTGTTGTTAATTTCTAACATAGGAGGGGAATCACTCACATCAGTTTGAGTGTTAACTAAATCATAAATTACCCAGTATGAATATTTATTTAGAAACTGATCTGGATTATGTACAGTGGTTTTGTATTGATAGATAATGGTAGCAAAGAATAATTTTTTTGGAGGCGGCCTATCTGTTGGAGTGACCTCGACCAAGTGTTTTAAGTCTAGGGAATTTTGCAATTGTGGTGACTATTAGGTTTCTCAGCTTTTGTAATTGGAAGATATTAATGCTATGCAAGCCAAGACCATTTTTGATAAGGGCTTTGTTGAGTTTTTTAAGGATGAGATCGCTACAGTTTTTTTAGACCAGAGTAGCTTATTATATATGGTTTTAATTTTTGCTATAAATGCTTTTGAGAAAGAAACAACTGGCACATAATAAACTATTTTTGTTGTAATAAGCTGATTAATTAGCTGTACTTTTGCATATAGTGACATATATGTTTTGGATAAAGATTCTACTATTCTTTCAGCTTCTTCTTTCAGCCTATTTTGAATGTGACATCTCATTCCCGTGATTCCCATATGAAATTATTATTATTATTATTATTATTATGATGATGATGATGATGGTATATTAGCTTTAGAGAGCATTTAATGTTCTTTATTATTTTATATGCATTACCTAATTATAAAAATAGCAACTTCAAGTCAAATGCACAAAAAGTAAATGTAGTGTTTTCTATAGTCTTCAGTGTAAGAAAAATATTCATTTTAATTAGAATTATGGATTTATTATTTTAAAAAAAATCTAGAGAAAAAAAGAGTCCCCCCCCCCAATTATTATTATTTTTTTAAAAAAAGAGTATATGATTATAAAATGTGTACATATTTGAAATAAAGCAAAGTTTTTGATACAGAGGAAAAACATAATTAGATGACTTCTGTTTTTATCATGTACATCATATTATCAAAAATCAATAGCCACAATAAGCATTCATCAGTTTTATTTTTAACTAAGTTAATCTACTTAATCACAATTGTAAGCCAATTTCTTAAATCCATGGATTCTCAGAAAGTTTCCTCATCGATACTTATGATTTCTTTTATAATTTTTTGGAACTCAGTTTCAAATTTTGTTTGTATAACTATTGTCATATCTTCTAGCAGATCAACCCTGTTCTATTTCATTTTCATAATGAAGTCCTCGTTGAATGGAGTTAAACTGTGCTATTATCTGGTGAGCATTGATAACTCAAATTTAAAATTTATAATGCTAGAAAATATATATTCTTGCTAATATATTAAGTTTTAAGAATCAAATAGTATTCTGTTGATATTTACACTTTTAATTCTAAAAAAAGTTTCTACAATTACGGTAAACTGAGGCTCTTAAAATACTTAATTATTGACCTCATGTCAGTAACTATTCAAGCCAGTTGGCTTATTCGAATTTCAAGCTGTAAACTTGGTAATAAAAAAGAAATTAAAAGTGATTGTCAGATGCATAGATACATTGATTCCAATGTTGAATCTCAAATCTTCACTGATAAAAGTCAGAGACTTAATCTGGACATTAAATGGTATTCCATCTAGTAATATCTAATAGCTCAAGCTTATTTTAATTTCAAATCTATGGAATTCTTCCAATCATTTGGAATATCCTGACCACTTGAATTATTTGATATATTTTGAGACAAATTAATCTCACATAACACAAGTTAGTGTGTATGTATACATGTCATTAAAGTTTGAAGGAAAAATGGAAATGAAAATAGACAAAATTTATAGATAAAATCTGGAATAATTAAAATATTGATTGAATAATATATATTTTTAATAGTGTAAATTATTTAAAATTTAAATATAAAAATCTCTATTTAGTGCAAACAATTTTGACTTTTCTAATTTAGATAAAAATGTAAAATATTTTAATGTAACAAAGAAAGAAACATTTTTTGGATAAAATAAAGTTGCCTTTTTCTTTATGATATATATTGATTATAGTTAATTCTACAATCTATTTTTACTTAAAAGATTAATGGACTCAAACTGAGTTTTTCACACGACCCCATGGCATCTCCACCTGATTATACACATGTTGAAAAGATAAATAATCACCAATATATGTATCTCATGCTAAACCAGCAATCATCAGTTGGTCCAGATTATCATCTCCACACATATATACAATCAGGGTAGGATGACAGTCTTGATACTAATGTGGGCTTTGAACATTCCATCATCAGATTTTTAATGAAATGGATGACTGAAGAGTTGTGGGTTGGAGTAGTTTGAAGCCTGTCCATTAAAGTATGAAGATTGGCTATCTTAATATAAAACTGAACATTAAAGTATGAAGATTGGCTATCTCAATATAAAGCTGAGTACTGATTGTATATATGTGTGAGATGGGAATCTGGACCAACTGATGATTGCTGTTTTAGCATGAAATGCATGTCTTGGTGATTATTTATCTTTTCAACATGTGTGTAATCGGGCGGGTTAGCAATATGAGATGGCATGGAGAGTTGAGGGTCATGTGAAAATCTGAGAGAATCCCATATATATTACATTATATGTGTAGGTGTGTGTAAACCTGTACGGTGTATTAAATTAAAAGATTAATGTAAATTTAAAAAAAAGAACAACACTAATTATCTAGTTTTTAAATTTCAATGTATATTGTAAATAATGGGTTCAGATTAATTAATTTTTAGAATGTATAAAAGACATTTCCATATTGGTCAAGTTTTAATTTTCAAGAAGTAAAAACTTTTTTGCAATTTTATAGTCCAATAAATGAGAAGTAAAGCACTTGCTGCAGTTCATCAAGTTATAGAAGCTAAATGTAAGTTGAGAATCACCAACATTTACTGTCTATATGCACTATCCTGACATGACCATAAAAAGCCAGTCTACTAGACTTAAAATTCCAGTGCAATATTTTATTCATAATACTTCATATATGCATGGAGGCACAGATTTAAAAAAATATTCTGATGTCATATATATATATATTGTCTATGCATGAGATCTACTTCATGAATACATGTATGAAGCATAGATGAAATAAATTGTCTGGTGATGAGACATATATTAACAATGCAGTTAATGAAAATATATTTCTACTTACTGCCCAAAATAAAAGTATTAAACCTCAGAGTAAACAACTTTGATAAAAATTAAAGCAATTAACCAATAGAAATAAATTTGAGAAAATATTCTTTGAAACCCTTTAACTGATTATTATGCTTAGGAACTGACCATGTGCCATCTCTTGGCCAGTTTTGATCACAAAATCATCATTTTATGCTTATTTTGTAAAAAAATCATGTACTTAAATTTTTTGTTCCAAAAAAATCTGCATTTGGCAGTATACTATTTTTGAAAAAAAAATCAATTTTTCATTGCTGTCTATTTTTATATAATATAGCCTTTTTCCCCTTTTAAAGAGCTGGTAAGCACTGATTATGAGCTTCAGTTATTGTCCACTAAGCGTTTCTGTCAAAGTCAGAAATCAAACCAAAATGTTTTATGCCTTCACAATAGATTTTGAATATAAATAAAATATATTTCTTGTAATTTTTTACATTGATAATTAAATATAAACTTTGATTTAAAAATTTTTAAATTTTAGAAAAAAAATAATCAAGGGAAAGAGAATAGCTTTTGACGACTCTTCAAGACAAGTGTATAATGTTGACCACTATTTGAATATCAATAATATTCCATGTTCTAGAAAAATGCAACTATTTTTCATAAATATTTAAGTATTTTATAATTACTTTTTACATTATATTGATTAATAATATGACTATAATAAATTATTAAGAATTTTTTTTATTTTTAAAAAGTAATATTTCTTTATCCTAAAAGATTTTGTTTACAATTTAAGAGTACTTTGAAAAAAAAGAACTATCAAGAGATTTTTATTAAGTAATGTTTTTTAATCTTTTTTAAAAAGTATTGTTTACAGGTAAGAGTGATAATAATTTGATTTATAAAATAAAAAAATAATTAGAATTAGTAATTAAAATATTTTATTTTTATATTAGAACAAGCACAGGTCTGTGGGTATTTTATGTATATGTTTATCATTTAATAATTTATATACTGTTAATAGAAAATAATAATTATTAGCTTATTAATTATTTTTATATTAAAATAGGTGCATATGTGTGTGCTTAGTATATGTTTAACATTTAATTATTTATATTTGGATAGAATAATATTCATTGGTTTATTATTGATTGGAACATTTTATACCATTAGACATGCACACATATATGCATTTATTTTATACTTATTATAATTTATATATCTTCAAGAATTTAGGGAGTTATATCTCGGAAAATGTAACAAACAAAATTGTGACATTTATTAAAAAAAAAAAAAACAGTAAAGAATTTGAATGTGTGAATGGCAAATAAGTTATTTATTTAATTGATCTTTTTTTTGAAAGGGGGATGCAGGAATCTTTTTTGTTAATTGCATACTTATCACTAGCAATGCACTAGGCCTTTTTCACCTTCTGCTTGGCATTGTTATATTCAGAGCAAACAATACTGGCAGATGTAGGTTTGAAACTGTGGTCAAGGTTGGATTCATGGTTGTAGAAGATTGATTTGGTATTAGTTTGAGCTTTGGCATGGTTATATAGATATCAATGTTCTGCAATTTGGTGGATAGATTGGTGTATGATTTCCCATGGTCATTTTAATGAAAGGCATTCAAGAGGTCAGTCTGTATTTTATTGATTTGCACATGACAAGTACAAATAAGAAGATCATTCACATTATATATATATATATAAGGAGGGTATGGACCCAAAATATTTAGGTAAGATCTCTTCTTCGAATTTGTTAACTATACTTGAGATTTTCCTGTTTATGGCAAGGCCCATAAGCCAGCTGTCATCCATTTTGAAGTACCCATTGTTAGATAAAGCTGAGTTAAATTTGGTCCTATGCATGTTATACTCAGATTTATCTAACAATGTGTACTACAAAATAGATGATGGCTAGCCTATGGGCCTTCATATAAGCATGGTAATCTTAAGTATGGTGCTCAACAAATTTGAGGAAGAGATCTTACCTAAATATTTTAAGCCCACCCCTTCCTTGTTATATATACATTATGTGGATGACATCCTTATTTGCATCCCTGATGTGCAAATCAATGAAATATAAATGGATCTCTCAAATGCCTCTTCATTAAAATGGACACAAGAGAATGAGGACAACCTGCAAAGTATCAAGTTCCTGGATTTGTACATTCAGCATGAAACCACCCACCTCAACTATAAAATGCTTGTGAAGCCTATTAACATATGTGGTACAATATACCTTAAGTCCATCACATCAAAGTCTCACAAACTAGCCGGTCTCAAGGCATTTTTGTATAGGAACCACTATCTGTGTAAATTCAAGTCCGATAAAAAAAATAACATTGATTCTTATATCACAGATCTACACATCTGGTATAAAAACATAACTCTTATTCAAATTGTTAAAAAAAATTTATTACAAAATTAAACACCGCCCACATACATAATTTAGTTTATCAATCTATGAAAATATTTTCTGATGTTTATAAATAGTCAAAATCTGAATGATTTATTACTTCTAATCAATAGATTTATTAATTGTTACTTTAAATTATTCCAGTGAAGTTATCTAATACTAGAATAGATAAACTTTTATATATTTGTATTTTATATTGTTCACAGTATTTCTAGAGTTCATGCAATCTCAAAGCTAGTTTGGATATAATAGCATATGTAAAAATATATATGTGTATGTGTATGTGTGTGGACATCTATTTAGTTTTCCATATAATTATTAAAATAGTACTCAAGTCATAAAAGACATCTTTGAACTTTCAATCATTTTACAGATTTTATGATAACTAGTTTCTTTGTTGCCATTACATTTGAAGTAAGTCAGTAAACATCACATGACCACCACTTCTTATGCTTGTGTATAACTGTTGTTAAAACAGGCAAAACTCACTAAACGTATTTTAACACACAGCATCTATTGATTGCTCTAGCTTGCTGTGTGCGGCAATATGTGAGTTTTGTCTGTTTTTATATTTGAAGTACCATATAGTGCAGAGCAGGGGTCCCCAACCTTTTTGCACTTAAGAGCACATTCTATAATACCGGCCAGGTGACGGGCACTATTTATTTTTTCAATGTAAATTTATAGTTGGATATTGTTAATAATACACATAATGTACAAAAAAATATTTATTTCAAAAATAATATTTTAACATATAATTAAAGTTTATATTTTTACGCTGTAAAAGTATAGTATGTCCTACAATTTGATTACAATATAATACAATAATTAATAAAAAAAATTAAAAATTAAATTTATTTGTATCAGATAAATAATTTATCATGTTCGGATAGCGGCGGGGGCGGGCACACGTAAAATGGTCAGCAGGCACCATGGTGCCCATGAGCATATGGTTGGGGACCCCTGGTGCAGAGCATTGATACCAATATTTTATATATATATATTTAATTTTATAGTTCTTTTAGCATTTCTGTATGCACATGCAAATGAAATATTAATGATTGATTTTATATTATGCCTAAGGTTTAGCATTAATAGATGATGATAAGTTTCTACAGTGTATGTCTTTGAAATCTAGTCAAAAGAATAGCTATTGACTCTTGATTTTTTCTGGTGATGCTATGTATTATTATTTATAATTACTTATTTTGACTTTTGATGCAGATTTTTTATTTATTTTCTTATTCATTAAAAACATGTTCTGTGTTTAGTAAAAATAGTGATGTTTATTGATTTTATTCATTTCCACCACACCCCATAATAATTTTTCATTCCATATTGTTTCAATAGTTTTGCAAACAATTTCTCTATTTCTTCATCAGTTGTTTTAAATAACTATGATTTCATTATTTGTCATAACTCTTCATTTCAAACAATGTTGAAATTATAAGGATTACTTTTTCTATTTATTATCATTATGATTTTTGTAGAATTATTCTGCATATTTGTAGATCGTCTTTCCTGTTATTTATTACTTGATTTTCATTATAATGCTAGCTGTTTTATTTTTATATCTTTAAGACTTTTGTTCTCTTCTATAGTTTTTCTAAAAAAAAATGTTATTATATTTCTGTATGTCATCATTAACTCTTTTCTATATTATATTGTCTCGTTTCTGAAATCTAGTTTTTAAATAATTCATTTTTGTTTTCATATGTTTTTTTTTTTAACAGGCAGAACTCTCCATACAGTAGTGCCACTCGGTGCAAGCCAGAGTAATCAATGGATGCCAGAAGGCTTGTGCATAAAACCCCTATTTAGTGCCTACTCATCCAATATCCCCAGATTAGTTTCTGGCTTGTGGTCTTCGTCACAACAACAGTTATGAGCAAGCATAAGAAATGGTGATCAGGTGATTTTTTCCCCCATATATTGCCTTGTTTCAATAAAAACATTACTGGTGAATTGTGTTTTTTTTTTTGTTCTACTAAATATATGGTCATTTGCAATAAAATAATTATTATCTTCTCATTAATCTTGTCAGTGCTGAATCACTTTCAAAATTTGTAAATTCTAGTTTAAAGTTATAGACATCTTTTTGAAAGTTGGCATTATCAATTGGAGATACTGGGATTTTTATTAACACATTATTTTATATTTTGATAATTGATTATCAGTTCTTATATAATCTATAGCATATAAAAGCGATTTCCCCGCTGACGAATAAGCTGCAAAAACCAAAACAATTAAATGGGCCGAGCGCTTTCGAGGTTTTCCCTCATATTCATGGCCAACATAAGTTATAAATCATTTATGTAATGTTGCTAACTAATAAAATATGCAAATGTGAATGCAAATTAGTTTGTCCATTTTTTTGAGATAGAAAAACTCGTGTCGCGTCTATTGATGGAATTGTTATCACTGATAACAAAATAGCTTCCTTGATTTTTCTATAGAAATATATTTTATGTTAATAAAAATAGAAGTCTATTCTGCAGTACATTTATTTGAATACTTCCCTCTCATTTCTTTCTCACTATCAAAATTTATCCAAACCAATTTTATCTTTCAAATGTTTTCTAATTCTAGTATTAAAAACTACTCTGACAAACATTTTTGATTTATTTAAAGATGTTCTATAAATCTATATAAAAGATTCCCATTTCTTCAAAATGAGAACTTGTTGTAGAATGATCAATCATGGATATATTCTATTAAACAATTAACCTTCACAATGTTTCAGTCCTTTATTTATAATGAAATATTTTCCATATTTATACTTTTATAGTAAAGCATATGTTTAATTTCTAAATCAATTGCCTCACCACTTTTTCTTACAGATCCAATTTCTAAATTTTTCCTCCATTTGAAAGTGGTCTACTTTTATGGTGATCAAATAAAAGACCATCACTGAATGACAACCTAGTTTTATAAGCAGATAATTCCTATTATTCTCTGCATTAATAACCAATTGCTGTGTTGACAGATAATTTTGTCCACATCCTGTCCTTAAAAAATCTGATTGGTATATCTCAGGAATTATCAGGCACCTGAGAAGAAGGCCATAGTGTTCTCTTGGTTTTAAACTCAAAACCTAGTAAAGACATTGTGTTGGTGATAAATTTGTGTACTTATTAACAAGAATGTGCTGATCATTGTGAATTTGACCTCAGAAAAATCCGTTTTTTTTAATTAAGTAAAATTTTTGTTGTTTTTGCAATTAATGAGTATTAAGTATATGTATTTATCTTTTCATTACTTACTACCAAGTTAATATCATGAAACAGAATTTGTACACATATTTAATAATGTAGGGATTATTATGTTTTATTGCAAACTATAAAGATATAGTCCAAAAAGTCTGACCCTTTGCTTTAATTCTTCTCATAATTAAAAAAGATATAAAATGAAAGATAACAGAGATTACATAATTAAAGAAATATTCTCTTTCAAAATTTTTTCTCTTTCTTATTCACAACAACAACAAAAAACAAGTCCACTAGAGGGAGCCAAGGACTCCAGTTGACTTTGTTTAATTGGGTTATGAGTAAAGGGCAGGTAACAAGATGGATGAGAAAGTTAATGCGGTATACAAAAGATTTGGATAAAGAATTTATATCAGTATATTTGTACAAAAGATGGGATGATTGTGCTAAGAGGATTGTTGAGTGTTATAGTAGTAAGGAATGGGATAAAAGAATAGATTTATTAATAAAGAATAGGGAGTTAGAGAGATGGAGAAATAGTATGGAGAGTAAAAAGAGTTTAAATATATATAGAAATAAACAAAATATTAGGTGTGAGTTAATATATGATAATAGTAAGGAAAGTAGTTTATTGTTTAAGACTCGAACGGGATCTTTAGCTACAAGAGAATATACATGTAAATGGAAAAATATGGGTGATTTATTTTGTAAATTATGTAAGGAAGGAATAGAAAATATTTGGCATTTGTTAATTGAATGTAAATGCTTGAAAACAGAACATATAATGAATTTATGGAAGAGTAAATATGAAAAAAGTGATTATATAGAAAGTGAATTATTGGTTTTTATGCTGGGTTTGGAAAAAAATAAGGGGGATTTAGATATAAAGGTTATAGAGTTGACAAAGATTATGTTGTGGAAATAGGATAGAGCAGATTATGGGAAAATTTAGAGTGGGGAATGGAAAAAAAAAGTGACTAACAGGTTTATCTGGGCATAATTGCTGAGATATTCTTGACTTCGTTTAAGGAGAAGCCACAATACATCACATCACATGTTACTAGCTCCCCGTTTTAGTTCCAAATTCCCTAGTTTAGGGAGTTAAAGCTCCCTGAAAGCAGTCCTATTTAGAAGAGTAGCTTCTTAGCTATCTTTTCAGATGCAAAATGTGTCACCAGTTGATCACAAGTAAGAACAACTTTTCTTCAAAATGCTATGAAAATTAAATGGCAGCCATAGAAATTACTAAAGATTTCCATTGAGATTTTAGTTTTAAAGAAAAATGTTGTTTAATCAATTTTGTTGAGTGTGAGGGTCTAGTTGTTGGGGCATCCCTAGGAACCTAACTCCCAGTTCTAAAGGGAAAAGGGGCTGGGAGGGGAGTGCTATAGGAATTGTTGCTAATGCTGACTGTCTCACTCATTAAAAATAAATAATAACATTTTTCATTATGATTTAGGTGCTTATGTTATAAATCAGAGATTTTATTTAACATAGAAAAACTTTGCTTTGTGCAATTGAAACTAAGATGATTTACTCCAAGAGGCTCACTTTACCTAATTTTATTAACAGTGAATTGTTCAAATGCTTTATTCAGATGTTTTTTTAGTTTTCACTCACTAATCCTAAATTGGAGTTTCTATTTTATACCTGTAAAATTCATATTGGAATTTTAGGCTTTACTAATCATCCTTAATTGTAACTTTGGAACATTTATAACACTTGATCATCTCATGGATTAATGTAACAGAATACTATGAACAAAATAAAATCTGACATTTTAATCTCTACAACCCACGATACATATCAACAGCTGCCCTGTGGAACTACAAATTGATGGATGTATAGCACATAATAAAATCATGTAATTACTAATATATATATATAAAGCTCTTGATTCAAAAAGACAACCACTTTCTAGAACTGAACAGTGATCTGTATATAGAACATAATGCAAACATGAAATTACTGGGATATCTACTAAAGACTCTGATTTGAGAAGGAAGGGGAAGATCATATGCCAGCCATTAAAAATATAGAAACAGCTACAGTGAAATTATTGATTGATTCAGGCTACTATTGGTTCTCTTGACTTTGCTGCCTGGAGATGGAATTTTTGTAGTAGGAAGGATCCCTGTGGCCCGAGTCCTAGCTCTCCAGTGCCAGAGGCTGTACTGGGATTGTTATCGATGCAGATCTCCATTTCTCTGGCTAGTGGAGATGATGTTGGCTATGGAAGTTCGAAGTCTCATAGTACAATATGTAAATCAACAATTACCTTGGATTGGGGCTGCAGGTTCATGTGTCATTGCTCCCTGGGGGAGGTCAAGGAGATGAGTGGTCCCAAGGGCCTAACTCCCAGGGTTTGGGGGTGGCCACTGGGATGTGGGTATGAGGGGATCAGTGCTGACACTGGTTTTTTTCTCCCTCTGGGGAACAGGGATTATGGTGTGCAAGGTGGTTTTAATCTCTCTGATACCGTAGATGAATCAACATACACTTCATGAGTTAAACTTTGTATAACACACGATGTAAGCATGTAAATTCAAAGATTTAAACCAAGACAATAAAGCTCTTGATAAAAAACAAAACGAATTAAGAACTTTAATTTTAAAAAACAACAACAATAACATTCAGATGGTACACAACAGTTGCAGAAAAACATCTATAAATTTAAATGGTTGTCTCTGTTTATTTTAAATCATACTTTATTATGTAAGTGAATATAGGAAGACATATAATATATGTAGAATTGTTTACACATTTAAAAATAAAGTTTAGGATTTCATGTAACCATAATACTTTTTTTTTTTTGTAACTATCAGGAAAAACAAAATATAAATCTTTTTTGAAAAAAACTGTAATAATATCTAAAAAGATATATGCTTGGGCAGTAACTAATCTGTTTTGTAATAACTAGATCAGGTGAGGATATCCAGATGTCTGAATTGTAAATCAGCAGTTACATTATTAATTGATAAAAACACAACACATGACAAATTTCTCTACTTGATTTCAATGTACAGAGTTCACATTTCCTTCAGACAATGAAATCATTATGATTAAGACACTTTTTTTAAAAAAAAAAAGATCTTAAGATAGTTAAAAGATTACGATAACAATATTATTAGTAATCTTTCTAGCCATTTCCATTGATAAACTCCAACACATCTTGTGATGTAACTCCAGGATGCCAGCGACATCTAGCATCACTTGCAGTTATTAAAATTATTTGACTTAGCATATGTACAGATACTAAATATCTTTCTGACTCTTATTTGCAAATAAAATGAAAATTATTGCATCTCTTTAATTACAATATATAAATAAATTGAGTAATGAAGAAAAACAATGCTTCTTTTTTGATCATAAGATCTCCAAAGGTTGTTTGTAATGCTATCTAATATTTACTAAATCTAAGTGCTTGCATATAAAGATATTATTTCTGCGTAAGAAAGGTCCATGAAAATGATCTCTTACAAAGACATTTCTCAACTCCCCATCTTTTCCATGAATTTGTCATTAATAAGCACATTTCACACATTTGTATTCATTGCTGAAGTCTTCACTTTAAAGTTCCCAGCTATTATGAAACTCAAAATTAGTTTAATTGAAGAACAACTTATCTAAAAGTAGGTTTCTCAATACTTTTAATCTTGATATGAGAGGAATTTTGAAAATATTGCATCATCAATTCTACAAGGAATACCAAAATTCCTATGATCATTGCTGTAATAATAAACTCTATTAGCTTTGTGGAGTTAGAACTTACTGAACATCTAATTATTCATCTCAATAAATACCAGATCTGCAGATTAGTAGGGACCTCTATATTATTACACTATTGCCAATTAAAAGCCATCTTTAATTCACATTATTTTATAAAAGCCATTGAATTAATTTTTCAAGCACCACAAGCTATTGAGCCCAAGTCTGATTTGCCTAACTAAAAAAAATCACAAATAATTTCAGTAGGTCACTAAAATATAATTGTTGACTAGTCTCAGACTAGTTATAATGGGTGCAAAATCTTAGTTAAAATTATTGTATTCTTTTAATGAAAATATATAACACATCTTCTGACTGATCATAACATCTTCAGACATAGACTGCATTATTACTCATTTAATAAACACATGCCTAAATTAAATTTCATATCATTTCTTTATATAACATAATGAATAAAAGATAATTTAATGAAAAGTACCAAATAATGCAAAAATATGGCCGAGAGATTTGTCTCAACTCTTTACAGAGATGATTTGGAGTGAAGATAAAAAGATGGCTACCATTAAATATAAGCTAGAGGAATCATGAAATGTTTTGCTTTATACCATCCTTTTTTCCGAAAAGACAAAAGATGACTACAATTAGCTTATACAAATTCACTAAAATATACAGATGCTAACCCTAATGTCATATGTATAGAATTAGACAAACAAAATATCTTGAGTTCAAAATGTTTTCCAAATATGCTAATAAAGTTGTGGGGTCATGTGATATTCAAGTACCAGAAGTAACAGTTTGAACCCTGACCCAAAAATCTTTAGCTTAAATTCATTACTCTATCATTGTTTCAAGTTGCACAGGGGAATTTCAAGGTATCAGCTTGAACAACATAAATAAAAAATAGCTTCTAGATGGGAGCAGTGTAAATCAGTGCTTCCAATCAGAAGATCAATAAGTCAAACAGAAAACAAGAGAATCTATTTAGCAGTGCCATCTAGTAATCATTCACAGAATAATCAGAAATTAAAAAAAGTCCTTGTTGAAAATATATCTAAAAGAGACAGGAAAGAAATCATGAAATTTACATTAAAGAAAATATTTTGTTACAAAAATTTGCCTTCTATTCTTTCTGATATCACTTATATGAATGCATTGATGTTTATAAATACCATTTGGTGCTTATACTTTTAGATATAGTAAATACTGATAGCAGTATTTTAAAATCATGGATTTGTATTCTTGATATTTTTTATTCTTTAAATATCAGTTAATGCTTGGCATCACTAATCATAGAATTACTTCAATATTCAAGTTCTTAGATTTAGAGCCTAAATTTTTAAACTACCTAGTAAAAGTAAATCTGGGAGCCATGCATACCAACTGGTTCCTCCACCACAAGAGATTTCTTAACAACATTGACCCTATCTGCCCAATCTGCAAGAGGCATGATGAGACATTTGACCACATAATTCGCTCATGTACCGGACTTGGTAGTATCAAACTTTTAATTTTCCAAAACAGTAAAACTGATATTTACAGAATCCTCTCGCTAAAAGAATCTCTACAAAGTAAACAATTTCCAATTATAAGAATGTCAGTATTTCTCACCCACTCTATCTGGAATGTGAGATGCAAATTAGTATTCACAAATCCTCCACCAGACCCAAACAGTCTATTCATTTCTCTCTTAAACAAAATCAAAAATAAAGACATGACCCTTTCCTCCAAATTTTTATTTGAAGAAACCTGGAATCTATTCCAAATTCCAAAGCCCAATACATTTCCAGATAGCTTATGACAACAATCTATAAACCACAGGATTTATTCCATACCCTGGATTAATATTTCCATAAATCATCCACTACCAACCCAGTAGTGACATTATAGACTCTTATTTAGTCAATGTACTATAAAAAGTTAATGTATTAAAAAACCAATATTCTCCCTAAATAAAATTCTTTTAAAACTAAATATCAGTTATTCATTTATTTATATAACTTTTGAGTTTTTTGTTTTGTTTTCCCAATAATAAAATTAAGTCTTCAAATTAATTTATTTTATTAGTATTCAAATAAAATAAATACAATATTACTTAGATTAAAAAGTTTTCTATATGTTTTTATATATACAAAAAAAATTTTTAATAAAAGTATTATATTTTTATTAATCAAGTTAATAAATTTTGAGATGAAAGAAGTAATTCTATTATAGATGAAAACATACAAATATATAATATTAGATTACATTTTTTTTACCATAAAAATATTTTATAATAATAATTTTTTATTTAATATATATATATTAGTACAACTTATGTAATCATTTAATACTATTTTGTGTCATCTTTAGGCAATTTAAGAATTTTTCAATAGTTGTAATATACAAGATATTTTGATTTTTTAAATCATGTATAGTAAAAAGATATTAAATAAAAAATTATTTATTTAACCTTCCATTTCAATGATACCCCTTCACAGCTTTATTGTATTGAATATTCACAGATTTCTTAAAAAATTTTTTATGGTGGATATGAACATGATTTTCATGAGAGAAACAGACAGGGTTTAGGTTATAAAGGTTATTCAAAAACATTTTAAAGACATATAATATTGAGCACTTCTATTGAAAGTATGTAGTTGAGGACAGAATACAACGGAGAGCTACAATTGGAAAAAATGTTGAAGTCTTTAGACAGACTGTTATGTGGGTATACTTATGCTTCTATTGAAAGTATGTAGTTGAGGACATAATACAATGGAGAGCTACAATTGGACAAAATGTTGAAGTCTTTAGACAGACTGTTATGTGGGTATACTTGTACTTCTATTGAAAGTAAGTAGTTGAGGACAGAATACAACAGAGAGCTACAATTGGACAAAATGTTGAAGTCTTTAGACAGACTGTTATGTGGGTATATTTGTGATTCATATATTGGCTTAGTCATCACAAATGTATATTTAACTTTTTATTATTTGTTTTTCTATTTTAAGTTTCTTCTTCTTCTGAAAGTAGAATGGATGTATTCATTCATAATTGTTGAATAATGACTTAATTTTGATAAATTCGTTCATTGTTTAATAAAACTCTCATCAGTTGTGAAAAGCATTAAATGCCAGCCATGACTTAAATTAGATTAAATTGCTAAGAATAGTAAATTCCAATCTCATAAAAGTGACAAAATGACTACTTCATTTTATATAAATAAATAAAAATGAAGTCTCTGTCCCTTCATACTTGTACATTTATGAAAGTATAATAATATAACAAAAATAAAAAGAAATTTGATACGTGTGAATAAACTGATTTATTTATATGTAAACAGTTTAAAACTGAGGATATGCATTTAAAATATTTCATTACAAAATGTATTTTTAATAACATGAAAGGCTAAAATCTTCGAAACCTGCACTTTAAACATACTTATGTGACAGTCAATCAGATGTAATAATGACTGCATGTAGAACTCTTAATTCTAAAACACAAGCCAGAACTATAAGAAAAAGATGGGATCCACCTTCTTCTATGCTTAAATTTATATATAAATAAGCCAGACTCAAGCATTTTAAACTAAGAGTGTGAAGCTTAAAATACCTTCACATTTAATTCACTAAATATTATATATATATATATATATAAATAAACAATGCGAAATCTCTCGATTTACTATGAAGCAATTTTCATATCTAATGAAATGATAATAACAAAGGTAAATATATCAAATTTATATAGGCTAAAATCTTCAAAACCTGTGCTTTAAACATGCTTATGTGACAGCCAATCAGATATAATAATGACTGCATGTGGAACTCAATTCTAAGCACAAGCCAGAACTATAAGAAAAAGATGGGACACACCTTCTTCTATGCTTAAATTTATATATAAATAAGCCAGACTCAAGCATTTCTAACTAAAATGTATTTTTGTAAAATATTAAAGCAATATAATGCTATTTATAGTTCTAAAGAAGACTATTATACAGAGAAATGAAAAAGTAAATAGGAAAGATAAAAGGGGGGGGGGTTCTATGTTGTAATGATTGTATATATATATGTCAAAGCGTTGACTGGGAAGCGAAACCAGGTCAGCTGCTTGGAAGGCAGCTATGCTAACCGATAGGCCACCAATGCTTGACTAATAATTTTTATTTATAATTATGTTGCAATCTTTATTACTTTAAAAACTGTTCAATTATTTATCATATCATTTTTTTTCTATACTTGTCTATTATTACCATAATAGTACTTTTTATCTACTTTGAAAAATAAGTGTTTATTGTACTTTGGACTAATATTTTTAATTATTGTTATTATTTTTGTTACCATCTATTTTAGAATGATTATGAAGTTGTTTTTTTTATTGAAGTTTTTTTTTTTTTATTGATATAGTTTTTAATAGTAAATATATTTTCTACATCAATTCTTAATTCATTCATTCATATTTCAGTGGTGATTTATTTTATTCAAATTTCTCATATGTTTTTATTAATAAATTTGTTAATTAATAATTCTATTTCAGTCTTCATTTATACGTTGTTGTTTTTTACTGTATTAATATATATATATTTGGCATTAATAAGCATATTTTATGTAAAGAAATGAAGTGCAGAACTCTTAAATGAAGAAAGAGTAAACACTATGATTTAAAAAAGAAAAAGAAATTCAAGAGTATAATGAAATTTGAAGTTGGAGGGGGAGCAATTGAGAAAAATGCAGTATGGAAGAAATGAAAAAGTATCTGAATCAGAAAGAATTAATTTAGAGTTAATAAAATATGATGGAAAAAATGTTAAAATTACTAGATTAATTAACAATATTTTTATAGAGAAAAAATAGGTCATGAGAGCTGTCATCAATCTTTAAAAGCACACAGAAAGGAATATGTGATTTATAGAGAAATATTTTTTACTGACACTATTGTTAAAATATTGGATGACTTACAAAGAATTGTTTGAAAAAAAAAAAAACAGATTGAAAGATCTGTAGATCATATATTTACAGTCAGTTGATTGCTGGAGAAGACCAAGTTAGGTATAAGAAATATATCTAATTTTTATCAATTTGGAAAAAGCTTATGATAATGTCTCTTGGAAATTGCTGTTAAAAGCATTGAAAATGGTCATTGACGATTCATTGATTAATATAATCAGGAAATATGAATAAAATACATATCCAATAAAAGTAGATCAGAAGTTGTTTGACGAATTTATGACAGGAAAAGGATTATTGTTGGTATGTATGACACCAACTCTGTTCAAAATCTACATTAGATATGGTTTTGAAGGAATGGACCAAGAAATGTGAAAAAATGAGTACAAGATTATGCAATAATAAATATTTATTCCATTATTATTTGTATAGGATAGAAAATGGAGGGGAAATTTTTTTTAAAAGTGGACACTTTCCAATATTTAGGATCAATTATTGAAAAAAAAAATGCATTGTTAAAAAGAGATCAGTAGAAGAATTAGTAAAAAGAGACAGGAAATAGCAATGTTCAACTTAATTCTATGAATAATAATATACTGATAAATATGTAAAGATTATCAATAAAGCAAGTCATATATAATGTGACATTGCTTTTATAAGCTTGTATTTAGAAAAATGAAATACAGAGAGCATATCATATAGCTATTTAAGTTAGATATTTGGAGTAAAAGACATTTTCATGTCCAAACACTTCAGAGTTTCTATTTAAATATTACATATAAAATAAATGCTGGGTTTTGAATTGATATTTTAGATCTAGTGTCTGAATATTCTAGCTCCTCACTGAGGTGAGCCATAAGCTCGGAACCAATTGGTCTGGGGATAAGAATATTTCGGATAGAGATTTTAAATATTTTCTCTTACTGCACTTATCAATTAAGACCTTGTTTGAGCTATTGGTATGCTCTCTGTATTTCATATGTAAAGATATATATATATATTGAGACACTTTGCAATCTCTCAGATTTATATGTATACACATCAGTCGGTTCAGCCAAATTTTAATTTTCAAGTAATTTGTAAACTTTTATTAAATTATGTTATAGTGAGGGCAATATAATATATATAGTGCACACATGAATTATAAAACTTTTTTTTTATTAGCTGATATAGCATCAGCCAAGAAGCGAACCTGCTAACCTGGGACAACTGCTTGTAAAGCAGCTGTCACTGACCTCTCGACCACTAATGTTTTATAAAAATTTTATAATATTGAAAAGACAATACTTAATCTGCAAAATGTTGCTTTGATCTTGAGTGACAGAGAATCTAAAATTAAGCATTGTCTAGATAGAAATCTTGTAATTACAGCAATTAGCTAGGAATTTATTAAGTAAATAAAAAAAATGCTGGCTTATTTGAAAATATTTGATATTATATTAATTCAAGAAGATTCTAAGAAATTCCTGAGGGTAGATAACAATCGACAGTGAGCCTTATAAAAGGTCCCAAAAATTATTGTGATTCTATTGTATTCAATTCTTCTACCTATTCTACAAGCTGCATTCACCACTTGTTGCATCTTTGCCATTAAGAGTCATTAGTATTCCACAATTACTTAGTGATATGCGGCTACTTGTGGGTGCCACTTACTGTTAGAAGGATCAATTGTTAAAAATGAACATATCAGCCTATCCAATTGTGGGTTCCTATAATATGCATGAATAGGGTTTTCCAAAAGATGGACTTCTTGCTCCAAGCATTTATTTCATTCTCTAGAATGAACTAAATTCCTAAGAAAGCTGATCATCTGAAATTGTCAACTAAAAACCTAAACACTGAAGCCTCTCTCAACTAACCCATAACCAGAAACAAAATCATGGAAATGGATATGAGTATGTACTCCTCCAAACAATCCATAAAGATATCAAAAGTTTTGCATCACACATGGACTTACGGTAATATGAACTCTATTATATATTTCAGTAAGCCATGAGTGATTTTATTTTAATTTATTTACTTATATGATGTGTTAGTATATGTATTTGTATACCTGTTTTAAATTGTATTGATACAGAAATTTATATAAGTATTATTACTTTATTTTTGTATGGATGTGTTCATTTTGTTATTATGTTTTATGAGTATCTATTGAATTTGGATATTTATTATGTTTGACTAGAACTTATTAAATAAATACTGTTTTGTTTTCTTCTTTCATTAAAATTTTGACAGTCCAGAATAAAACTATCTAATTTTAATTCTTAAATAGCTAGATTCTCTCCCCTCCTTTTTCACAAGTATTAGAAACCTAAATATTTTTTTTAGCAAATAAAAATAAATCTTAAGTATTCAAATCAAATATAGATTAGCATCTTTATAGCTCTTAAATAATGTTTTAAACTTAATCTTCTTTTAAATAGTTTAGAAACTGCATAAAGTTATTTTTACATATATGTGTACAATAAACTTTAGATTTATTAAAAGTATTGGACGTCTTGTGTGTAATATTTTATTATCATGTATAAATGAAAGCAATGTTTTGCTTGTGTGTGAGAGCATAAAGTTGATCCATT
This sequence comes from Epiperipatus broadwayi, assembly GCA_028023455.1. Classification (NCBI taxonomy): domain Eukaryota; kingdom Metazoa; phylum Onychophora; class Udeonychophora; order Euonychophora; family Peripatidae; genus Epiperipatus; species Epiperipatus broadwayi. The sequence goes on along the minus strand of JAQFVV010012460.1, from coordinate 6,243,476 downwards.
TATAAATACCACTTGTTATTTAGTTATCTTCAGAATCTTTTTACTTAGCTTTTGGCCAGCTACATTTCTATCAAGCTTATTTTATATATTATTTCTTCTAATCTGGGTTTTCTACTGCTTGAATTGTGGTATTTGTCACTCATGCATAGGTAAATCTTTGGAATAGCTTTCCATGCATTTATATATAATTACCACTATATATTGGTGAATCTTTCATAGCCTCTGGTCAGCAACGTTTCTGCCAAACTTATATTTAGATATTCTCTTTTAGCTTGGTTTGTCTACCATTCGAATTGTGGTCTTGATTATTCTTACATGGCTTAAAAGCAGTTCCCATGTCTTTTTTTATATTTGTGATGTATGTTTAACTTTGCTTAGACATGGTCCTTATTATTTTCAGTACCATTTTCTAGTAATATGAGTTTGGGTACACACACAAGCCCTAGAGTATATATAGGTATAAGTTGATAGTTAATAAAATCGATAAAGATTTTAAATAAGAAAAAATGTTTTAACAAAGTTTATATACACATCTACAGTAAAAAACCTCATTTATATACACATCTACAGTAAAAGAATTGTTTCTTAAAGACTATTGTACAAGTAAGTTAAAAGGGGAGAGAATAACAAATCAATTGTTAAGGCTTTCCATTTAAGTCACAGTACTCAAATTAAGCCACCCATAAATGAAATTTATTTATGCTTATTATTTATTTTTCCTTTTATTTTCTTTTATCCATTACTAGTTAAATTTGCCTTACATTTGCTTACTGTTGCTTGTCCATCAATTGTTTATTTAGATAAGTGTAGTGTTTTGTAAAATGGCAGACATGTTTGTGCACTCCAGAAAAAACTAGAATTTATTCGTAAGGCTGTTTTTAGATCGCGCTCTGATAGCTGAGGAATTTAATTAGTGCATTGACATAATGGCGATCGACAATTCCTAGAAATATTTGCTAATTACAAATGTTTCTAGATAAGAGACGTTACCTTATTGGTCAGTGCATTGATTGATCATTGCAGTTGTCAGAGAGTGATAAGAAGACTGGGTAACATCTAGCAGTGTAACATAGAGAGCAGTCAAGCAGTACTGAGTAAGCAGTATTTAAGTAGAGATATCTCATGTCAGTGCTGGCGGTTAATGATCAGTGCCCAGTGGAAATGTAGTTCACGGGTGTAGCTGAAAGAGACCGCAGCGGAGATATTGAGAGTAATTCGTTGGAGAGCTTCATTGCAGACCAATTCATTGGAGAGCTTCGTTGCAGACCAATTTGTTTAGAGAACTTCGTGGCAGACCAATTCGTTGGAGAGCATTTGTTGCAGACCAATTCAGCGGAGAGATTGCAGACCAATTCGTTGGAGAGCTTTATTGCAGATCAATTCATTGGAGAGCATTCATTGCAGACCAATTTGTTGGAGAACAACATGGGAATTGTATAATATTATTGGCTGACCGCACAGTATGACTTGCAGATATAACATTGGCACAGTTGTAAGTGCGGATTTAACAATAAGAATCTCTTTCTTGCCCTGATTTAATGGCAGTAATTTGATCTTATATTAAGGACTAGCTATATTATCACTATTAGTTATGTCTGATTACAAAATAAATTTTCTAGATTAGAAGAAACCTGGTAGTGCCCTCTTGTGACAGATATTCAATTGACTGTCTGGTATAATATGTATATAAACTAGATTATGAGTATAAACTGTAGATAATATGTAAGAAAAACTGAAACTCAAATACGGTAATAAATTTCATTCTAAAAGTTTATTTGCTAAGCCAGGCTTTCAATATGGTGTATATATTTGTCAAAGCATGACTAAGAAATAAAATTAGCAAAATATTACCAGTGTTCATCAGTGTGTAAAATGTAAATTAAACTGGCTGCTAATTATTATAAATTTGCATGTGAAAAGTTTCAGGCTATGTCTTTGTATTAAATGACCAGTGTTTATTAAGAGGAATGCTATAGACTCTTACGTTTATAAAGTGTTTTAGGAGTTGATAATATGCAAAGCTTCTTTTATTTTCAATTTTTTATTATTATTTTTGAGGCAGATATATCCTCTGGTACACAATACCAAATGAATAGATTATAAGCGAATATCAAGTCAGGAGAAAATGGCAAATCAAAAGATCAGAGAAATGAACTGAAAAACAATGTAATAGCAGTTATTAAAGAATGAGGTCAAGATGGTATGATCACATTAAAAGAATAAACAAGAAAATATCAGGGACAATGACTCAATGAAAAGCAGAAGAAGGTGAAAAAAGAAAAAGATAAAGAAAACAATGGAAAAAGATTTGAAGAACTACATGGGCAGAAATGATAGATCATAGTCAGTATGGATAGAGAGACATGAACGAAAAAAATATAGATTTTTGATTGAAAACACTTTCAGCAGTGAGGAATTTGATGAAAAACAAGATACTTTTAGATATATGTAATAAATATACTCCTCACATATTAAAGCTTGGTTTTATATATAGTACTCGGCTAATTATTTCCAAAAGCCAATAAATCTATCAATGGCATAAATAGAGCAAATCAAAATTAGAGCTAATCATCACAGCTAAATAAACAATTAGACATAGCTTTTTCTAAGACTACCAGATATTAAGAAGACATTTACAAAAGTTATGATAAAATTACCACAGCAAATAGATAAGGAATAAAATTGTAAGAATCAGCATAGTAGTAAAATCATTAATTATTAATAGATTAAACTTCATCAACCTTATACTCACACTGCATGAGAGCCTTAATAAATTATCATTCTGTCATTATTAATAAAATTATTATTAATTTACACCAGATGTAGTAAAATACAGATGATGTGTATGCCAATTTTAGGTTTAAAATGTTAATTAGTTATTTTAACTGTTCTTTTGATAAAGTAATACAAAATTATTAATCTTTATAATATATTTTTTAAAAAAAAGCTGTTATCTTTGTTACTGAAATATATTGAATTAAAGAAAATCCTAACACTAGCTTCATATGTGGAAAAAATATTGATTGAATATATTAAATATAAACCTGGATTTCATTAAAAGTGGTATTTAATATTTTCAATATTTCCTATGTACATAAAGTAGTATTAATATTTATTACTTTTAATATTTTGTTTATTCTAATATTCTGGTGCTTATCTTGTACTGCAAGATGGAACCACCATCCACATAGCAACAAGATACAATTTAGCAAATAAAAAAGTAATCAATAAGTTTAATACATTTTATAAAAAAAAAAAAAATCAATAAATAGTATATTTAGAAAATAAACCTTTAGCAGTCTTACCATTATGCAGTGAAATCAAATACATTCAATAAATGTGATAACAAGCTTTCAATAAAAAATTTGCGATGAAGGCAAATATAACTTCATTACTAATTTAATTTCTTACATTATTGAATAAATTTGTTTTGTAATCATTGCATGTTGGTTTGGTTACCAAATGTATTATTATTTTTTTGCTTTTGTTTTCTATAAAATGTTCGATCCTTACAATTACTTTTTTTAAAAATTGATATTTTATGTACTACTAACACTAATTTCCTTTTATTATATAATCATTATATAAAAATATTATTCTTTAGATAAACACTAAATAATTTAAGATGGATGAATACTGAATATCATAGTATTAATTTTAATTGCTTATATCATTTACTTGTGAATATTAATTTGTTGAATGTATCATGCAATAATTAATAAATTAGCAAAACATGTTTTACATCTGCAACTGAAAATGTTTTATTATTTACTTTTTAGATACAGCTGAGTGCATTTTTGGTGTGGGATACCACAATAAAACGTATTGCTAATTTAATACAAACAATAATGAAAAGGAAAATAAAAAATAGTGCAATAATTAAATAATTTAAAATATTTATTTGCTTTTATTTATTATATTTGTTTCTTCTTTTTTTTTTCATGTGTCATAGCATCGTCCGGGATGCGAACCTGCTAACCCGGGACAACTGCTTGTAAGGCAGCTATGCTGACATCTCGACCGCTAATGTTTGACTATTTGTTTCTTTTTAAACTTAATATGTCCATTTTTTTCTTATTATTTTCATTTTTTTTTTTTACAAAATAAATATATTTATTAGAGTTTTTGCCTCTTCTATCAATTTTTTTTATAATTTCATATATTTTTATAATCCAAATTAATATACTCCTTTACTAATTTCCTTTCAAATTCACCAATTTACGTTTTGCATCAATTTTTTTTTTTTTTTATAGGTTTAATAATATTAATATGATAATCAGAAAATAATAATAAATTCTTACAACAGCTATATAAATATCAATAATAATTTTATACATAAAAAACCTTTTTTAGCACCTGGTTTGGTACCCTTTTCAAATGTTAATAATCTATTTGACATTAACAAATTATTTTGGACATAAAAACATCTAGTGTTCAATAATGTAAATCATTAAAATAATCCACCTCATATATAAATCCAGTAATTACAAAATATTTGACTATATCATAAAAATACATTAAATAAATATTACATGCATTTTTTACAATTATATATATATATATACTATCTTATAAAAAAAAAATCCAAGTCAGATGTCACATGACGTAATTTAATAAGCTTGTGTTTTATAGCTCACAAAACAAACTCTTAACAAGCTTTGTAGAATACCCCCAACCTCAGACCAGTTTCTGCTACTGGTGTCATCAGTGAGGTGCTAGGTATTCAATCATTAGATTAAAAATACCAGGACAAGCCCAGCAATTATCTAATGTATAACTATGCAGTAGAAACTCTGAAATTTTCAGATATCCATATGTCTTCCAATCCAGCTATCTAACTTAAATAGTCATATAGGACTGAATTAGTTCAGAAACACATTAATAGCTTTAGCAATATAAAATTGCCAAAGCTATCATAGCAAAAAATAAAATTACAAAAAAAAAAAATCCAAGTCAGATTTCACATGACCTAATTTAATAAGCTTGTGTTTTAGAGGTCGCAAAACAAACTCTTAACAAGTTTTGTAGAATACCCCCAACCTCAGACTGGTTTCTACTACTGGCATCCTAGTAAAGGTGCTAGGATATTCAATCATTAGATTAAAAATATCAGGACAAGCCCAGCACTTTATTTAATCTATAACTATTGAGTAGAAACTCTGAAATTTTCAGATATCCATATGTCTTCCAAACCAGCTATTTAACTTAAATAGCCATATGGAACTGAACTAAGCTTATTAAATTAGGTCATGTGACCTATGACTTGGATTTTTTTTGTCATTTTATTTTTTTCTATGATGGCTTTGGCGATTTTATATTGCTGAAGCTATTAATATATGGTGTATCTGAACTTAGTTCAGTCCCATATTGCTATTTAAGTTAGATAGCTGGATTGGAAGACTTATGGATGTCTGAAAATTTCAGAGTTTCTACCTAATAGTTATACATTAGATAAAGTGCTGGGCTTGTCCTGATATTTTTGATCTAATGATTGAATATATTAGCACCTCACTGAGGATGCCAGTAGCAGAAATCGGTTTGAGGTTGGGAGTATTCTATAAAGCTTGTTAAAAGTTTGTTTTGCAAGCTCTATATATAATATATTATCTTATATAATTTTCCATTCATTTTTATAGAAGTCTTGTAAATATTTATACAATTATTCAAATTATTTTTAATATAATATATTACATATGTTTGTCTTATTTTTGGAACTTTGATGAAATTTAAAGATTTAATACTTTTTGTAGCATCTATTCTATGCCACATTCCAATTAATAATATTAAGTATGGTTTTATATTTTAATCACTCTTAATAATTTAATATTGTTAAATCTTTTCATAATTTTTGTTTAAATTTCATCCAATCATTAACATATTTAGTATTATTAACTATATCTTTTTATAAAGACTAATAATTTTGTTATTAATTGACCCCCCCCCCCTCCAAAGATGAAATGAACATTTTATACAAATAACTAAAATACATATGTAAATATATTAATGCAAAAAAAGAGAAGAGAACAACTAAAAATTATGGATAATATAGAATCATTATTATGATGATTATTAATAAAAATAAAGAAAAACTGAATATAATATTAAATCAATCAATAGTGGAGTAAATTATGAACTAAAGTAGAAAATATGTTTAATAATAAAAATCATGTTAATAAAAAAACTCAAAAAAAAAATAATAAAACAGATAATAAAAATAATAATAATGAAATATCAATAATTAAAGATGTAAAACAGTGCAATGTGATGCAATATGGCTTATCTTTTATTGAAGTCAGGAATCTCTCATCCACTATGCCCAGAGTCCATTCCCCACCCCATGTTTTTCCCATATTCTTCTCTATCATGCTCTATCACACTTCCACATCATCATCTTTGTCCACTCAATAACCTTTATATGTAAATATGCCTTATTTCTTTTCAAACCTAGCATAAAAACCAAGAACCCATTTTCAGTATAATCACTTTCTTTATATTTATTCTCCCATAAATTTATTATTTGTACCATTTCTGCTTGTAAGCATTTACATTCAATTTGTAGATGCCTAATATTTTCCATGCCTTCCTTACATAACTTACATGTTAAATCATCCACATTGCTCCATTTATGTTGAAACATACACATTGTTTCATGTATATATTTAGATCCCCCCCCCCCATTTAGTGATTTAAATTAAAATAAAACTACATATCAATTAATGAAAATTTAGAAATAAAGAAGTAATTGATGGTGACTATGGTGTTATAAAAATCAAAATATTTAAATTTAAAAGAAAAATCATTATCTTAAATAATTAAAAATATATATATATATAAATCTTTACCATTGATTCTCAAATCTAGAGTCAAATGAATCTTTAAGCATTTAAAAAAGAACTTGCATTTTAAAAATATTATATTTTTTAGAGCTGAATGTTTTCGAATTACAAAATACAAAGGCTATAATTCTTGCCACAGGCAAAGAAAGTCATTAAATATTTAAAAACATGGCCAAGTCAGAGATTAATTTCTAATTAGAAAATCTGTTCCCACTCAAAGTGAACTGCCCAATGACCAAGGAGAATCAACATATAGGCCACAACAAAATCATCATCACCAATCAGATTACTGTGGAGCTATGCAAGATCGATCCAGAGATTTAGTGATAAGAGCATACAAAAAGCTGTAAAGCAGTATAATAATGATCAATTACAATAAAATACTAGTTTATTACCTCACCTTTGAATAATAATTAATTTTGAATGGCCTTTTTAAAAAAAAAGTGAATTTTTCCTTCTTATTAACAAAAAATTTTGGGTTTGTTTTAAGACCTCATTCTCTACAAAAACACCCCACTTTTATAAAAAAATTTTAAAAAAAATTATTTTTTAAGAATAATCTTTGGTTACAAGAATAATCATCAGTTACAAGATCAGTTAACATCAGTTATAAATAACCAAATTGGAAACTGCAATGATTATTATCAGAAGAGAAACCTATAGTTACTGGATAACTGAATAATGAAGAAACAAATTATTAACTTGGAAAACTCCAGAATGAACGGCTAGAAAGCAGATCTTCCTCTCTCTCTCCAACCATGTGAAAAGCCCAGGAAAATTAGAAAACATGACTAAGTAATAGCAACAGTAATTCTATATACCATTTAGCTTCAATAAACAAATCCCCTTTTAATGCAAGATTGTCCAGTAATGGAGGATCACCATGATGTATGAAAATCAAAGTAAGGATTTTTTATAATATTAGAAATATTCTGGAAAATATAAAATGAAGTATTTATATAATAGAAATGTTAATAAATAATGTAATTGGCATTGGAAAGATAAAATGAAAAACATAACGATAATTATATCTATTACTTTTTATAAAGGTTATTAATATTAACTTGAAAATAAACTTTATAATAAAGATATATAAATACGTGTCAAACTTTGATATATCTATGTCATCAGAATTGAGTTGAAATAAACATATATGAATGAATTAGAAATGCTTCTATATAAAATATGTGCATAAATATGTGCTTCTTTATGAAATGATATTACCTGGAGTTTTAAAATAAAGAAATGATTCTATAGTTTAAATTTTAAAGAAACGATTGATAATTAATTAATTGAGTACCTGTCAAACAAATACTGACTTTTATTATAGAAATTGATAGATGATTTTCCTTACTGAAATACACATATATATGTGAATTTTACAAGTAATTATAGGAGTATCATTTATTTTTACAAAATTAAATATGTATTTCTGCTAACCTGGAAATGAAAAATATATGTCATTGAAATTTATTTAAATACACATATCCTGATATAGGTATGTTCTGTAAATGGATTATGTTAACCAAGGAAGAATTAATAATGTACCTATCTGGATTAAATATTGGGACTTAAACCGGCTTCTATATAATGTGTCCATGTATCTGCATCTACACCTGGATTAATTAAATGCTTTTCTTGATGTTTATCTACTATATGTCTATATAACTGAATGCATCTACATACCCAAGTTGGTTAAATGAATTAATTAAAATGCTTCTATAGACGCTTATATACTATATATCTACATACCTGAACACATATACATACCCAAGTTGGTTAAGTGAATTAATTAAAATGCTTCTATTGATGCTTATATACTATATGTCTACATACCCAAGTTTGTTAAGTGAATTAATTAAAATGCTTCTATTGATGCTTATATACTATATGTCTACATACCTGAATGCATCTACATACCCAAGTTGGTTAAATGAATTAATTAAAATGCTTTTATTGATGCTTATATACTATATGTCTACATACATGAATGCATCTACATACCTAAGTTGGTTAAGTAAATTAATTAAAATGCTTCTATTGATGTTTATATACTATAAATCTATATCCATATATCTGGATTCTATTGATGTTTATATACTATAAATCTATATCCATATATCTGGATTAAAGATGTATTAAATAAGTGAATGACTTAAATCCACATCCATATACCTGAATCAAAGATGTAATAAATAAGTGAATGACTTGAATCTATATCCATATACTTAAATCAAGGATCAATATTTTATACAAAAGTTATAACTCAAGGATTAATAGATACAATTGACATATATATCATTGATGATTAATAAAAGAGTGATTAAACATAAATCAAGCTAGCCTAGGAGTATACCAATATGGAATATATCGACATATCTATGACCCCTCTATATATGCGCATACAGGAAAATGCAAACCCAAAGATGGACTGTTTCAAATATGAACTATCAATAAACTTTTATCGTTAGTAAATAAGTGGATTATTAACCAAGTACTGCCTCAATTTACAATCAATAAACTTTTGCTGTTAGTAAATAAGTGATTAACCAAATATCACCTCAAATATGACCTGTTAATGAACTTTTAGGAAGGACTTACTATCCAAATATTGCTAGACAAATAAATATTGTTACGTAAAATAATCTATCTAGTCAGTTTCATTTCACATCACTCATCATTCATTACATTTGTTCACAGGAATATCATGTCACCTGAGCTTTGTTCAGCATAACCAGATCTGAGTAAGTAAGGTTGTAGTAAGCTGAAATTCTAGTGGGCTGTTTGGGAAACCAAACAGATAAATTTTCTAGATGTTTTTAGTATCTTAATGCTACATCCTCTAATGAGCAGGAAATATTGTTGTGGGGGGGGGTAAGATAAACATTGGGTAATGCCAATCTTTATTTCTGTCTTGCAATATGCTCATCATGAAATAAAAATCAACCAAGAGAGGAGTTGGTAAGTTGGTCCAGTTACAATGTGCATATTCCCTTATTGCTAATGATCCTATTTGAGCCTTAAACAGAAAACTATTTTCCTTGCTATTATCATAAATTAATGCACAACTAAGATTTGTTTACTTCTATATATATTTAAACTCTTTTTACTCTCCATACTATGTCTTCATTTTTCCAACTCCTATTTTTTATTAATCCATCTTTTCTTCTATACTATTCTTTGTCATTATAATACTCTGATAAATTCTCCATACAGTAGTATCTAGTGCAAACCAGAGTAATCAATGGATGCAAGAAGATTTGTGTTTAAAATCCCTACTTAATGCCTACTCATCCAATATCCCCAGACCAGTTTCTAGCTTGTGGCTGTGAGGAGTCTTAGATTTGAGAGCATTACACCTAGATCTTAGGATACATTGATTACTATGGCTTACACTGGTTAGCACTACAGTATGGAGAATTTGCACTGTTTTAACAGATTGTGTAAGCATAGAAAATGGTGATCATGTGATATTTAGTAGTTTAAATTAATAATAAATAATTATTTGTTGAAAGTAGATAAAGCTAATAGTGGACAAAGATGAATGCTACACAATAATAACAATGAAATCATGTCAAGCGTTGTTAGCTGAGAGGTCATCGCAGCTGCCTTGCAAGCAAGTAGTTGGTTGCAGATGGTTGTGGGTTTGCCTCCCGGCCGATGCTATGACATATGTAAAAATGAAATCATTATTAAATGAACATCTTATTAAAATAAATAAGATGACATAAGTAAACTACAGATGCAAGTATTAAATTACACATTAAATGATAGAATTAAAATGAATGGATATAAAAATTGTAACTAATAATGGACAATCAAAAATGTATATAACAAAGAGATATCCAACTTACACCAATTAATTACAGAAAAAAAACATTAAAATATTTCATAATAGTTATATAATTATATTGTTAAAAAGTATATAGAAAATAATAACAAATATAAATAAGAAATTTATAAATAATGATAAAAATTTTATTATTATTTATATAAAATTAGATATTAAAAGTATATCTACTGTATGCTAACACTGATGCAGAAAAAGCTATTAAAGCAGAGATAAGAACATAAAAATAATATAAGGGCACTGATAAAATTTCTTTCCAAAAAAATCAAATAATTAAATGTAGTCTACATAAAAAAAAAATAAAAAAATAAAAGTAATAGTCCTGAATATTAACTAATATTTTTTAAAATCTATGTGTGTGATTAATTAATTTTCAATGGTAATAGAAAAAAAAATTATATTAATAAGATATAAATAAACTAAAATTTAAACTGAAAGAAAAAAATAGATAATCAAATTAATTTTATAAATACACAGATAAACAAAATAAAACAAAAAAGATAATAGAATACAAATTAACATGAGTGTGTGCAGAAAAAAATACTTGTAGGTTTTTAGCTAATTGCGAAACAGAAATTAATAATAAAATTTAAAAAAAGACAATAAAAAAGTATAAGCATCAATAAAAATTTATTCAAATAATAAATTATTAAAAAATAATCAGCATCACACTTTTTTTCTTCACCGCATCTCTGCTGCTTACTTAGATTAGTTTCAAGCTTATGATTTTCATCAATGAGGAACTTGGGTGAAAGCCATAAGCTTGAAACTAGTCTGGGAGTATTTGATAGTAAACCACTGAATAGGGATTTATTAAGCACTATCATTTGTATCTATTAATTACTAAAGTTTAATGTGGTGAAGAAGAAAAAGATGTTACTAAAACAACACTGAGTAAGATGAAGTCACATGATAGAGTCATGTGATAATTTATTGATTTTAAAAATAAATATTCTTTAAATATCACATATAAATTTATTAATATAAATAAATAGCATAAAAACGATTTACTCGCTGACGAAGAAGCTTCCAAATAAACAAAACAAAACTATTAAATGGGCCAAGCGCTTTCGAGGTTTGCCCAGTAAAAGAGATAAAATATATATTAATTTAAAAATTAATAAACACTCATATAAAAAAATAACAATAAATGGTTTAATAAAACTATTAAATTAGTTGAATTTAAATAATTAATTTATTGTTAAATATATATAAAATGTAATATTAAAATTAAATCTGCCCTATATATATATATGAAATCATAAGTAATGGAAGCCTCAATTTTTGCAATACATTAAATTGAGTTTTGAATTCTTATTTTATAAGTAATTTTATAGTTGTTAAAATATAGAAAATATACTTTTTAAAAAAAATATAATTCTGTATTTGAATTATTATTATTGTATTATTAGATAAATGTTCTATGATCTTTATTATTAAGATTGAAAATTGGGAAAAGCTTAAGATATTTGAATCTTTCACTATATAATTTTTAAAATTTAAATTAATATTATGTTAGATAAAAGTTCTTCTAGACTCTTTACTACTATCATAGAAAGTTGTTTCACTCTTTCAGTATTTTATTCTTATTATTTTGTCTTTTGGGAAAAAAATAATGATGGAAATGATATTAAAATATATAAATGTAATTTATACATTTGTTTTTTTTTTATAATTCTCTATTAAAATTAATGTTATTGTAGTTCTGTATTTAATTTAATGTTATTATGTTGGAGTTATTATGTTGGATAATATTCTTCTAGACTTCATATCATTAAATGCTGATTTATCGACAGATTTATATTACTTGCTATAATAATAATGTACATATACTAAATAATAATACATTAAATTTAGTCAGTGATATGAAGTGATGTGATATGGCTATCCCTTTATCAAAGTCAGGAATCTCTCAGCCACTATGCCCAGAAAAACTGTTAGCCACTTACTTTCTTTTTCCATTCTCCACCCTAAGTTTTTCACATATTCTTCTCTATCCTGCTCTATTTCACTTCCACAAAATCATCTTTGTCCACTCTATGGCCTTTATATACCCTTATCTTTTTTCAAACCCACCATAAAGACCAAGAAGTCCACTTTCTATATAATCATTTAGTTTATACTTACTCTCCCATAACTGTATTATTTGAACCCTTTCTGCTTGTAAGCTTTTACATTTAATTAGCAAATGCCTAATATTTTCCATGCCTTCCTTACATAACTTGGAAACTAAATCAACTACATTTTTCCATTTATGTGTATATTTTCTTGTTGCTAATGATCATGTTTGAGCATTAAACAGTAGACTACTTTTCTTGTTATTATCATAAATTAACTCACAACTAATATTCTGTTTACTTCTATATATATTTAAACTCTTTTTACTCTCCATATTAGTTTTCCATCTCCCTATTTTTTATAATATTCAACAATCCTCCTAATACAACCATCCCATCTTTTGTACAAGTATACTGACATAGTCTTTATCCAAATCTTCTCCATACCATATTACCTTTCTCACTCATCTTGTTGCCTATCCTTTATTCATATCTTAATTAAATATTACTGTGTATTCTCTTGCTATCCATAAATTGCAATCTGTAAATCATTTTTATTTTGCATCTCTCATATAAAACTTGACCATCCCATTTCTCCTTGAATTGCCTCCTTTACCATTCATACACCTGCATCTATTGTGCATCTTCCTACTTCTCTCTGTACTTTTTCTAAATAATATAACATCCCTTTACTAACACATAATACATCATTACCAAAAGTTAACCCTGCTACTGCTACTCCCTTTCATACAATTCTTACTACATCATATTTACTATATAAAAACACTGTTAATTTCTTTATCAGTCCTTTTCTTTTCTTTGCTTCATTTATCAATTTTTTCTCCCATTCATCCAAGCAATTCCTCTGATTACTTAAGACGATTCCCAAAAAGTCATACTTATTCACCACATTTAACTTTATATCCCCCAAGAAAAATTCTTTCTCTTCTCTTTCCCCAGAATTTATCATCATTACTTTTAATTTTTCTTCACTAAATATGACTATCTCTTTATCCTCCATTGCACAAATCTTCAGCATAACTTCCATATCTTCTTTACTTTCTGTGTACAAGAAAATCTCACCAATAAATAAAAGACCTGATAATGTATACATTCCCTTGCCATCTATTAATGATATTTCTACTCCTCTTCCTAGTCTTTCTATTGCTCTCTCCATTTCTCTCAAATATAACAAAAACAAAATAGGTGGTATAGGAAATCCTTGCATTAATCCCACCCATTTTTAACTCTAACTAATTCTATATTTCCTAATTGATACTATAAAATTATTTTCATACAATCTCTTAATAAAATCCACTAAAGCTGAATTCATTCCAAATTTACTAAACTCACCCATAATTTATTTCTTTTTACTCTAACACATACCTTTCTATATTTATAAAAATCATATATGTCTACCTGTATTTCTACTCATATGTGTAAGTTGTGTGACTACAAATAAACTATCTCCTATATTCCTATCCATTGTAAAATCTCCTTGCATTTCTCTCACTATATAATTTTCTTCCATCTATTTTACCACCCTTCCAGCCAGCATATATGCAAAAACTTTATATAACACCAATGTTACCAATACCAGTCTATAATTGGTCTTTATTCTTTCATTTAAATAATAGCCTCACTCTTGAATTATTCCAACTATCTGGAAATTCTGTTTTCTGTGCCATCTTATTAAAACATGATAATAGATTTAATTTTTCTATATTTCCCAGATTTATCACCATTTTTGCTGCCCATCCTTCTAAACCTCTTGCCTTTTCAACTTCTTCTCTGCCTCATTCAATTCATTTTCTGTAATTCCATTACTATGTGTTTTTATGTTTCTTAAGCCTCTGGTTTCATATCTAACTTCTTTTCTATATCCATTACATATTTATTCAAGATTGTCTCTAATTCTCTGGAGCTACACTCTTTCTTCTCACCAGTAAATACTATGTCTCTCTCCCATACATTCCTTCTTTTAATATATTTCTAAAAAATTTTATTCCCATCTCTTCCAATTTTATTAATATCCTCCAATAATTTACTATATAATTTCATTCTATCTATATAATTATCTACTATATAATTATGTATTTTAGTCAACTTATTTTTATTTAAATAGTTTTCCTATTTAATATTAACATCTTTTCCACCTTCTTTGTTTTTAATAACTCATTTATATTCTCTACATGTTTTCTTTATCTCTTTTACATGTTTACTAATTCTCAGTGCAGAAGACACCAGAGATGGAACCCCCTAATTTGCACTTAAAAAAAATAAAACAATTATGAGAATAGTTTGAATTTTAATACAATAGCTCTTCTCTTTATTGGTGATTACTTGGTTTCAAGCCATTACATGTTTGAAATATGTAAATAATTCCAAAAGGCTGTTTCATAATGCTATTCATACAGATGAGTCTATATAAGCAATTTTTGAATTTTTAAACTTTTTTTTTTCCAAATCACAGATTATTGAAACAGTAGTTTGGGATTCTGCAACTATAACAAAAAAAAAATTAAGTATATAGGGATTAAAGAAATAAATTGCAGATCAGATTAAGTCAATATTTAAATGATAATAAATCTATTACAAATATTGTTAAAAACCAAACACAACACTTGTAATATAAAGATATAGGAAAATGCTAAATATTTTAATAAATACAAGGTTTGATATAAATAATGGAAATGATTTTATTTTATTTTTTTTTGTGTGTAATAAAATACATTGTGATGTCTACATTAACTGTTTCAAAATCTACTGATTCACTTAATATCAGTTTGACAAAAGAAAAAATTGAAAATTAGTAAAAAAAATTGTACTTTTCTAATTCAAATTTCAACCTTTATCACAAAATGTAACGTATCACCACAAATGAATACTCTCTACAAAACAAACATAAACTTGAAGTTCAATTTGTCAAGCCTTGTTATCCAAGAGGTCAGCGCAATCGCCTTGCAAGCAAGCAGTTGGCTGCAGTCGGTTTTCCGGGTTCACCTCCCGGCAGATGCTATGACATATGGGAAAAAAAACGAAGTTCAATTTTCATCATCAAAGAAAAAAAAAGTTATTTTATTTTTTTGTTTATTATTTTTAATGTTAGTGGTATTCAGTAATTGTAATTTTTAAAACTAATGACATTAAAATTATTCTTGTATTCTCTAACTACCCTATTTTCTTTTAAAATTTAATTCACTTTTTTAATGTACATGTATTTAAAAACCTTTTTAAACTTGTAATAAAAATGCACTTTCATAAAAGATTATTTTAAACATTTATACTGTATTTAGTAATAATTTCTGTATTTTATATATGTTATATGCATATAAATGTTTACTGCACAGTATTTTATTATAATTACTTTTTTGTTAATATTTTTAATATGTGTATTACTTAATTTTTAAATTTACAGTTTGATTCACAAGAACGTATATAGATACTAAATAAAGAATACATTTGTTAAAAGTATATATAGTTTAAATTTATATAAGTTTGGAAGCACATTTTAATATAGTCTTGGAATCAAATATTATGGATAAACTGTCTCACTTTAAATAATATATATTTTTAAGAATAAAAACATTTAATGAAAAAAACATAATCCTCTTATGTCATTTGATAAATGAGGTTAAATAATTAATTAGATCTTAAACCAAGAAGATATAAATTTTACTCAACCAAAATGATAAAGTTATAACTATGATTTATATATTATAAATTAATATTTAATTTTTGTTAAATATTTATTTGTTTAAAGAATTGTGTACATATGTAAAATCTAATACATTATTTGCAAACTTCAATCCCGCCCACCATTATTTTTAATAAATTAAACGAGCATCTTATATGTATACAGTTTATTACATATGATAATATTTATAAATTATTCTTTATAAAGATGATAAAATATGGTTGAAACATTAAATAAAAATTGAACAGAAATAAAAACAATTGACATTGCATGTGAATTTTATGAAGACAAAAAAGATATTTTACAATTACATTAAATCTAAAAATGTAAAAAAGAAAACTAAATTCAGAAGGCAAAAGTATTTATTATGTATCAACAAGAAAATAAAAATCAAGTAAGTAGAAAGTTTATACATGAATTTTAATTTTTAAATATTTAATATGTATATATTAAATAATTGCAAATGTTAATATATTCTTTTTGTTTATGTATTTTGAATCCTTTAATATTGTTTTTATTTGATATTTATCATGAAACAAGAAAAAGTATAATTATATTAAGTAGATTAATTATTGAGCATGCTTTCAACTAATCCATCAGATCCGCATTTGTAAAACAACTTTAAAGTCTATTATGCTTTATGTAAATTAGACATAAGTACACATATGAAATGTATAACGATTATTATACAAAAAACTAATTATAACTGTGAATCCTTCAAGGCCTGAATGAAAGACAATACTGATTTTAGTAAAAATCTTCTAGATAAAGAAATTTTAACCAATCAATGAGTAAATGTCTTAAAGTTTTTTAAGGTGAAAAAAGATCAAAAAGTGTTGTTTGCTATCAGGTCTAATTTGATATTTTTAAACTTCCTAGATGTTAAATGAATGCTAAAAATTTTGAAAATTGGTCTCTCCAATGGTATCTACCACGTTTCTCTGAAAATAAGACAGTCTTATATTAATTTCTGCTCCAAAACACACACTAGGGCTTATTTTTGAAGGGTTTTTTATTTTTTTCATGCACAAGTCTATACTTGTTTATGTATAAGAATCTACATTTATTCAAAATGGTAATTAAAGAATTATGAGATATGCGACAAAAAATTGCAGGAAATAAAATTCAGAAATCATTTCCTTATTTCACATAAATGTATAATTGTAAGCATGTCTGTTATAACACATAATGCATATAATAATAAAGTTAATACTGTAATTCCAAAACATAAGCCCTTCTGGTTAACTTTCATTTTAAAAGAAAAATTTTTTAATGCATTTGACAATATAGTAAATATTTTCCCATCACCAGAGGCTCACACGTGGTTTTGTGTCTGCTTTCTGATTGGTTATCTGCTTACGATTTGAAAAACTTAGAACTTCGACAGAATAGCATTGCTGTGATTTTATCAAAATGCATTTGTGAGATAGAGAAATAATGTATGTATATTATTATCTTTTTATTTCTAACTAGGGCTTATTTTAAGGGTAGGGCTTACATTAGAAACATCCTAAAAATTGTGCTGGGCTTATTTTCTACTTAGGTCTTATTTTCAGAGAAATGTGGTATGTTCATTTTATCAGAACATTATCACTAATCTAGGTAACCATACAGACAAAATATACCTTTGATATCTAGCTATTCTTAGCTAGAAGGTAAAACAAAGAAGAAAAACAAAATTAGATAAAAAACTAATGTTTGTTATATTTTGGTTTCATTCATCATTTGATAGTATTATTACATCAATATCATTTAATTTTTTTATATTGAATACATGCATTGCTGGGAACAATGAACTTTGATTTGCTGTTATTGAGTTTTTCTATAACACATGAATTGTGTTCAGCATCATTTTGTTTAGACAAAAAGATTACTATATAGAAACTTGGATGCATTAATGTTCAAAACAATGACTTATTATACTACAGTTAGATGATAGAATATAAAATAAATTCATATTAGAAAAGCACTTAGAAGTGATGATTGTTGAACATATTAAAAACTAGTACTGATTATGCATTAAAAATAAATTCAATTCCAAATATATTACCTTTGGTGCTGATTTTTTATAGAAACAATTACCACTAATACTAAATTTGATAATTTTGACTTGTTAATGAATTTCTCTTGAGTAGCGCGATGTGGATACAAGTAAATCTATTTTTGGGTTCAATAAAAGAAAATCCTGCTTGATTTTTTGACAGTGATTGTACTATTAGTGACTTGATTTAAATGAAATATCTGGCATTTTCTGTTTTGCAGAATATGGAGTTTTATAACCAATATGAAAATTTAAAGATAGAAGTTTAATTACTGAAAAGGTTTAAATAAAACTGCAAAGAAGCCAGTCGTTTTCTAAACATGGCTACATTTTCTTTTGATGCATTGAAATTAACATAGAAACTTACAAAAAAAAGTGTCATAATTAATCAAAAAGATCAATGACAGTTAGTTGGTAGACTATCAAAATTTATTCATATTATACAGCTTTTAAAGATGAAATGAAAAATCAAAACTGATGTTTTAGCTCAATTTTCTTTTCCAGTTTTGGAACAGTTTATAGGCAGTTTCATAAAGCAGGTAACAAGTAAAGTTTCTAATTTGATTAAACCAATTAAAAATAAATATAAGGACTTTACTTTTCCAGTTTTTATATTTACTAGATAATGATGTCTGTTCTATTCCTATCAATCAAAAAAAAAAAAGATCTACAGAATGTTCTTAATAATTTGAAGGCAGCCTAAAAGGCTTTGATCAATCAGTAATAAAAAGTGTCTCTTTAAATATTTAAAACCTTTTTAAGTAGAAAGGAAGATTTAAACATTGAGAAGCAGCACAGATTCTAATGTGTTGTACTGCTGCATTTAAAGATATGGTATATCATCATAATGATATAATCACCCAACTAAATTAACTGCATATAGGACTTATTTTACCGTTGTATGAAAGTGATACATGGAATCTATATTAAAGTAGTATAAAAGCATCACAAAAAATCATTTAAAGATTCTAATAAAATGACAGTAAGGTTAGAAGACTATCTGAGAGATTCTTCAATTACTTGAATGTTCTTTGAATTCACCATTATAATGACCTATATTCAATATACTGAGCAAGTGAAATCAATGAAAGATAACATTGAAGCTTCCATGAAAAATGCAGATTCCATTTACGATATGAAGATTGTATTAAACAGATCCTAAAAGGGTGCACTAATGATTTCTTTCATTGGGAAGGTATGGATGAAGAGAAAATACAATGGAAATGTGACTACTCATGTTACTAGTCTTTTAAAAAAACAAATAATAAACAGCAATTTTAAAAGCATCATCATAAAATGACAAACAAACACCAAAGGACCTGTACATGTTATTTGAGCTATAGACACATTTGTGGTTTGCTGATTAATATGGAAAGTTATTGCAAACTTACGTTTATTCTTTATCTTTATTTTTCCTCTTCATTTGGAGTCAGAATAGCTATATTTATTTATGATTGGTGATAATATTAATGAGTTTGAAAAATTTAATTTACTTTAATACATATAAAACTGGCAATTTTAAATATATATATATAGAATAAAATATACATATATTAAATGAGATTATATAAAATCTTTAAAATACAATAAAAGAAAATGATAAAAAAAAAAATAAGCATGAATAATATAAGCAAATGAAGAATTGAATTTTCCTGAAGGTTTTTGATGATGGTATTTTAGTTGTATTTATATATTGGGATATTTCTATAATATAATATGATAATTGAATATCTTTAGAAAAATTTAATTTTATTTAAATATTCCAAATACATTCATCTGTTACTAATAGCACACAGATTAGTATATGCATGTTTCAAAAGGTATTATTCTCTTCTTCAGGTGTTGCTCACCTGACTAATGACAATACTAGCATAGAAATCAAACCTGTAACCTTAGATTCTTGAATGAATTTTACAATAATGCTCTAACCAACCGAGTCATCCTGCAAAGGCATCAATCAGTGGAAATGTCATATACTTATCTAAGGTTTTTCCTGATTTCTCCACATTTTCCTAAGAGCAAAGTTGATTAGTGATTTATATATATTATGTTTAGTCACACTAGGTTGACTTATTGGGCTATTCACTATTGTCATATGAGTGGCTTCTTTGAATTATCTTTTTTTGTACTTTTTCCTCTTTATCCAATATTTTTGTATTTTTCCAATTGAACGTATGTTCATTGGTACATATATGGTCTTCTACCTTAGACAAATCTGTTTTCTCTCTTTTAATCACCAGTTCATGCTCTTGCAATTGCTTTTGAATGGGATGACTGATCTCACCAATATACATTCTACATTACAAGGAAAAATAAAGGAATATCAAAAGAAAAAAAACTTGCAAACTTACATAAGCATATCAAAATTCATAATGTATTGAGCAGTGTACCAGTTTTATCTTTTAAAAAACTCAATTATAAACACTTAATAGATGCTAAAACTTCTGTTCTTGAAAAATGATTAACTTTGTCATCACACCATCTAATATCCCCTTATGCAGCCACTGAGGAAATCACTCAAAAACTGCCTTTAAAAGAAGCAACAGAATTATGCTAGAGAATAAAAAGAACACTTGAGAAGCAACAAAAATTTAAGTGAAACACATCCTATAATGAGGGAGAAACAATTAAATCTCTCAAAGTAGATAAACCTATAATCATTCTCATTGCTGATAAAGGCAATGCAACAGTTCTAATGGATGCAATGATTATGACAACAAAATACAACAACTCCTCACAGCAGGCCACTAAAAGTGGCAAAAAATCTGATACCGAGTTACATTACTCAGAAAGTATCGAGGTACTTCAGTGATTCAGAAAAAAGGAAACTAACATCATATTTCAGCAAAATTCTTCATCTTTATGGTCTACCTAAAATCCATAAGAATCATGTTCCATTAAGATCTACTGTTAGTTCTAAAAATTCATTTTGCCTAATTTGTCAAGATTTCTTCTTAAATTTCTTAGCCTTTTGTCACTTTTAAAAGTGACATTTTATTTTTAGATTAATTGAATGTATCTTTTCCTTTTTTTTTTTCAAATTTTTGTCTATTGTTCATGTCTTTGTGCTTCTATTATTTGGTGCCCCCCCTCACAGGGGCTCACCCCACAGGTTGAGAATCTATGGAGTAATCATTTCAACATTTTAAGCATTGAGCATATTCACTTTTTATTTAGATTAATCAACTTTTTGCATAAATTTGCAAAAGCAATGTTTTGCAAATAATTTTGTTAATTTTTGTTCAATATGTACTTTAAAGAATTAATCAAGAATATGAAAATTAAAAAAAATTCACATACTAGTAAGGTTTGATGTTAGAAGTTTCATGTGAAGAAGCATTGTCTATACAAACCAGAACAACTCTTTCTATTGATATAATAATGAAACTATTAACATCCTGCATAATAACAATAATCTACTTTCAATACAACACAGAATTCTTCCAACAAAATCAAGCAATGGCTATGGATTCAGCATTGTCACTACTGATTAGCAATATTTATATGGAAAAACTTGAAACCATGGCTATAAAGACTATTCCATATCCACCTAAAGTTTGATTTTTCTGTATTGATAATATATTTGTTGTATGACCATATGGTGAAGCAGGTAGTTGTTGGTTAGACATCCACACCATGTGATGGCGTAATTTGTGTGCTAAAACACATAAAAACACTGTTTACATGGCTGAACATATTTTTGCAGCCATGTGTTGCATGTATACAACAGTTCTGTTGTACTACACATTGCAGGCCGTGTTGTCGCATCACAGTAAATTATTTTGGCGAATTCGCACACTTCACACTTTTTTACGGTGTCATGTGAGAGTGCGTGTCTTACAATTATGTATAAATAAATAAAAAAGTAAAAAAACAAGGAATTAAAATATAAAAAAAAGACCTGGAAATGTTCATAAGTTATATTTTTTCAAAAAATAACAACGATATCACACGGTGTGGATGTCTAACCAACAACTATCACACTACTACAACCTTTTTGGAAACACATCAACAACATATCCTCTTCAATTAAATTCACAATAGGATCAGAACAAAAACAAAAATTGACATTCTTAGATGTTCTTGTAACAAGACTCCCTCAAGGCAAAATCAAAACTACAATTTACAGGAAACCCATACATACAGGAAAATACTTAGCATATATATATATATCAAATCATATCAGAAACACAAAACAAGAAATTATATTATTACTATGGAACAGAGAAAAAGTTTGTTCAGAAACCAATGATTTGAAGAAAAAAAAGATCTATATAGAACAAACTCTTATGAACAATAATTATTTATCAGCTGTTATTAAAAAAATTTAAAACAAAAAAACCCATCAAAAAAAGAACCAATTATTGGTACTTTAGTGTATCCATATATATCAAAAATGGTACACAAATTAAGGAAAACCTGCAGTCAGTATGATATCAAAACAGTTTTCCAGAACCACACCACACTATGAGTAATTGTAACATGTATAAAGCCTAAACTTGAAAATGCTGAAAAGTAAAAACTTCATCTATAAAATACTACGTGAATGTGGAAATGTATATTGGTGAGACCATTCACTCCATTCAAAAGCGATTGCAAGAGCACAAAATGATGATTAGAAGAGAGAAAACAGATGTGCCTAGGATAGCTGACCATGTATGTAATATGTTCTATTGGGAAAATACAAAAATATTGGATAGAGAGTAAAAGGTACAAAAAAGAAAATTAAAAGGAGCTACTCACATGACAATGGCAAATAACCACATAAAGCAGCCTAGGATAACTATATATAATATATGGAAACCATTATTCAACTTTGCTCTTTGGAAAAAATAGTGAAATCAGTAAGAAGAATATTCAAGAATCTAAGGGTCCAGGTTTGATTCCCATGCTAGTACTGTAACAGTCAGGTTAGCAACACCTGAAGAAGAGAGAATAATACCTCTCGAAACATTGTGCATATACTAATCTGTGTGCTATTTCTAACAGTTGAATGTAAATGGAAAATTTAAATAAAATTAAATTTTTCTAAATACATTCAATACTTAATATTAGATGATGAAAATAGTCCAATATATAAATACAACTTTACACATTAGGTTTTAAAAAAATTGCGAAAAAGATTATGCTCTCAGAGAGTGGCAATAATGGAATTATTGCATTTCTTATTCATCTCTTTGAATCTTGAAGTGCACTAACTATATACTTTGCATTACAGTTTTAATATTTAAGTTTTATTAAAAATGAATCAAGCTAGCTTCTTCATTAATCACAGAGCTTAATACTTCCACTTGACATGTTCACCATTTGAAATTTGAGTCTGGTGAGGGAGAATCTTGAAAACGTAGTCAATATATAAACATACTTAGGACTTTTTTTAGGTAGCCAACTCATACCCTATCTAGCTAACCATCCAATAATTTGTCAATAAATACATATTTAGTTATTGTTATCAAACCATAAAAGATTCTAGACAAAATTGAATTGGTAATTGAACCTAAAGAAAACAGTAATAAGCTTGCTTGTAATCCAACATCTTTAAGTTTCTCATACCCAAACTTTAAGTTTTGAACATGATAATTTATCAGTTTTATACAAAATTTTTACCAAGATAATTACAACTTGTCTAGAAAGAACATTGGATTTCCACCAATCAAGAGAACAAGCTGGATTTAAAAGTGGTTTTAATACAATAGATTATATCCAGGTATTGAGAGAAGATATAGAAAGGACAAATGAATATGAATTGCCATTATGTTTTGGATTTATATATTATGAAAAGGCAATTGATTCTATAAACATTTCTTCAGTGATTAAAGCAATGGATCATCAAGGTATAGATCCAGGATATTGTCATATTTTAAAGAATATTTATAAAAATGCAACATCAACAATTATATTACATAATGATATTGGGAAAGTCAACATTGAGAAGGGTGTGAGACAGGGTAATTCCATATCTCCAAAACTTTTTACAGCAGTGCTACAAGAAATATTTTGTGGATTAAAATGGGAAGCTAAAGGAGTGAAAGTAAATGGAGATTATTTAAGTCATTTAGATTTTGCAGATGATGTAGTTGTTTTTGCAAATAATGCTTTAGAACTGCAGGAAATGTTGCGGGAGTTATCAGATGAAAGTAGGAAAGTATGACTAAAGATAAATGTTAAAAAGACTAGGGTAATGTTTAATGAATTTTCTCAAAATATGAAAATAAAGATTGATTGTGATGAGTTAGAAGTAGTTAACAGTTACAAATACCTTGGTCAGATTATTAATACAGATGGAAACATAATGGATGAAATTAATCATAGAATTAATCTTGGTTGGGGTGCTTTTGGTAGAAATAACTTGATACTAAAAGGCAATATGCCTATGTGTTTGAAAAGAAAGGTTTTTAATAAATGTGTTTTACCATTTCTTACTTATGGATCTGAAACTTGGACACTTAATAGAAGAGCAATACAGAGACTTCAGACCATTCAAAGAAGTATAGAGAGATGCATGTTGGGAGTTACAAGAAGAGATCGAAAACACAATATATGGGTAAAAGAACAAATGGGTGTTACTGACTTCATTGAAAAAATTAGTTGGGCTGAACATATTGCTAGAAGAGATGATAATAGATAGACAATTGAAATCTTAAATTGGATTCCAAGAGATTGTAAAAGAACCAGAAAAAGACCACATGTGAGATGGATGGATGAAATAAGTAAGTGTGTAAGGGTGATGTGCAGAAGAGAAGCTAAAGATCAGAGAAGATGGATTGAACTTGGAGAGACCTTCATCCTGCAGTGGATTGATAGTGGTTGATGATGATGAAGTGGATGTGCTAATCTTTATGTCAATCCAAACTTTTTAATTATTATTTTAAGTACTTAATATATATGAATTTTTTTAAAGTTTAAATTTGAATTTATTATTATTGAAAAATTAGACTTGCCAAAAAACAAATAACCCAACAGCAACTAAACTTTACATTTATTATTGTTTTTTTTTTTTTTAATCTAAAAAAAAAAAAATTGATTTACCAAAAATAGATTTAAAAAATTATTTATTTGTCATGTCTTTAGTTTTAAAGTACATATATCGTCAGTAAAATGTTTGAACCATCTGATTTATACTTCCCTCTAGTAGCAATAAAAGTAATTAATTTAGAAACAACATATTGTTAAACGTTTCTATACAGCGACATTATTTAATAATTTAAATTACTTGTTCTGAATGACTTAAAGCAGTAATATTTGTAATTCATATTCATCATTTCAAAGATATTCTGTGATTCACCGAAATGTTGTTTGATAAATGTTTTGTTTGCAACACAACTCTATAATAAGATGAAATTTGATCAATTAAAAAATAAATAAATTGAAGCCTTTAGAGAAAAAGACGTTGTTTTTTTTTCCACATGTCAAAGTATCGGCCGGGAGGCGAACCCGCAACAACTGTCAGCAACACTGCGCTGACCTCTCGGCCATCAACGCTTGACAGAGAAAAAGACGTTGGATTAATAAAATTAGAAACGTTGCAATCATTTAAACAAGAGAATATTTATTAAGGAAAATTAAAAAAACAGAAGAACTGACCTGGAATGCATTAGAAGAAAGGCATGGAAAGGTGTGTAGAAAGTGGAAAAAAAAAGCCAACTTTAATGGAAAAAATTACTAACAATGTTTAAAAGGGAAAACAAAAGTAAGAAAAATTTGAAAGGTTTGGGATAGTGTGTTGGATGGATGTTTTGATTAATAAGTGATATTGATGGTAGGTTTTACATTTTTCAAGATCATTCATCTCTCTGATTATTGACTGATAAACTTGGAAAAAATATAGGAAGTTTAAAGTGAGAAATAAAAAGAAATTAAAAAAAATAAATAAATGCAGGTATATAAAACTCAATCAATAGTTGCAAAACAACCTTTTTAATCAGAAAAACAAAAATCAGATGATACTCTTATGTCTACATTTATTTAAAATATAGTACCTCTATAGAAATTCTGTCTAGAAAATATTCATTCTGAAAAAATTCCACATTTTAATATGGTCAACTATAACCCAAAGGTTTTCTGCTATTAGTGTGTACCCTTTTTAATTACCAGTAATGTCTCTTGTTTCTTGGCCTTTTTTAAATTCAGCTCTTATAAATTGCAATTTTCTTTTAATTTTATGTTGTTAGTTCAAGCGATCATCTTATTTGTTACAATAGACAACACATATTTTTGAGTCTTCTTAATTTATTAAAGTTGACTGTCCGACTTGGGATGTTCCAGGATTGATTTTGGTGGTCACAGATCTGGTTATTGAACTTATGAACTCCTAAATATGCCTTTTTATTATTATTAAAACAGTATAAAATCATTGACCATATTTTCCATAAGTTATAACTTGGTAGACTTTTGATTGATTTCTTTAAAAAAAAAAAAAGCAATGTCATTAGAGCAAAGTCTCTCAAAATTTAAACAGATTTTCTATGAGTACATATTCTTCTGTATATTAAAACTTTTAATACTATTATTATGGCAAAATCTTTCTCAACAATCACTCATTTATTTCTCCTTATCTGTTTCACTAGATGTATAAGATTTTTTTTTTTTTTCCATTTAAATTAAACTTATCCATTAAGTAGAACAGAGAATGTAGTCTACATAGTTTTTAATTATTCAATAAGTTTGTAGGATAAAGATGATCATATTAATTGCATAAAATATATGTAGGTAAAAAGAAGAAAAAGATTGCTGAATTCCCAAAAAGCTCTTAGTTTTTTGCATCTATACAGCCCAAATGCTCTTTTCATACACTTTTAACTTTAGCATTATATTTTGTTCATTGAATCTTAGTCTGACTATTTATAAAGCTTTCCAAATTATTTTTAAATCATTCAATCTATCGAAGAATAAATTGTACTTTAAGTGATGAAAGGAGGTTCCTAGAAGGATAATAATATTAGAGTGTTATATCTATCCATAAAATATAATTTTTAATAATAAAAATGATTTATCTTTATTGTTAATAGTCTAAATCCACATATTCCGATTAAAAGTTCAAATGTTAATTTGATGATAATTAAAGTGACCACAGTCTATATTAGCTCTATCTTCCCTACAATAGGATTTCACTGCAGTGTGTCTTTAAAATGACAATTCAATCTGCTTACTGACAATCCCTTCAAAAATATACAAAGATAAAATGGAATTCAACTGCATTTCTAATAATTTATCAATAAGAAATTTTGATTGACAAGTCAAATTGATAATAACAATCATTCCATAATTTTTTAAAAAGTGAGGCTTTATTAGATAAAAAATTTCAAGAATGATGGAGGGTATTTAAAGATATATTATATTTTATGATAATCAAAATTTAAAAGATTTTACAGCCTAAAAACATTTACTTCTCTGTGATTTTTAAATTTTATTGAAACAATTTATCTTCCTAAAGCATTTGTGGTAGATATAATCCCAAAATACTCACCCCCAATTCTTGTTAGTAAGGGTAGTAAAACATTACTGTACATATTCATACAGATTATAATTGTAGCATTCACAAGATCACTCAAAAGATATTTAAGGGAAATGCTAACTCAAGATGTTACTTCAATATAGTTCTTTTTAGCATAAAATTCCATTTTGGACAAGATCACTCTATAGAGAGCAAAATTAGCTCTAAACAAATTCCATTTGCCACCACCTACACTTTTTAACTACAAGACAGTTTGTGAGATTAAAAAATATAATTCTAAAATCTAAAAAAAAAAAAGAAAAGAAAAAGAAATATTAAAAACACAAAGAGAACATAAAGAATACGATTTGATTCTTACTTAAAAAAAAAAAGATGAGAACAATAATTTATTTAATATCCAAATTCAACCTATAATAAATACCTTTCTGAGGATTGCAACACAAACTTTTAAGAATTTGAAATTTGGATATATTTTTTTTAAAAAGAAGTTACATTTAGCATTTCATTTTTGGAAAGCCCCTAATACTTCTAGGTGGGGAAAAAAATTAAATATGTAAAAAGAAAAATTGTGAATGGATCTTACAACTGTACTTGTTGGTAAACTTAGTTATAGAAAAAAAAATAGTATATCAAATTACTTTCTTAAACATTTTCACGCTACTAAATATAATTCAATAATAACTGCTTGCTAATTGTATAGAATTCTAATTAAAAGAAAGGATGAAATGTCAATAATAGCACCAGTTTCTAATGTTAAGTTGCTGCATCTTGGAAGTAAAATCTACGAAGCAGGTATTCTGTGATTATAAAATATTTTGTTGATTGAACCTGTTTACTTTAAAGCAGTCTTTGTAAAACTTAAAGATGTTTTAATATTCAATTGGGTTAATTGAAATTATTAAATTCTTTGATCAGAAATTGAGTAAAACTAAATAGTTTTTCATAATAAAAACCACAAACACTTTCACAGGTCACAAGTTCTCCGAAATAGGATTATGAAGATGTTTTCGTCTAGTAATTTTACACCAATCATTTCATTAAATATTCCTAATAACAGATTTATAAAAATTATTATAATTAATAATAAAAAAGATATTCTATTGTAAAATTAAAGCACCAATACATGGAATTCAGATGAGTAAAAATAACGTTTATATGAGCAGAGCTGCTAAAAGCATAGAAAAATTGAAGTAGCTTTAAGCAGAACTCCACACAGACAATCCATATCACTCTCTATGAAGATGATCAGAACCTCCCTCTAGAAAAATCTGATCTTACTAGAAAATCCACAATTTGTGATGTTCAATAAGATATAAAGTTTCAATAAATATTCATATCTGAAAAAATAAATAATAATATATTATTAATTTTATAGAAACTTTTAGAAAAAATATATAAATAAATCAGAATAAAAAATAAATCCACAAACACAACTAATCTTCATTTACTTATTGAAAGATGATTTCATGTGATATGATGAAACATGGCTCCTTCTTCTTTATAAATATTAAAAATCTCTTGAGCCAATAAGCCCAAACTACCAAACATCACATGATCTCCATTCTTTATGCTTACACAAGCTGTTTATACAGGGCTAAACTCTCAATACAATAGCCACCAATGCAAACCAGAGTAATCAATGGATGCAAGAAGGTTTGTGCATAAAATCCCTTTCTAGTACCTATTCATTCAATATCCCCAGAGTAGTTTCTAGTTTGTGGCTTTCATTAGTGAGGAGCCTTGGATAGTCTGGGGATATTGAATGAATAGATACTAGATATGGATTTTATGCACAAATCTTGCATCTATAGATTACTCTGGCTTGCACTGAGTAGCACTAACTGTATGGAGAGTTTAGCTTATGTGTAAGCCCAAACTAACCTACCATCTATTATATTTCTAATTATTATCATTCTATACTTTTCAAAATCTTTAAAATTGCAGTCCTATTTATATTCTATTCCATTTCCACACTGGTATCTTTGTCCATTCAATAACATTAAATTTTCATTTTTATCATTACCCAATCAACAACATTAAAGCCCAAAACTCACTTTTGGTGCATTCACTTATATACTTATTTCCCATAAATTCTTCATTTGCATTCCTTCAGATTGTAAATATTTACAATCTATTTATAAATTGGCTAATGTTTTCATTATTTAATTTACAAGACAAATCCATAAATTATTCTATCTATAAATACCTCTTGTTGACGGTACTTCTGTTCAGGCTTTAAAGCGTTTCTTGCTATTAGGTATTATTTTTATCGTAAATGATTCATTCCTGATACTCTATTTCTGTACACTATATATTCAAACTGGTTTTATTAATTTATATCAGCTCTTCATGTCTCTAATTTTCTGATTTTTTTTTAGTTTAACTTCTCTTGTCCTAAATACTGTTATAATTAACAATCAGCTTGACACATTGATCCCACTTTAAATATAAATAAATAGATACAAAACCTGTCTAATTCTTCAGAATATCCAACTGTCTTTATCATTCATCTTATTGCTTGCCTTTCCCCTTAAAACCCAATTAAAAACTGTTTTAGCTCTTCTGTTACTTAGCACAAATTGCAATTTAACATTTTTAATGTGATCATCTCGTCTCTTTTCAAATTTCTTTATTTGTCTTCCAATTATCTTTATCCAAAATATGACTTCCTACTTCTCTTTGAATTTTTTCTAGAATATCTAATATCTTTTTGCAAACACATCATTTCCATATGTTACTCTAACTCCCTTACCCCACAGAATTAAAACAGTACTCCCTACTGCAAACCTCATTAATCAATGGATGTTAAGAGATTTGTCCAATCAAAATTCCTATCTAGTGCCTACTCATTCAATACCTCAGACTAGTTTCTAGCTTATGGCTTTCTTCAGTGAGGAACTTTGGAGCAATGTACCTAAATCTTTGGATTTAATGCAAACTTCCAGAAGTCACCTTTTATCTTTTTAGTTAACTATAAAACTATGAGCCCAAACTGAAAAAACAATATTGTTTTCAATCCAAGCTAATTTACTTGCATTGTCATGTGATGTTTTAATTGTATCCCCCATACAATTCTTGCTACATCTTATTTATAATATAAAAATAGTATTAACTTCTTTATCAACGCAGCATGTTTATTGATTTTATTTCCAAATCACCAAATAACTTTTTTTTGGTTATTCAAAATTTCTTTGATATGTCTCTCATTAAAAAAAAACAAACAAAACATTTCTTTAGCACTTGTTACCATTATTTTTGACGTTTCCCCCCATTATATTAATAAAAATAATAACACATATTTCTCTATTTTTATATAAAAATTTCAAATTAGATCTTTTTTTTAAATACATCATTAATGTGTAGTCTGTTATCTGAGTTAAGTAGATACTCTGATATCATTAAAAATACTGTATTTTAAATAAACAGTCAGATTTCAATGTAAAATACTGTTTTCTCATTTAAAAAAAGTTATTAAAATATGTACTATAGATTACAATTCACCTATTTATAAAGTTTTAAAAACAGTATTGCTTTTAAAAATTCTCACTTGACCAGAAGAAACGTTTTTAACTTGTGATGCTATATCAATTTATCATGTGGGTTCTCGTTTAATATGCTTTTGATTAAATGGTAAACATCAATCATTCAATAAAATCAATCCTGATACTTATTTATAGTATCTAAGAAAGACTATAGAACAAAATTAATAATTTGATAAAATTATAAATTCATAAAGATTAATCAAATAAAGCATAATCTAATTTAATCTTAAGTGATCATAACTATGCTTTGAAATTTACTAATTTATCAAATTACACATTCTTTTTCATTATGGCTACAATCTTTCCACAATGGTATAGTTATTGGAATTTAAGACTTCTTTATTGTATACACATATCTGAATCCATCCAACTAATACTATTGCAATTTAAAAATACACCTTCCAATTTCCAAGTAGTTCAAATTGTGTTCAAAATAATAATACTCAAAGAATAGTGATTTATATTCTTATCCTATCTGTTAACTTTGATTAAATTCCTATCATCTTCGAATGCTGATATATATATTTTAAATTTTATATATCTTCTGTTTCTCATCTAATTATAAAGTTATTAGTAAAATTAATTTTCATAATCTGATTAACATATAAATAGTTAGATAAAAAATTTCATCTCTTAATATGGTGAAAATGTTTATCCTGTGTACTTCATTATTTGATATTATTTATTAGCACATGATCCAAATTATTCTTTTTAAATCAAAAAACTGCCATGTGATGCACTATGACTTCTCCTTAAACGGAGTCAGGAATCTCTCAGCAACTATGCCCATTCTAAGTTTTCCCATATTCTGCTCCATCCTATTTCCACAACATAATCTTTGTCAACTCTATGGCCTTTATATCTAAATCCCCCTTATCAATAATCTACTTTCTGTATAATCACTTTTTTCATATTTATTCTTCCATAACTTCATCATTTGTACCCTTTCTGCTTTTAAGCATTTACATTCAATTTGCAAATGCCTAATATTTTCTATGCCTTCCTTACACAATTTGCAGACTAAATCACCCATATTTTCCCAATTACATGTATATTCTCTTATTGCTAAAGATCCTGTTTGAGCCTTAAACAATAAACTACTTTCCTTGCTATTATCATAAATTAACTCACACCCAATGTTCCGTTTACTTCTACATATATTTAAACTCTTTTTACTCTCCATACTAGTTCTCCATCTCTCCAACTCTCTATTCTTTATTAATGTATCTATTCCTTTATCCCATTCCTTACCACTATAACACTCAACAATCCTCCTAACACAATCATCCCACCTTTTGTACAAGTATACTGATATAAATTCTTTATCCAAATCTTTTGCATACCATCTTGTTGCCTGTCCTTTACTTGTAACCCAATTAAATACTACTTTAGCTATTCTTTTATTATCCATAAACTGCAACCTACCAAACATTTTCATTTTACCTTTTTGCATCTCTCATAAAAACTTTTTTAAATACAGTGCTGCCACCAAGGATCTTTAATTGAAAATATTTAATAAATAGCCGATTGCTTGGAATTCTGTAAAAATGTATTTTCATAATTTAGAAAAGTTTTGAAAGAACTGTTAGGTAATAAACGTTTATTCTGTATATAAGATCAGGGCAATGAAGAGTTAAATTGCAAAAAAACTTCAAATGAATGTTCCTCTGGTTCAGATCAAACAATCTTTGGGGCTTTTAAATTAGCAATGTTACCTGGGGGGTTTTTTCCAAATTTTTTTTTATTTTATTTCATCTTTTCTAAAAAAAAAAAAAAAAAATCAATATTCTTTTTTATTCAACCTATTAAAACGTAAAATAAATGCTTTATTAGGATTTAAAATAATAAAAAAATTTAATGGCAATGCCAAGACCAAAAACAAGATATCCAAA
This sequence comes from Epiperipatus broadwayi, assembly GCA_028023455.1. Lineage (NCBI taxonomy): Eukaryota > Metazoa > Onychophora > Udeonychophora > Euonychophora > Peripatidae > Epiperipatus > Epiperipatus broadwayi. The sequence continues at coordinate 6,210,107 of JAQFVV010012460.1, read as the reverse complement.
TGATTTTCGGTTTATTTTGTATTTAATCACATTCTAATCAGTTTTCTATTGCCACCACCAGAAAAAAAACTTTAACAATATTTTTTGAATTTTATCCAAGCCTAACTTCTATTCAAGGTTATTTATATATGTCTTTTAATTCTATGATTAGTAATACTAATAGGAAGAAGTTTAAAAGCATTTGATGTTATTTTAATATTAACTGTAGCATCTATACCTGCCATGCCCATGACTTAGGGATTTGAATCTGGATAAAATGTGGAATTTTTTTAAGAGAAGAATTTCTTTCAGATAGTCATATTATAACTAGCCATTCAACTATTGGTTAGTAAATCAATATCCAGCTACTCCTAAGTAAAAGTAAAGATCATAGGTTAATCTGAGTCAAAGGTTGTCATTTTAGTGACTTATCCAAAAGTAAATCTATAATACAATGCAGTCTTCCTCATTACTAAGAGAATTGCATAAACCCTGGTTTAACTTTATCTTTTAACATCCACAATCATTCTAAATTTGGTTTTTCTGTTATCCAATTTTATTCATCATATATGGTTCTATAAACTTTATTTTTATTAATTTTCAAAACAATGTTCATTACAGAAAAAGAATCAGCATTTAAAGTTATTTAGAATTTTTTTTCCCCTCAAAAACATTATCAGAATTAAAACTATTCATTCTGCATCAAGCTATATAAAGCTAATCGTGGATTTAAAATATATGAGGCTTATAATATAGGAATTAGTGCAGCCACCTGCCATGTCCATGACTTATTGCTTGATTCTAAGTCAGAAAAAATTTGAAACTTTTATTATGTTTAATGTTAGTAACACACCCCTATCACTACAGGATTTTAAAATAAATTACTTTCCTGAATCACTAATTGTCTATCAAAACACTCTGTATAAATTCTAAAAAACATTGTGATAAATATCATACATCTTTCGTAAAATAATATCCAAACTTCTTAACATTTCATACTTTGGACATACCAAGAAGAATAAATAAAAACAAATAAATAGTTTATGATATACAACTTATTATAAGTACATTAAGCTAGTTATTTTTGACTTGTTCAGAGATCAATTATACCTACATTTTATAATTATATGCAGATTATAATAACTATATTCACATCTCTATAGTTTATCTTTACATGGATATACCCAAATAAATATACATATTTATTTCATCTGATTTTTGGTTTAAATAATCCAATACCAATATCTTATATTAAAAAACAATAAATGAAAGTTACCTTAATCATAATATTTTTATGATTATTACCGAAGATCCACTGGTTGATATAACTCCATGATATTATAGAATCATAATAATAATAAAAAAACATTAAAAAAATTAATTTTTCTTTTTTCTTTTTTTTTTATACCTAAAAGTTCTAACACATTTAAATCTTAAAACCAATAAAATATGAATAAACAATTATAAATAACTAATATTAACTTAAAGATTATAGTTAAGTAATAAAACAAAAAGTTTTCTTCAATTATTTGCAGTGAATAAAATATTTTCGAAGGGGAGGTACTGTTGCTATTGACAACCAGTTTACTTGAACAGAAAAATATTTCCCCCCCTCTTCCCTCTGTGCTTTTTCTCCTTTCTTTAGTTTGTATGAAAATCATGAAAATACAAATAAATGTTAATTATCAACAACAACAAAAAGTTCTTGGAATAAAGGTCCATACTTCTTATATCATTGACAAAAATGTTCCTCAATATTTAATAACTATAAAATTTAATATTTAATACAGACATTTATTATTTTAAAAGTTTCCTTTATTTTAGCATTAAAATATTCACTATAGTATTATATATTTCTGACATCCAAATCATTCTTATTTATTAGGTTAATAACTTCAATAATATTTGTTAATAAAATTATAAAGTTTTAGAGTTTCCCCCCTGAATAATCCATATTTATCATGTTAAAACAATCACTAATTATTACTTAAACAGAATGACAGCTAGTAGATACATTTTTACTAAAAATTGGACAGCTATTATCATTCAGCTAAAGTCACTAATACATTCACATTAGGAATTGTTAATTTTATTGAATAAAAGTCATTATTTTTATCACTTATAGTTATTAAAGTTAATAGAAAATATTCTCTATCATTTGTATATGAAAATTAATAAAGATAAATTCCTTATGTATTCTTCACAATATTCTGTAGGCAAAACAGTTGAATACTCTGCAATGATTTTTCACCAAATACATTTTATCTTCTGAAATATGTTCTTCCCTTCCATTACCATAAGTTTCTAGTTAGCTCTTGTAACATCCCAATGAGGATAACTTAATTTTCTATGCCATTGTTTAATTAGTACATAAACTTTTTAAGATACTTTCCATAGTTTTACAAATTATTACTACTACTTTTTAAATTTAGAATAATACAATTTATAATAAATTTAGACTTAGATTTTAAAACAAAAGGAATACAGTTTTATTCCTATAAAATTTTCTTAATTTCACCCCTCTTCGCATCTGCTCATCTATATTTATAGGAAAATTTTTCCATTACCTGATTGGTTAATTAATGCTAGACCTTTGCTAAAATTTACATACTAATTATTTTTGTCTAGATTTTGAAAATGATTTTATAATGAATATTATTAAATAATATATTTTTATTAAATTGTATTTTAATGCAACATTTAATTATATCATTTAATAAAAAAACATTTTATTTCAACTTAAATTTTGATACATAAAATATATCATTTATGTTATTATAATAATTAATTTTAGAAACTTTTATAAAATTGATACAATTAAATAAAATATAATATTCATTATTCAAACAAGTAATAAATTCACTTTAAGAACAAGAAAGTAAAATTTAATTAATTATTAAAAGAATGTGTGTATGCAACTTATCAACACACACCTCATTTTTCATTCATTTTATCCTTATCAATTAAATAATTTAAGACAATAAATAAATAGAAAATTTTAATTTGACCCATGATAATTACAAAAATATTAACTATAATCATTATGTCTACTATTTTAAAACTATATTATATGATTTTAATTATTATTTACTTTTATCTTAAAATAGCATTTTATATTTCAAATTTTATACCTTAAATAAATTAAACAGATTTATAGAAAACTACCTTAAGTTTAATTAAACAGTGTATTTTAACCTATTCCATAAATTAAATAATAGGATGTTACCAGCTATTATATAAAATTTAAAATTTCTATGAAAATTGACAGTTATTTACAATTGTAACAGTCAAATCTGTACATTCGTGCAACAAAATCCAGAACTTTAGTAAATCATACCAAGGCTGACCAGCATATAGTGGTACAAACCATGTTGTCTGATATAGCCCCAACTCCTTTACCAATGCTCAAAGATTTATCACCTTGCGGATGACACATATGAAGCCACAGCAGCATTTTCTTTCATCATGTGCCGGCAGTAGCACATCAGTACAGCACAAGACTAGGATAAATTGACTTATTAACGAGTATAGCTATATAGACGATGTGTGTGGCAGAACATAATTATAAAATATGGATTGTGATTCTTAACTAATGATTAACTAATCAATAAAGACTTACCAATGAGCAACATTGAGACATGACACAAAAGTTAAATTTAAACATAATTTAATGAAAACTAAATATTGAAATCAATAAATGAAAATGATGACTATAACTTGGCTATATGGGTTATATCACATGCAAGTGACTAAGTTAGGGATACAATTTCATATTTGAGTTTGGGATTCACACGCAAGTGATGACTGGAGTTATAATCATTTATGGTTTGCCTAGTTACATATGGCTTTAATTTACATATACATTTGGTACAATGTAAATCACTCACAGGTGACATTAATCATTTTGGTTAGTTACATTATTAGATTCATTACAAATACATATATCACTCGTAGGTGATGTTTTAATTGTTTATATAGCAATTCCAATCATGCGCAGGTGATTGTAGTTTGGATTACAAATCATTTAATTGAGTTTGCTACATATAGATATCACTCGCAAGTGATTAAGAAATTATATGTTTTAATATTTATATTTTCATGAGCCTTAAGATTACATTATAGATCAAGGTTAATTTGCTCATGACCATCTATGCCTTGCCCATGCTATATAACCGGGTCTAGATCCGCTCTAGAGCTAGCAGAAGTGATTATACATATTGCTAAAGAATATGATATTTTATTAAACACGAATACTTAATATTCTCTGTATAGCTTATGTGCTTATAAAATTAGACTCGATTTCAGATCAAAGCTGAAAATATAATTACTATGGCGGGATGAACTGATGATTGGCAGTCAGACTTCAGATACCATGGCGTATAGAAAATATAAAGTCTGATATAGCCCTTGCATCTCGAGAGTGCCTTTTTATGGGGTTTTAACAAAGTAACAGTTACCTTTTTCACTGTATTCATTGCTGTGGAAATAAGATAGGAGACCTTTTAGTTCGGCGATTGAGAAATTTATTTGAGTGGGAGTCTTATGCTCCATGGGAGTCTCATGCTCTGTTCCTAAGGATGCAGAATGGGGAGGTTCGAACCCGTCCACTATCTGAAGAAAAAAATTGCCTGAACTAAGAGAGCAACGGTGTAGCCTTAAACATACAACTACTAAAAATATGCACAGCAACAAATATATATATACGCCATAGCGTTTCTTAAAAACACACTAGCACCACTGACCACATTATATAATTAAAATTTTATGACGCTAAACACTAGTTTCCTTCATGAAACTACCGTATATCAGTTCATTAAGTAGCATGTATAATTATGCTATTAAGAAACAACTAGGACTCTAATTTGTAAAGCTATCTATATAGGAATTTTATAACTTTAGGAGGAAGTACAGCACATTGTTGGGCATTAAGATATAAAGTTATAGCTCTATGCTGTATTTCAATCACTCTGGCTAAACATTAGTTAAATATCTCGAAAGCGAACCTATTTTAAAACTGTAAGCTTTCTAATTAACTCTTAAACAAGATATTTTACCCCTTTCAAAACGGGTTTCTTTTGCATCCCAGACATTATATTATTCTCTAGGTGCGAACCTGTGATGGCTTCTCACTAAGCATTTAATCAATAGTAAAATCTCATTTTGAACAAATATAGCACAACTACTAAGCAATGGAAAATCATAAAACTTGGCATAGATTTACTTAAAAAAATTGTTAAGTTTAATGAGCAGATATCTAAAATTTGACTCTGTTTTAGCATAGTTTGAAAATGAAATTGCAATGCAATTAGTTTATATCTGATTGACCCAGTTCAAGCCAAATTTAAGTAGTGACAAGAATTAATCAAGACAAATATTATTATTCTATTTAAAATATATAAAATCACATATCAGAAAGTTAAAATACGTAAAATAATCTAGAAACTTACTTATCATTTTAGAATGAAGCATTTAAAACTATACACAATTTAGAATAAAGAATTTAAAATTATACATAACGAAATTTATAATAATTAATTTAAAATCAATCACTTTAAGCAAGTCACAACTAAATAAATCAGAAAAGTGTAAATACATTGAATGAGGTCAATCGGAGATAACTTAGCAAAACAATACATAAATTAATAAATACATAGAGTACATAAATCAATAAATATGATATTAATTCAGTATGAAAACCAAATTAGTATTAACTCGAATCAATTATTAAATTAAATCAGTTATTACATTAAATCAAATATTAAATTAAATCAAATATCAAATTAAATCAGGCAAGATTTTAAGATGAAAACAAAAGAAATCAAAATTACATTTAGTAGTGGATTTAAAATTACACTATTGCTATGGCCATAGAGTTCAAATTTATCTAGCTTTAGGAATTATCGCATTTTAGTTGAGTTATTAATCTTTAAATAGAGAAAGGGTTTTACCGGCTCTTCTCTTCTGCTGCTTGTACTTGTTTCATGTTGAGGATGGAAATGAGCATCTGCTTCCTACGGCTCTTCTTTCACTGCTTCCCGCATGGTAGACTCCTGGGTCAGAAAGGCAAGAAAAATGCCTTCCTACTCTGATTGCATCATAATTCACAAATTTTAACATAAGTTGTTGACTGAAATAATGTCCGACTAAATCCAAAATGGCTGCAGAGGCTTATATTATCAGCCTACCCCCTCTTCTCAGTGATAGTAATTTTCTAGATTTGTTTTGCTAATTCTCTCGCTGTATTCCTAGAATCGTATAATTACTTTGTTTTTATTTCTTATAGCGAAGTTTTACAGCCAGTCATTCACGATTTCTTTTTAATTATTCAGGATAATTTATTCCACAACTTAGTGTTACTTTTAGTTTTGTAATTAGGTCATACTACAGCGAGAAAGATTAAATTTTATAATACCAATTTTTCGAAAACAAATCTATAAATGGAAAACATCTGGTTATATATGTAACTTGATTATTTAATTTAGCAATATATGCAGAAATATACAATAATTTCAAATATTAATTTTCTTTAGAATAAATATTTTAAATAAATAATTTTATAATGTTTTAAATCTTTTAACATTATTCTTTCCTGCATATATGTAGTCTAGTGTTACACATAAAACACAGTTTTCATTAATTTACTCCTAGAAATATATGTGTGTGTATATATGGGTTTTTACATATAGAGATACACCTTTTATCTTGTAGGCTTAAAATATACACACACATAACTAATACCTTTATATTTAAATCCAGCCTGATTTGGATATATTAACCGTATATACGAGAATTTGGTGCTAGTTATTTATATAGAAATACTACTATAGTAAATAGTAGGTGAAACAGTTGGATTGACCGAGCTGACTGTTTCACAACATATAATAATGTAGCCAAATAGAAAGACTACAATATATATATAAAGCATAAAGACTTCAAGAATATCACAGTAAAAAAGTAACTGCCTAACTATTAATCTAACTACTTTAAAAAAAATTATTTTAAAGTCAAAAATTCCCTCTAATTTTCAATTTTATGTCTCTTGTATAAAGTAGCCATTCTTATAGGAGATTTTGTAAACACACACACACAAAAAAAAAATTATGATTTTTTTCTTTCAACCACAAAAGCAATACTAATGTATTATTTTCATTATAGTGTATTTTCATTTTTAGCACCAAAAGTAGCTTCTGCACAATAGATAGCAATCAAAATGATATATGAACAATTTTCCAAAGCTTAAGAACATGGCAAAAACTGCTGAAAAATAAGATTTGCATCTATGAAATATCATGCGAATATTTAAGGACAAATTTCAGTGAAACTAATCATCTCATCAAAAAAACTATTAAGTGAAAATAAACCAATGATTAGTGAGATAAAAACAAATATATCTAAAGTAATAAATTAATTCAATAAGTGTATGTTTAATTAGAAAAACAAGAATTTGGGGGAGAATAAAAAGTAAAAAAAAAAAATTTTTTTAAAAATCTGCACATCTGATAGTAATAAATAATGCCTAAGGCAATTTTGTTATGATCAATAATGTTTGGAAACCAGTTACAAACCTTGTCCTTAAATTGGGGGTGGGGGAGTGGAAACATTCAAATGATCTAATAAATATTAAATTTCTACTACCTGTTGCCTTTGGTAAATAGCCTAGTAGATTAAAGCTCACCTTAGTTTCACATATTCATTGATCTAAAAATTATTAACTTAATCCAGATGTTAACACTGTCACTGGTCAAATCAACAATACTTGAGGAAAAGAGGAAGATAATGTTACTCAAAACATTATGTTTTGTATATCTATTATTATTAAAAATAAAGTTTGATTTTTTTTCAAAAAAAATTAATAATTTAACTAAATGTTGGAAGTAATTCAATATGTCATTGTCACAATATTAAGTATTGAACATGTCATTTGGTATTACATTAAACTTTAGGCATTGCAAAAATTATGGCTAAAATGGATTGAAGTAGAAAAACATAACATTTCTATATAAATTTAGATGCAAAGAGATTATCCCTGAAGGCTTGCAATTCAAAACTGAAAAAATCACTAAAGGCAAGAGAGATTTTGTTGGTGAGAAATCCAATAAATGCATAAAGTTTTTCAAGAATCAAACCTTTTGCTCTATTAGTAACATAAAATGTTTATTAAAAATAAACTTACAGATGATTTCATGAGAGTTTTTCAGTAAATAAGAAAATCATACTTTAAACTACATATAAAAAAAATGAAAGAACATAAAATAAAAAAACAATTTCTAAATCTAAACCTCATACTGTATCAAATAACTTACCAGCCATATTCGTTTAAAATATTATTTCAAACCTCTGTCAGATAGAACTTTCTATTTTGGGGGGGAAAATGCCAGAAATATAATGATAGAAACTGAAAAAATTCACTTTAAAATTGCCTGAAGAATTGAATGAGGACACAAATGACCCAATTCAAACATTATCTGTGTTGAAAAGAAAACTACTAAATCTCTTAAAACTAGACAAATCAATAACAATTTTTCCTGCTGACAAGAGCAATTTTACAATTGTGATGAATACTACTAATTATAACAACAAAATAAGAATGATCCTGATAAAATTGGCCAATATAAAAAAATAAAAAATCTTATACCAGCCACGAAATCATCATACATATTTCACAAATTCAGAATAAAGTAACATATTTCAGTAAAATTTCACATCTCTATGGTCTAACTAAAATCCTTAAAACTTATTATTAATTCTCAAAATTCACTGCATCAAAATTTGTCAAGATTTCTTCTTAAGAGTCCTTTGTCAAGAATTCTAAGCATTTTGTGGAATTAATCAAGACATAGGGAAAAACCCTGAAATCTCAGTAAGTTGTGATATAAATACAAATATATCTAGGAATGAAGAATTATCTATTGTATATATATATAAATTAGAATCATGATAATCTACAAACCAGAATAATTTTTCTAATGACAATTCTTATTCTGCATAAAAACAACCTTCCATTATAATCAAGATATGATTATTGTTTCACTACTGTCACCCCTTATTAGTGATATCTCTGCATAGAAAAAAATTGAAACCGCAACTACAAGTACTACTCCATTCTCAATAATAATTTGCTCTCTATGTCAATGATATATTTGTTGCATGGATACTATTGTAAGTATTCTAAACATACATGAAAACATATCTTCAATCAAATTCACAAAAGAATCAAAACAACAACAAAAATTGACATTTTTAGACATTCTTATGTCAAGTCTACTTCAAGGCAATATGAAAACTACTATTTACTGAAAGTTCACCTCGTAAGAAAATATTTAGCATATACAAAAAAAATAAAATGCCACAGAGTAAAGAAATTTGCTCAGAATCCAACGACTTAAAAAAAAGGGAGTCCAACATAAAATAAACTCTCTTGAAATATGGTTGTCCATCAGCTCTCATTTAGAAGACCATAAATAAACAACTTCAACAAAAACATAAAAAAAAAAAGTAATGTATTTATACACATTTCAGGATATCAGTCAAACTAAAAAAAAATCTGCAATTATAGCACAGTTGTGAGGAGTTCTAAACTCTACAAATCTTAAACTTAAAATGCTGAAAAACAAAAACTGTATTTGTGAAATACCCTATGAATGTAAAAGGATATATATATATATATCGGTGAAAATACAATCAATGATGGCAAAACACAAAATAATAATGCAAGAACAGATGGATTTAAAATAACAGACCAAGCACATATCATATTCAATTAAAAAAAAATATTGGGCAGAGTAGGAAAAGTAAAAAGAAGAAAATTTAAAGAAATTGCTCATATAAGAGTGACAAATAATACAATAGTCAGACTAGTGTGAGAATCCAGGATGTTTCATAAACTTGTTCTTAGAAAAAAAAAAGAAATTAGTAGAAACTTTAATGATAAGTTTATAAAAATTCTATTGACTGCTACTTTTGGCTGAATAGCCTAATTAGCCAAAGCATCCCTTTATATTCAGTATTCATAAATTCAGAGGTTATCAATTCAATCCTTTTGGTAGTACTCAGAACAACAACACTTGAAGAAAACAGGAAAATAATTCTACTTGAAATATTGTGATTTATATTAATCTGTGTGTTTTTATTAATAATTGCATTGTGCCAAGGCCAAATTGGCACATGTATATAAAATAATTTTGTCTAAAAAAAAAAAAAATTATTAAAATCTTTCGTAAAAGAGTTTGAAAAAAATAAGAAAATAATTGATTAAAAGGGGAGAGGGGGAGTTTTGTTTAGAAAAGATAAAACTAAGAGTTCATAAAAGTTAAAGAGTGTTATTATTATAAATTAAAAGTAAAAATATAAATCTCTTTTCATTCCAGTTTATTAGAATAAATGTGTATATATGTGCGATGGTAAGCTTTTTAATAAGAGATATAATAAATGCGTGTTAAAATCATATTGAAAAACACATAAAAATAAATATTGAAACGAAATGTATTTAAAAACACAGCGGTGGACTACTAATTAAAGATATGAAAACAACACATTTTGAAATAGCTACTACTAATTAAACAATCAATCAAAAACACGTCATAGGATTAATTACTAAAGGAATTTCGACAACACCTATTGAACCTATTGCCAGAGGATATTAAAATGAAAACAATTCACATATATAAATAGCTAGATTTTTATCGGATGTCCAGTTTGAGTTTGCAGTTTCAGCCTAGTTTTCAGTATCAGTCTTGTTTAAATTATGTATCCAGAAACAGAAATGCATTGCTAAGCATCTTATGGAAATATATGCTCCTCTTTCAGCCCTTAGTCCAACAAGATCAGCAAGACCTGCCTGTGAAATAATGTCTACTTAACAGCTCAGAAATCCTCCGTCAATATTCCACTGTCTCCAAGAATAAAACTAATGGATTAGCATCAAATCTCCCCAAGAAACGTCAAATCTAACTGGTTAGATATCCTTCATTAGATATACTCCGTCAGAAGCAGCTAACAACAAGCAGTATCCACATTCCAAAAATCCTAGGTAAAACATTTTCGTATTCTCATTTATATGTAGTAGCCACCGCTGTAATTCATAAATATTCAAGATTCAAATTATATAAACTCTATAAGCATGCATAAAATGAACTATTGATGTGCGTGTTTGTGAATGTTAGATAATTTCAATGTCAAAGATGATTTATGCTCTTTCATAAAATATATCATAGTATGTTAACTTAAAATGTGTGTGTTATTTATAGATTTATAAAAAATTTTATCATTAGTAAATGTTAGTTAATAAATTGTCTTTAAAATTAAACTTTATTCGTTGGTCAATTCTTTTTATCAATTCTTTTTCTATATTTTATTATTGATTAAAATTAGACTGGGCTAGTTTATGGGATGGTTTCGAGAGCTGGATTATGAGTCTACTGACCAAATACGTTGTTTATTCTTTTGAATAGATATCTGGAGCCTGGAGTTTACTCCGAAACAAATAAAGTGTTTGGATAGTAGGGGTTTGAATCTAGCAGCCGAGGTGGACCATTGTTGATAGTTAAAGCTATAAATAATATCTCCCATTTTGCTCGAACGTGCCGGTTCGTTCATGTAACATTTATAAGTAAACAAAATTGTAAATGTATTATGGAGAAGTTTGAAACCAGCCAAAACTTATATACGTGTAAGTAAGTGGTTTCAGCGGTTCTAAGAAACAATAGTAATCAAATACTGCGTTTTTTGTTTGACAAATTTTTTTATAGAAAAGTGAAATTACGTACGTAAAGTGGTATTAATTTAAAAATAAAAAAAAGAATTGACTGAAACCCTTTTTTTTTTCCTTTAAATGAAAAGAGATTTATGCTATTTACGTTAGTTAAAATAAATCATTATGTTAAATCAGAGACAGTTGGGTGTTTTGGGTGGAGATAAAGCATTAGGATCAGGTAGAAAAAATGGACAAAGGAGGGGTGGAGTCAGCGTATATTTCCATTTTAGTAAGAAAAATAAACAGCTCGTATTTAAATTTAGTCAAAGAAATAAAATATTGTTTTAAAAATGGAAAAAGAGAAAGAAATGTCTGAGATGCAGATGATGAAGAAAATGATGATAGACATGATGAATCTGATGAAAAAAATCATGCAAGATCAAAAAGAATTCATTGCAGAAATAAGAGAAAGGAAACACGAGAGAACAGGAAAGGTAGAAAAGAACCAAGAAGTTATAGAGTTAGATTTAATTAAAGAAAGTCAGGAAGTTAAAAAGGAAGTTGATGTGATAAAAGATGTAAAAATTGAATTAGAACTAGATAGCGTTGAAACAGAGAAGACTGAAATAGAAATAGAAATTAAAGCAGAACAGGATAGTGCTAAGACAGAGAAAAATATAGATCAAGAAATTGAAGAGAGACATAAGTTCAAGATAGAAGATAGTGTTGAAAAGTTTTTACAAAAATTTAAAAAGGTTAAAGTAAAAGTTTGTGTGTGTTTTAAACGTAGATTTAAAATAAAAAGAAAGCATAGGGAAAAATATTCACGGTTAGAAAAAATATGGAGGTCTGTGAAGCTTAAAGGTTTTCTGATTTACAAAGTTGAAAATAGAACGGAAAGAGAAAGAGATAAAATAATTTTTAATCGAGGGATAGAAGTGAGAATATGGAGTATAATTTATGTTAGTGAGTTAATAGAAAGAAAGAAGGAACCGCCTGACATAGTTTAAAAGTTAGTAAACGGGCGGAACAGTAAAGTAAATAAACAAAAAGGACCGGAAATGGACAAATAAGCACGAATATAATTATTTTAACATCAATAATCTGATCAATTAAATCTGAAACTTCCATTTAAAACTTAAGACAATAAATTAAAAATAAATGAATAATAATAAATTAAATGTTTGAAAGTAATAATAATAATGGAGGCTTCGTAGAATAAAAGACTTTTTTTCCCTCTCCACGCACAAATTAATAAAGAAAAATGTTCGTAAATAAATGGGTCAAGTTAATGATTTAAAAGTAATGTTTGTAGAATTAAATAAATGGAAAAGATAACGGGATTTCTAGAATAAAATCAAGTTAGTCAAATAGATATTTGCATAATAATGAATCGTAAGAAAATAAAATAGTTTTCTGAGTACACGCACATTAAAATAAAAGTTTGTTTTAATACCATAAGTTAAGAAAAGGATGTAAATAAATTGTTTAAAATAATCAAGATAAAAAAAAAATCTCTAGTAAAATAATAATGAATGAATTGGATTAAAGTAAAATAGTTTTTCTGAATACATGCACATAGATAAAAAAGTTGAGTAAGGGTTTGAAAATAATATTGTGAGATTAGGTTAATGTAAATGTTAGAATAATGTTCATATGAATTTAAAAATAATGTTGTAAGTTTAATAATAAAAATATAAAGTCAATCTAAGTGTATTAAGAGTGTATAAGTATACATGTGTATATACGCGTACATACTCTGGTAATATTCGGTAAATACGATACCTTATGATGCAAATGTATTTATCCAGATATCCTTTTAGGTTATTTTCTTGACACTGCTGCACCTCATGATGTGTGCAAGAAGGGATTTATTTATTATAGATTCCCTGTAAGCAAGTCCAGTAATAACTCGATATTTAGAATATTAGTAGGTGTATAATTGTGCTGCACGTATACACATGTATAGGAATTTATCTATAGCAAAAGGGAATGAGGGTAGTATAGAAATAAGTTTAGTTAAGGATAAATTTAAAGCTGCCGACTGGATAAGTTTTAGTACCCGTAACGGACTTGTCATGGATCATTCCTCTTTCCAAAGCGTAAGTCGAAAATGGACAGTTGAAAATTCCTGCCATTTTGCAGCGACCCTTTCTTTTTCCAAGTCCGGTAGAAACCCGGCAAATGAAGCTTCGTTTTTCATATGTGTAAGTCAGTATAAGTCAGCGAATCTGCCTTCACCTCATTTTCAAAAGATCCCTGTGCCACAAAATTAGTTTGTCCTGGTGGTCATTATCCATGATTTAGATCATTGTGAGCAATGTATTCGGCATAGATAGAAGGAAAGGATAGTCAAAACAGATTGCCCTTGGTATGTAAAGTGAAAGCATTATGAAAAGCAAACTTAGAAAATAAATGAATATTTAGAATCAAGAATTAAAGTTGCAAGAGATAAAATGGTCAAAAATGATGCATTTTACTCTAAAACAGAGGGGGGTGTAATGTGCCAAGGCCAAATTGGCACATGTATATAAAATAATTTTGTCTAAAAAAAAAAAAAATTATTAAAATCTTTCGTAAAAGAGTTTGAAAAAAAATAGAAAATAATTGATTAAAAGGGGAGAAGGGGAGTTTTGTTTAGAAAAGATAAAACTAAGAGTTCATAAAAGTTAAAGACTGTTATTATTATAAATTAAAAGTTAAAATATAAATATCTTTTCATTCCAGTTTATTAGAATAAATGCATATATATGTGCGATGGTAAGCTTGTTAATAAGAGATATAATAAATGCGTGTTAAAATCATATTGAAAAACACATGAAAATAAATATTGAAATGAAAGGTATTTAAAAACACAGCAGTGGACTACTAATTAAAGATATGAAAACAACACATGTTGAAATAGCTACTACTAATTAAACAATCAATCAAAAACACGTTGTCATAGGATTAATTACTAAAGGAATTTCGACAACACCTATTGAACCTATTGCCAGAGGATATTAAAACAAAAATAATTCACATATATAAATACCTAGATTTTTATTGGATGTCCAGTTTGAGTTTGAAGTTTCAGCCTAGTTTTCAGTATCAGTCTTGTTTAAATTATGTATCCAGAAACAGAAATGCATTGCTAAGCATCTTATGGAAATATACGTTCCTCTTTCAGCCCTTAGTCCAACAAGATCAGCAAGACCTGCCCGTGAAATAATGTCTACTTAACAGCTCAGAAATCCTCCGTCAATATTCCACTGTCTCCAAGAATAAAACCAATGGATTAGTATCGAATCTCCTCAAGAAACATCAAATCTAACCGGTTAGATATCCTTTATTAGATATACTCCGTCAGAAGCAGCTAACAACAAGCAGTATCCACGTTCCAAAAATCCTAGGTAAAACATTTTCGTATTCTCATTTATATGTAGTAGCCACCGCTGTAATTCGTAAATATTCAAGATTCAAATTATATAAACTCTATAAGCATGCATAAAATGAACTATTGATGTGTGTGTTTGTGAATGTTAGATAATTTCAATGTCAAAGATGATTTATGCTCTTTCATAAAATATATCATAGTATGTTAACTTAAAACGTGTGTGTTATTTATAGATTTATAAAAATGTTTATCATTAGTAAATGTTAGTTAATAAATTGTCTTTAAAATTAAACTTTATTCGTCGATCAATTCTTTTTCTATATTTTATTACTGATTAAAATTAGACTGGGCTAGTTTATGGGATGGTTTCGAGCGCTGGATTATGAGCCTACTGACCAAATACGTTGTTTATTCTTCTGAATAGATAGCTGGCACCCAGAGTTTACTCCGAAACAAATAAAGTGTTTGGGTAGTAGGGGTTTGAATCTAGCAGCCGAGGTGGACCATTGTTGATAGTTAAAGCTATAAATAATATCTCCCATTTTGCTCGAATGTGCCGGTTCATTCATGTAACATTTATAAATAAACAAAATTGTAAATGTATTATGGAGAAGTTTGAAACCAGCCAAAACTTATATACGTGTAAGTAAGTGGTTTCAGCGATTTGATCCGGTACAGCATGTATTTGGAAAAATATAAATACATTTTGAATTTTTTCTCAAGGCATTTACCAATTCATCTGGATAATAAAAATAGTGCAACATATAATTATAAACAAAATGCCATATTCACAAACTTTCAGACAAACATTATTCAATATGCTTTCATATAAAATTAAAAAAATGACAAATCAGAATGCCAAATGCCCTTTATTTGAATGTAATATAGCCAATCAATTACAGGTCAAACATTTTCTCCATGCAATGTTAGAACAATTTGCTTAGAAAGGTATGATAGGAAAAGAAAATACAAAGAGGTTTGTGCAATAGTAAAGGATTCACATTCCGTCAACAGAAAGGATTCATGTGTTCAATTGTTTGAAAAATGGAATATCACATGATCACCATCTCTTATACTAACACATAACTGTTTATAAACAAGGCAAAATTGTCCATACAGTAATGCCACCCTGTGCTAACCAGATCTAGGTGCAGTGCTCTCAGATCCAAAGCTCTTCACTGACAAAGGCCACAAGCTAGAAACTAGTCTGGGGATATTGAATGAGTAAGCATCAGATAGGGATTTTATGCACAAGACTTCTGGCATCCATTAATTACTCTGGTTGGCCCTGGGCGGCTCTACTGTATGGAGAGTTTTGCCTTGTTTATAAAAATGGAATATCTAATTGCCTTATGTGCATATTCTGCCTCATTTACATATTACATCACATCCATTATATAAGCATGCATGCTTTGCATAACTTTACTCAGTACTATGATTCTGGCAGTTTTTGTCAAAAACTGGCTCAGTGCATTTAAGTAGTTTATGTTTATTATACCTTTTCATCAGAATTCGAAGTCAACAATTGCTTAAGAATTAGTGATCTTATATATAATGGAATTAATTAAGTTCAAATCCTTAATAAGTTGAGGTTTTGTCAATACTTGACCTTTGATTTAACTATAAATTTTTTATTCTATACTAAAACCCAATAAATTGAATGCAATTTCTTACAAACTTAAGATTACAAATGAATAAATGACTTCATAATGAAAACAAAGGGCAGTAGGCAGAAAAACAATGTAAGTAAACAATTCTAGAAAATCGACAAAATTTTCTTTGATTTAAATCTGTTTTTAAAACATGAATGAATAAATGTTAATCTCTGATAAATCTACCAAATTTTGCTTTAAAATATTAACATTGTGTTATAATTTTTAGAATATCTCAAAAGATCTTAATACAGTCTCGATAATAACAGATCATTGTCACAAGGCATGATCATCTTCATACCATTGCTTTCTTTCTTAATATTACATTCAAATTATTAGTTTATATTTTTAAAAATTAAACACATGTGAATTAAGTGCATACATGTATTCTTTTGGTTTAAATAATTAACATACAATCATTGTGTAAAAATAATCAAAAATATTTCACAGACTATTTTATTATTTCAAAAATTTTCTTAAAATAATCTTAATATTTTACATACAAGTATATTTTTATGCCTGAAGTTTAGATGTAATATAGGAGATTTGAATACAGACTTTCCACTCTATCTCATACAACCAATACATATGACCACACACATGTGAAAAAGATAAATGATCTCCAATTGAGTGCTGATTCAGCATGAAATACCTATACTGGAGAATCATTTATCTTTTTCACATGTGTGGTCTTGTGTATTGATTGTATGAGACAGAGTGGATGGCTGAAGGGAACTTGAAAGTCTGGGTTCAAATCGTATTGATTGTATGAGACAGAGTGGATGGCTGAAGGGAGCTTGAAAGTCTGGGTTCAAATCCCCTATATTATATTTAAAGTAATATTGCAAATGCTGTGGAAATTAGATTACAAAGAACAAAAACTATCAAAGAGTGGAGAAGACTAAACATATAGAGATAAGACTTTTGATCTTGATCTCTTCAGATTTTTTCTTTTTGATTTAACATTTACTAAGGCTGTAACCTCAAGAATATGCACGAAAAAATGCGATAGTATGGACCTCTACAGGTCTTAACCACAAGCTTACGTTTCAGAAGATTTAGTAAATTAATATTTGCTAGTTCGCAGTTTCAGCACTTAAAAAAACATGAAAATATCACTACAGATAGCCATAGAAGAGTGACCTAAAACGGCAAAAAAAATAATACCATTTCTGAAATAAACAGCAGTGTTGTAGACCTGTTAATGAATGAGTCAGGTTCCTATAACTTGAATATATTTGTGTACATTTTTATTAATAATAATTGTAAATGTCGTAAAGCAAATAACATCTTTACATACACAAACGTATGTATTTTAATATTAAGTAAGAGAATAAAGAAATAATCTAATAAGTGTTAACACTCAAGATTTTTTCACTAACAAAAGGGTAAATTCTTTTGTCAAACAGTAAGGATAATATATATTAATCAATTTGTGAAAATGAAATAAATTCTGTTGTAAATATAGACAACAATTAAACCAACTAAACTATTTTCTCAAGGCACTCGGTTTTAATAAACTTGTGAAAGATTAAATCAATATTATAATGTAAACTTATGCATTTTAATATCAAACTAATAAAGTAAAAATAAATTGATTTACCTGTGTATATTTACAACAAAATTTATTTCTTCTTGCAAGCTGTTATTTGTCTGAATTGGTTGTTTATATAAGATTTGTTAGAGGCAAAAAAATCCTAATTTGGGCGATGGCATTTGTTAAATCATTATTTTATTTTCTTATGCAACGTATCCTTTCATTTTAACATTGTACATCTATTATAATGTGTAAGATTTAAATTAAGTTACATAGTATTATAGATGTAGTCTTTCCAAGTAAAATCGAGTACTAAACGCCTTGGTCTTGAGAAAATAAAATAAAATTAAGTTGGTTTAATTACTACGTATATTTGTCATAAAATTTATTACATTTTACGTATATTTGCCATAAAATTTATTTCATTCTTCCATGTTATAATTATTTAAATTGATTAATATTTAAGATCTTGAGTGACTGACAAAAGAAGTTAACCCTTATGTATGAGAAAAAATTATTAATTGAATGTTTGCACTTAAGGAAGTGCTTTTCCATTATCTTAATAAACAAAATGTTCATCTTTTAACATAAAAATTTATTAGAATCATTTAATAAGGGTATTTTAAAATATTATATATGTGTATTACACACAAAAAAACCTTTTACCATAGAAAATATACATCAGTATATATTCCATAAGACAGAGTTAGTATTTAAATAAGTCAATGATATAATATAAAATAACCTTATATAACAACAATAATAATACACAAAAAAGCGCTTTTCAGCAAATTGGTAAACCATGCTTTTAATACAGTGCATAGAGCTTTGACAAAGATGTACAACACTGAAAATCTGGTTATCAATTTTAAATATTGATGCAATATTAACTTTTTGCCCACATATTCTTGTGGAATATAATTATATATATACACTGATGGTAAGATATGTAAAAAAATGAAATTGATTATAAATGTGATTATAATTTCTATCTATTCAGAATATATGTGCACTTGTTGACTAGCGAAGTTATGGATTTCATAAACAGTGAGAATTGCCAATTCCTCTACAAGCTTTATGATAAATGCTTAGCCAGAGCCAGCACTTAAAATATCTCTGTCAGGAACCCCTTCCCAAACCCATAACCATGGTTTCGTGCTTTGGCACTCCTCAGAGAGGTGTCAGGGTAGGTTCAGACACTAGATCTAAAAATGCCAACCCAAAGCTAAGCACTTAGCTAAAAGTTATCTATTGAGTGGAAAATCTGAAATTTTCAGACATCTACATGTCTTCAAACCCAGCTATCCAACTCAAATAGCTATATGGGGCTGATAGATCTTCAGCCATATCATATATTAGTAGTCATAGCAATATAAAATTGCATAAGACTTTTGGAAGAGACTATAAATAGTCAAAATAAGAGTCATAGATCAATTCATAGATCACATGACCCTATCTCTTAAGCTTGTAAGTTATAAACAGTGAGGATTGCCAATTCCTCTACAGGCTTTATGATAAATGCTTAGCCAGAGCCAGCACTTAAAATATCTGTCAGGAACCCCTCCCCAAACCCCTGACCATGGTTTCGTGCTTTGGCACTCTTCAGAGAAGTGTCAGGGTAGGTTCAGACACTAGATCTAAAAATACCAACCCAAAGCTAAGCACTTAGCTAAAAGTTATCTATTGAGTGGAAAATCTGAAATTTTCAGACATCTACATGTCTTCAAACCCAGCTATCCAACTCAAATAGCTATATGGGGCTGATAGATCTTCAGCCATACCATATATTAGTAGTCATAGCAATATAAAATTGCATAAGATTTTTGGCAGAGACTATAAATAGTCAAAATAAGAGTCATACATCAATTCATAGATCACATGACCCTATCTCTTAAGCTTGTAAGTTATAAACAGTGAGGATTGTCAGCTTGTAGAGGAATTGGCAATCCTCACTGTTTATAACTTACAAGCTTAAGAGATAGGGTCATGTGATCTATGAATTGATGTATGACTCTTATTTTGACTATTTATAGTCTCTGCCAAAAGTCTTATGCAATTTTATATTGCTATGACTACTAATATATGGTATGGCTGAAGATCTATCAGCCCCATATAGCTATTTGAGTTGGATAGCTGGGTTTGAAGACATGTAGATGTCTGAAAATTTCAGATTTTCCACTCAATAGATAACTTTTAGCTGAGTGCTTAGCTTTGGGTTGGTATTTTTAGATCTAGTGTCTGAACCTACCCTGACACCTCTCTGAGGAGTGCCAAAGCACGAAACCATGATCAGGGGTTTCATATTTTAAGTGCTGGCTCTGGCTAAGCATTTATCATAAAGCTTGTAGAGGAATTGGCAATCCTCACTCTTTATAACTTACAAGCTTAAGAGATAGGTCATGTGATCTATGAATTGATCAATGACTCGTATTTTGATTATGGATTTCATCTTTCACACTTTGAAATAAAACAAAACAAATCTGCTTTGTAATTAATTAATGATGCTAACATTTGGAACGGGTAATGAAGGTTTTTTTTTTTAAAACTGGTCCTACGAGCCTTATATTGTTATACATCATTTTTTAGAATTTGGCTATTATATAGCATCTTACATACTAGCTAAATTATTAGCTAATAGAGAGTACTTAAATGTGATCATTCATAATATATTTGGATATATTCTCATAATTGTTTATCTTTTAATCTGCAAAAAGCTTTTTACTGACTTCTTCTTTGTTAGTTTCAGTTTTAATTTCTGCAAATTTTGAACACCTTCTGAATTTTAATATGCTAGTCAAACAATGTAATCTTTTGAGATTCTAGAAATGACTAGTAAAAGCTGTTGAAGATTATTTCATTCCTTCTCATAAAAATAACTTTCCTTCCAAATCTAATTAAGTTACTGGGTAAAATATTTTTTTCTTTAAAACCACCATTAGAATTTCATCTCATATAATAAAGATTAGTTGTTGTTTTTTTAATATGAGATGATATCGCAAAAGCTGTAAGGTCACACAACAAGTATAATCATGTAAACAATGCCTTTGATAGTTCAAACAAATCTAAGCTTGATTTGTTCTTCACATAATATTTAATCATTCTATCTTGGTTAAGATTGTCTTAAAGGTTTCCTTAAGATAAGTTTGTAAAATGTTACAATAATCTTCATATAGTAATGGGTTGGGCATAATAGAAAATATAACAAATAAATCAAAGCTTTGTAAGTTCTTATTGTTCAATGCAATAGAGATAACAAGAGTAAGAAATCTCTTTGTAATTAAAGCACTTTCGTATTTAGTATCACTGTTCAAAAGGGTTTAACTTAATTATTGCACAATAAAAGATCATAAGTTTTCTTATCCACATAATTTTATATTCAATAAACATCACATGACCACCTCTTATGCTTGGGTATAACTGTTGTTAAAACAGGCAAAACTCACTATATATATTGCCACACACAGCAAGCTCTCAGATCCAAGGCTCCTCATTGATGAAGGCCATAAGCCAGAAACTAGTCTGGGGATATTGGATAAGTAAGGCACTAGATGGGGATTTTATGCACAAGCCTTCTGACATCCATTGATTACTGTAGCTTGCTGTGTGTGACAATATATATAATGATTTTATATTATTTAGTAAATTCTGATATAATTTTATGACTATAGCATTCTGGTAAAAGTTCACTATAACGGTTTATGGTTGTTTGCCCTCTATTGTTTAAAATTTAAACTAAATTGCTTGAGAATCTGACATGTATGTTATTATATTACAAATAAATTAAAATTTAATCAAATGTAAAAGATAATAATAAAAAAAAAACCTTTTGAATGTTGGATTAATTACACTACATTAATTAAAATAATTATTTTTAATTTCTTTGAAAGTTAGATTTTAAACTGTCTACAACTTAAGAATTTAAAATAAAAAAGTATATGCTACTGTCTTACAATTACATGAAAATTTATTCAAATGTAAAAGATAATAAAAAAAACATTTACTTTTTTAAACATAATTACATCCTATACAGACTAGGAAGTTGGAGAAAAAAGCGGTATTGCTGTATCTACTCCGGAGGGCAAATTCATGCAGGTACGATGAAAACAAAGCTCTGCTAGTGCCACATTGAAATTTCAGCTTATGCTTTGCTCTCATCCACATGTTTTCAATATTCTGGGTGTGTATGTCTTGATCTTCGGGATCCATGAAGTTTTCCTGATGGACGACAACCGAATGCAAATACACACCATTGTTGAGACTGGTGATGTTATTGTATGCAGCCCAGCCATCTGAAATAATGTGCGTACCTGGTAAAATGAACCGCTGTATCAGGCCCTCCAGTGTATCAGCCATCCTATTTGCCACTTCTATCAAGAGGCACTTTCTTTACACTCTCTCTATGCCGCCAAACACCCAATGACCTGTCCGTATAGCCCCCCTGTGATATTTTCAGTGGAAATAGTAGGTTTCATCTATTTCGACGATTAATGGCTCCCCATTGTCATCAAATCCACCGAGAACTGTCGGATTTGTGTCAAAATATTTGGCACATTCCTCCCAGCAAAAATTCACCCAGTCAATGATAATTCTTTTGCTCAAGCCGGTCTCATGCACAATGTGTTGTTGGGGCATATTACGCGCCCAAAAGTACATGATGCTTGTAATTGTTCCCAGAGGCAGATGACTTTGGAAAAAGAAAGACCCCTTTCTGATTGAGATGCGATGGTGGCATATTCTGCACTGCCATCTACACCCATCTAAGCCTGTAGAATACTTCACTAGCACACACCGAACACTGCACTAATGGCATAAGGCAGTTCTTCAGAAGGAGTCTTCGTGCAAGCTGGGCTGCATACAATAACATCAGCAGTTTCCAACTTGCTAGTCTGTATAGGACATAATTATATTTAAAAAGGTAAATGTTTTTTTTATTATCTTTTACATTTGAATAAATTTTCATGTAATTGTAAGACAGTAGCATATACTTTTTTATTTTAAATTCTTAAGTTGTAGACAGTTTAAAATCTTAACTTTCAAAGAAATTAAAAGTAATTATTTTAATTAATGTCGTGTAATTAATCCAACATTCAAAAGGTTTTTTTTTTATTATTATCTTTTACATTTGATTAAATTTTAATTTACTTGTAATATAATAACATACATGTCAGATTCTCAAGCAATTTAGTTTAAATTTTAAACAATAGAGGGCAAACAACCATAGATCGTTATAGTGAACTTTTACCAGCATTCTCAAATGATAATACTCTTCATTTGCCTGACTTACGATGGCCTGCTTTTCCATAATAGATTCATCTTCTAGTTTATACCATCTTCAAATTTCTTATTATTTGATAAATACAAAATAATTTAATAATTCTCTGTAAACAACAATAGCAAACTCTCCATACAATAGTGCCACTCAGTATAAGCCAGAGTAGTGAACGGATGCAGGAAAATTTGTGTATAAAATCCCTATCTAGTGCCTACTCATCCAATATCTCTAGACTAGTTTCTATTTTGTGTTTGAGTTTGAAAATATCCTCAGTACTCAACATCATATAAACAAGCTATTAGCACATATATTAAAAAAGATGGAAATCCTGTCTCTTTAATAAAATTACAAATTATTGTTTCCAAGTTATTGGTTTAATTATTGTCACATAAAAATCTTGAGCTGATATGAATATAAGCATATTCTACATTTTAAAGTATATTGTTAATAAATTTATTTATTATACAAAAATATGCAAAACAGAATAATGAATATAAATCAATTTTTCTCGACCATGAGCTCACTATGGGTCATACTTTCAATCCCACTAATGTGAGGATGATTTATGTCAAGAGAGATGATAGGAAAAAATATATAAGGAAACTTGGATAATTGCAAAAAATCCAAATGCAACCAACAGAAAGGATTCGTGCATTCCATTGTCAAAAAAAATGGAACATTTAAATGCTGCATTTACATGTTAAATCTCATTTAGATAATAAATTATGTCCATATTGTATAGTTCGGAACATATATGTTGCAAAACACACACATATATATACTTGAGATATATATGTTTAATAATTTAAAAAATAAATTATGAAGAAAAAGAAAAAACAAAAATAGCTTAAAAGTAGATTTTAAGAATAAAATTAATAAAAAGGAAATATTGCATCATTTTTTAGAGAATAAATTGTTTTTTAATCAAGAATAAGAGTGGGGATAGAGAAATCCATTAGATAAAGATTTAAAATCTATTTTATTTTTATAATTGAAAAAAAAAAGTAAATAAAAGTTATAATGAAAAAAAAATAAATAAATGTAAAAGATTTTAAAATAAAATTTTCAATATAATTAATTAGTAAAAGAAATCTTGTAAACTATGTTATTGGCAGGAATGCACTTAAATTTTGGAAAGATTCCTGGATAATAAGATAATAGATGAATCTAAAAAAGATTAGATAAATAAATCTAAATTTAATTAAAAACAAAATTAAAAATATGATAAAAATAGACAATGGGAGAGGTGAGTATAAAAGTGGCAGCTTGTCCATTATTATTATTACTCCACTTTGGTGAGAGAGTCAATAAGATCCTCAGAAAATCAGTTATTACTTCCTGCAAAAATCTAAGCATAAAGCTGTAAAAGTAGCAACATGCATTGCTAAAGAACTTTAAAAGTGTTTGTCTGGGCTTCATGCTCTGGGTGCTTAGCTCCATCAAGTTTTCTCATCTGTGATCAATGCCTCAATCATAGTAAGACACTGCTGTATTCTCTCCCAATGTCTGTCAGAAGCGTGGAAAGAAACCAAGAACATCATCACTGGAGACAAAATGTCCAGTTATACGAAGAATCATAACCAAAGGAAATATGTCAACTGCCAAAAGATATCATCTTTGCTGTAATGAAAAAACATAGGTCAGGGGTCCCCAACCCTATGCTTGTGGGCACCATGGTGCCCACAGACCATTTTATGTGTGCCCACTGCTATCCGAACACAAAAAATTATTTATTTGATACAAATAAATTTAATTTTTAAAATTTCTTATAAATTATTATGTTATATTGTAATCAAATTGTAGGACATACTATACTTTTACAGCGTAAAAATATAAATGTTAATTATATGTTAAAATTTTATTTTTGAAATAAATATTTTTTGTACATTATGTGTATTATTAACAATATCCAACTATAAATTTACATAGAAAAAATAAATGGTGCCTGCCACCTGGCCGGTATTATAGAATGTGCTCTTAAGTGCAAAAAGGTTGGGGATCCCTGACATAGGTAAATATAACTTTCTCAGTTGAAAATTAAGTGTCTAGACTAAAGTATAAAATGAAGAACAATTAATGATCACATGATCACTATTTCTTATGCTAGCACATTATTGTTATTAAAATAGGCAAAACTCTCCATTGACTACATAAGCTATTGAGCTTAGATTGAAAATATTATTGTGTTTTCAAATTTTATTCTCATAGTTTTATAACTAAGTAGAGATAAAAGGTGGCTGCTGGAAGATTGCATTAGATCCTAATATCTAGGTGCATTGCTCTCAGATCCAAAAGCTCCTCAGTGACAAAGGCCACAAGCCAGAAACTAGTCTGGGGATATTGGATAAGTAGGCACTAGATAGGGATTTTATGCACAAACCTTCTGGCATCCATTGATTACTCTGGTTGGCACTGAGTGGCACTACTGTATGGAGAGTTTTACTTGTTTTAATAACAATTAATGATATTTAATTACTGATAATTGTTGTATATTTAGGTAATTTCTTTGTTCAATTGTACAAAATATTTATTTGATTGTGTGTGCATATGAATAAAAAAGTGTTTATTTAAATGTTGCTTGGTCTACCTTCTCTATTTTAACTGCATCTCTAGAAGAATAAATATTTCCATGTATTAATTAGTATTGCACTGGGTCCCCATTTCAAGATTTTTGGAGTTAGCCTGGCTAAATTTCAAGTATTGGATTTGTTTGCATATCTTTTGGGAATGCCAGCTATACACAACTTATATGGCTGGATGGTGCCTAAAACTTGTTCCCAAAACAATAAAGTGTCTTGAGCTGATGGGAGTTGTCCCAGCACCATATAGGGGTGCTGTGGTCAGGGCTATACATTCATGTAGCCTTGATCTGGCCATAGGTATCATTGATGGTTAATCTATCAATGATATTGTACCCTTCTGCTTGAAGGTGTGATCATTGGTACAAAGAGGCACTAAATAAATATGAAAAGAAATAATAATGATAATGTCCATAGTGGTTAAATAGTATATAATGTGAGATGTCAAAATGTTAATAGTATATATTGATAAAGATACGTAGTCAGTTAACAAATATAGACAGTTAATTTAATAAGTCACTCAGAGTAATCTATAGTTAAAATAATAAATATAATAATTCTAATTAATAAATAAGCATTATTAATCAAAATATTTTCTGCCTTGTCTTCTTCCATAAGGGAAGAATGATTGTTAAAAATGCCATCCAATGTAGGTGCTGATGTGCCATAAATGCATCAGCAAAATTGAAAAGTACTGTTCCAAACTAAATTTCAAATAAACAATTAAATTGTGAAATAATGAAAAGTTGAAGTCGGTGAGCAGTGTGAAGGGAGAATAGAACAAAGTAAACATAATATAATATTAAGAATATAAAATAAAATAATGATAAAAAAATGTAATTATATATAAGTGTGAAATGTAAATAAAAAAGGAGAGAGAAGAAAAATGCAGTCAGAAAGATAGAGAAGTTTGTTATTAGGTTTTTTTTGATAGAGTCAGGTGGGAATGTAGAGAGGACTGTGGGAGTTTTGAGGTTAGTTGGACACTGTTTGAATTAAATTAGAGAAAAAGAAAAATTTGCATAGTATCATTAAATTATAGGAAAAGAAAAAGTTGTATGGTATCATTAAAAAAATAGTAAAGTAATAAAATTGAACTAATGCATATTAGAGCCAAAACAAAAATGGAGGCTCAAAATAAAGAATTAGAAATACTTAGTGAGAAACAGGAAGTCACCAATAAAATAGAAAAAAGTGACATAGAAAGTAATAACATAATGAGTTTGTTAAAGAAAATTATGGAAAGACAGGAACAAATTGCCAAGGAGGTAGAGGAAATGTTGAGAAAACAGGCAGAAATGCTCGGAAAAAAATAGAACAGCAGATCCAGGAAATCACACTAAAATGTAATAAAAATATAAAACAGATAGAAAATAAAATAGAAAGAATTAAAAAAGAACAGGAGGGGGGAATGAAAATAGTACAAGAAAATGAGAAGGTAATAGAAAATACAAGAACAGACATGAATAATTCAACAGAAAAAATAAAAATGACAAAGTTAAAAGTCAAGAAAAATAAAGCAAAGTTAGAAATAAAGAATGTTAATATTGACAGTAGGGAACAGAAAAGCACAAGTATGTATGCATGCACATTTGAATAATAACTCTGTTATTGTAAATCAGTTTTAAAAATAAAAATATTTTCAGAACATGCAGGGGAGATTCTGACCGAAGCCTGGAACACTACTTTGCATTAAACTAGCTGAATAAAGAGACAATGATTGCAATCATCTGTAGCCATCTACAAGGTGCTTCACATGTTTGGTGGGATTCCCTATTTATGTAACCTATCATGTTCATAGAATATAAAAAATCATTAAGAGCAAGCTACTAGAGTGAAGAGCACCAGGAAAATATTAGACACTTGGGTGTCACAGGATAAATAGCGACCTGGTGAACCTTTCACATCCTTTTTTGGCTGTCAAGTTGCAAAATTAAGATTGTTAATGGTAAGCCCACTGTCAGAATAGCAAATTATTTGGATAGTGAGGCAGAATTTTCCACATAATGTGGAACGATGCTGATAGGTACTGAAAGGAAAAATGGATGAAAAAATGGCCAAGCTACTGGCTGTGTTTGGTAGCATTAAGTCAAATTATGAAGCCAAGGAAAATGAATTCAAACCCTTAGAAAGGAAGGCAAATATGACATCATAAAACTTTGGCCCTTATAAAAAATGGTTGGGATGAAAATATTAGGTGTAGATTGCCACATAGTCCTAGAAAAAGGGGGGATGATGAACACCCCAGCATTGACCAGAAAATAAAAGTGCATCAAACACCAGGTCAATCCTAGGGGTAAGTCACTATTTTTTGGCACAAATGGATATATAACAAACCTGAAAGAACTTCCTGGCAAAATCTAAATAAGTCTATAATAATTGGAAAGACCTGTAGACAATGAAAAAAAAGTTTTGTACTTGAATTATGAGACTGGAGAGTCAATATATGATAATAGAAATAAAATTTAAATAAAAAAATATAATAGAATAAATAAAATAACTCAACTCATACTTGCCAAAGGCAACATGTCAAGAAATATAAAAATAAACAATGCCTTTATGTGAGTGATGATTACATTGTAGCTGATCAAGTTATGTGAGGTGTGCATGTGTATAAAGGATTCACAAAATAAATGAATGTTGATGTAGACAATTACATTGTGAAATCAATGACCCACAAAGGAAATTGGGGGGTATGGGGTCCCATATTTTCTAGGATGAGGACTCAGTAGAGAAAGGCCTGGGCCCATTCTATATGCTGGTATGTGATTCCCAGCCCATTATCTAAATTAGCACATTCCCAGCATATCTGAAATAAATATTTTTTTAGGGTAAGTTGAATGGTCAGTGGATGTATCCTCAATTCACAGCATCTATGCATTTTCTAGGATGAGGATCCAATAGAGAGTCTGGGCCCATCCAATTCACTGGTAAAGAAAGTCCCAGCAAGTAAAAAGTAATTAAAGTTTTTTTTATCACAAGACAAATGGTCAGTAATGTGTCCTGCTATTTGCAGCATCAACTCCTTGTTACACATCCCTAGAGATGAATGTTACTTCTAGCGGTCTTCAAATAGGAAATAAATGTTGTATTCAATGTAAAATATGGCTTAGGAGATACCATCAGTATGAGAAAGGCCACTCTTTGTAGCTTGTCTGTTTCCAGCTATAGCAAAAAAGATTTGAAAAAAAATAATAAAATTAAATATCATAGCTAAAATGGGTAAAATTGACACATTTTACTTCTGAAACTGGTGGGAGGGGTTGTAAATCATATATATATATATATATTGTGACAGTCTTAAACGACTGCCACAAAGATGGCTGCAAGCATAGTTGCAGCCCAAACAAATGTACATATTATAATAAAAGGAGTGGTCTGTGCAGGTATATTTTCTCTGTTGCTTACACACACAATATATGGTAAATAAATAGGATGAATGGTGATAATATGCTTATAAATAAACAAATGCGGACACCACATGTAAATATGTATTTTGCTGTTAATAAATGCTATATATATTTTTTTATTTATGATATGAATAAATATGGCAGGGGATTAAAGAAATGATTGTGAGAAACTGAAATGTATTCGCAAGTAACCTATCAGTAAACATGTTGTATTTTGATTTTTTTGATTTTATTTCAGATTCTCAAATGTTGTATTTTTTTTTCTGTTGCTTGTTGAATATTCTTTTTGGAAAACTTAAAAACAATTTTTATGTGACAACAAGTATACAGTTTAAGTTTTATAATTTTTTTTTTTAGAACTTAATGTTCATGACCGCAGGTAAGCCAATGACCTCTTTCTTTTATTGTATAATGTTTTTGGGGAAAAAATGTAGAAATTGTATCAGTGGTTTTTCGGCTTGACACCTACTCAAAATTATTTAATTAAATAAATGTGATTTTATTTTATTGTTTAAAGAAATCAAGGGATTGGAATTCAAATGGTCTGTGAAATTCTGAAATTAATTAAAAGATAAAGTTATCGTAAGACAAATTTTTTTTCCAAAGAGATAGCTAAAATTGAATCCATTGTTTGGACTTAAGTAATTAAAAACAGGGATTAATAATTTAATTAAAAACAGAAATGTAAAAGCAATAACTTGTGGAGGGGATGAGAGAATACACCCTGTAATGGGGGGGGATATATAAAGGCTAGTCAGGTGAAATTGGATTAGTTAGCTGGTTTATATTCGTTGATACTCACGGGCACTCTTACCCATTCACTTTGAGTTAGCAGTATAGTTTTCGGAGTGTACTGACGGAAAAGCAGAATTATGAGTTTAAAAAATATTTTTTCGAAATGCTGAACAAGTGGAAGAGTTATTAATAGCTGAACTATTTTAAAAGGTGCAGACCAAGAAATATGATATTCATTGACTGAGAAAAAAAAATACAATTGAAATTTAAGCTGTTTTATATCGCTAAGAGAATGGAATCAAGATTTATTCATGATACAGCAATGAACATGGAGTAGGAAACCAAGTTCGGTACATTCGCACCGCTCAAAGACCTACCTAGCCATCCAGTGATGTGACTTTCTATTTCTTAAAGTGTAGCTGCTATGGACAATTTGCCAACCTCCATTGAAACCCTGTTAAGTATCACCTGCACAGCAGATATATATCACCTCAAAATCCTAGCCCGGAGAAAAACGAAGCCTTTGGGAAGTATTATTTATGTTTTTATATCAATTTTTTATGTCTTATTATGAGTAATTCGTTATTTTACAAATATTGCTATTATTAAATGAACCAATGAATTGTGTAATTCAGTTATAAATATTTAGTTTGTAATTTTAATGTAAGGGTACACGTAATTCATTGGAGTATCTAAATAAATTATAAAAGAAAAGAGAAAGTAAATATGAAATATTTCAATATTTCAAAATAGTCAAATAAAAATAGTTGGATGGTTTGGTCATTGGATGTATGTGTTTCGCTTTGAAATAATAGTAAATTTATTCCATCCGCTAAGTGCAGGATTGTTTTCATAAGGAATAAAAGTATGTAAGAAAGTGTTCCAAATAATTATTATTGTCCGCTACGAGCACGAGTTTGTTCCCCTTGTAAATTTATTCCATCCGCTATGTGCAGGATTGTTTTATAAGGTATAAAAGTGTGTTAGAAAGTGTTCCAAATAACTATTATTGACTGCCAAGTGCAGGATTCATATTAGGGAATGTTTAAGATTCAAGTATCATTAACTCGTGGCTAAATCATTTTTTTTTATTATGAAACACGTGCATATCATGGCCAATACACATTGTTTTTGTATAAGTAATTTATTCCAAGTTTTGAGTTTAAAGTGTAAGCAGGGGAGAATTTCAGACCATTCCTTTCCCATTTATGAAACTATTTATAATTTATTTATATGCTTGAATTTTAATTAATATAGTTTATGTGTGTGTTTATTCTCTTATTTATTCTGTAAATATTTATATAATCATAGAGGGCTTAATAAATTTAACATCTAATTTTAAGGTATGGCATTGTGCTGTGTATTTGATAATGATATTATTGTTTGACCTTTTCTGTTAACGAAGCAACAAACCACCATCCCGAGATCATGAGTTGATTGAGCTAGTCAGGGATTAAACTTACCGGGATCAGGAATCATTTGTTAGGCATTCACTTTTCTATTGATTTTATATATATAAAAAAGAAAATATAAGATTATAACTCTTTATTAATTACACGATCATATCCCTTAAGCAGGAGAGCAATCTCTTTCTTAAGATGGCATGCAAAGGTTGCAATAAACGAACCTTTCAAAGGTATGATTATAGTAATGTATATTTTGGATGCCTTTGAATATTTCTTAATTGCTGCTCAATGTTAGAAAATGCATGTCATGCTCAATGCATATAGAGACATAGGCAGCGACCGTTACAGTAAATATATGTTTGTGTTACATATGCTTAATAATTTAAAAAAATAAACTATTAAGAAAAAGAGAAAACAAAAATAGCTTAAAAGTAGATTTTAAGAATAAAATTAATAAAAAAGAAATATTGCATCATTTTTTGAGAATAGATTGTTTTTTAAACAAGAATAAGAGTGAAGAAAGAGAATCCTGTTAGATAAAGATTTAAAACCTGCTCTCTTCTTTTTATAATTGAAACAAAAGTAAGTAAAAGTTATAATGAAAAAAAAACAAATAAATGTAAAAGATTTTAAAATAAAATTTCAATAAAATTAATTAGTAAAATAAATCTTGTAAACTATTTCATTGGCAGGAATGGAATTAAATTTTGGAAAGATTCCTGGCTGATAAGATAGATGAATTTAAAAAAATATTAGATAAACAAATGCAAATTTAATTAAAAACCAAATTAAAAAATATAATAAAAATAGACAATGGGAAAGATAAGTATAAAAGTTGCAGCATTTCCATTGTTATTACTGATTACTATTATTATTCCAATTTGGTGAAAGATAGTCAACAAGATCCTCAGAGAGTCAGTTATTACTTGCTGTGGAAAATCTAAATGTAAAGCCATAAGAGTAGCAACATGCATTGCTAAAGAACTTTAGCAGTATTTGTCTGGGTTTCATGGCCCAGATCCTTGGCTCCATCAACATTTCTCACCTGTGATCAATGCCTCAACCATAGCATAGACACTGCCACATACTCTCTCCCACTGTCAAAAGAATGGAAAGAAACCAAACAAGTCATTGCTGGAGACCAAATGGCCAGATATATGGAGAATCCAAACCAGAGGAAATATGTCAACTGCCAAAAAAGATGATGTTATCTCACCATAGTGAAAAAGCCTAGGTAAATATAACATTCTCAGTCAAAAATTAAGTGTCTAGACTCTTAAAAGAAGTGAACTATAGAATGAAAGACAATTAATGATATTTAATTACTGTTCATTATTGTATATTTATTTTCTTTGTATGATTGTACTAAATATTTATTTGATTGTGTGTGCATATGAATAAAAAGTGTTTATTTAAATGTTGCCTGGTCTACCCTTTCTATAAGATTATTAGTTAGTATTGCACTGAGTCTCATTTAGCTTTGGTAAATTTCGAGCACTGGGTTCATTTGCTTATCATCTGGGCATGCCAACTATATCCAACTTATATGGCCAGATGGTGCCTGAGACTTATTCTCAAAACAAATACTATTTTGGATGATGGTTGTTGTCCCAGCAGTATGGAGGGTGCTATGGTCAGGAAAATTGGTCAGTGCTGTATGTTTGTGTAGCCTTGATCTGGCCAAAGGTATCATCGATGGTTAATCTAGCAATGATATTCTACTACTCTCCTTGAATGTGGGATCACCATTGCAAGGAGTTGCTAAATAAATATGAAAAGAAATAATAATAACAATAATAATAATAATAATAATAATAATAATAATAATAATGATGATGATGATGATGATAATAATAATAATAATAATAATAATAATAATAATAATAATAATAATAATAATAATAATAATAATAATAATAATAATAATAATAATAATAATAATAATAATAATAATAATAATAATAATAATAATAATAATAATAATAATAATAATAATAATAATAATAATAATAATAATAATAATAATAATATCCATAGTGGTTAAACAGTATATAATGTGAGATGTCAAAATTGATAAAAATACATAGTTAGTTACAAAATATAGACAGTTAATTTAGTAAGTCATTCAGAATAATATATAGTTAAAATAATAAATATAAGAAATAATAATTCTAGTTAATGAATAAGCATCTTTAATCAAAATCTTTTCTGCCTCACCTTCCATAAGAAAAAAAAACAGTTGAAAATGTGTGTGATTGTTACAATGTACATGCATAATTTTTAACTGCTAAATTAATACAGCACTATGATTCTGGCAGTGGTCTGCCAAAAACATGCTTAGTGCATTATAAAAATCTTGAATTTCAACTTTTACCTTTTCATAATACTGGATTACAATGAGTTTATAAGAATTACATTAAGTAATGGGAAAGAGAATTAAATATTTTGAATTATAGATCCTTATTTAAATTTTTAACAGAATTTGGTTTTAAAATCAAGAGAGAATTATTGTTGAAATTTGAAAAATTCATAAATTCAAAAAGCTTTGGAAATACAGATTTTAGATTAATGGGAAGTCTACCTTTAAAGTGAAGCTGATGAATACAGTAGTTGAGATCCAGTAAATCTCATTGTAGAAGAGAACATTGCAGAAACTGAAACCAAACAACAGCAAACTCAATCAATAACTAAATCAACAATAGTGGTTTCATAATTTCATTTTGCTATTTATTGATATTATTATAACTTCTGTTTAAAAGAAAAGACCCATAACTCCTTTATTTTTTTCTTTCAGTATTGATCCACAATTTAAAGGGCATCAAAATTTTCTCACTGATTCCAGTACAGAAACATTTTCCAAGTAAATAAATCCATTTTCTATCAATATGGTTCTAGACTTACTATATGATGTTCTTTAAATAATCTATTGTTCTTCGATTTGTTTTCTATTATCTTATTAAAATTATTTTTATTTCATTATTAAAAGGTACTAATTTCTACATGATTTTTTTCATACATTATTTTACTTTAAAGTTTTTCTTCAAAATTAGCACACTTTCAAATAAATCTAATACAATACTACTAAATTATTTTCTGTGGGTTAATTACCATTTAGACTTTCTTCTCTTTCTATAAGTGCACATACGCATTAAGTGAATTTCTATTGAATGATATTTTTATAAAATAATATATTTATATACATAGAAAAAAACGCTATAAAATTCTCTTATTAAAATTTTTGACGAGTTAATTTTCATAATGAAATAATTACAATCTATGTATTACAAAAGTAATATGTGTCTCTGAAAAATATTTTCATGTATTAAGAGTTTGTTGTCAAGGGTGATGTTAATCCCTCAGGAGTGACAGTCTTCACTCAAGAGAGATTTCGTAGCATAAAATTTGATAAAACAAACATTTGTGCAAATTGATGACATTTAATAATAATATCACCCTCCGTGGTTTTGTGCAGTGATAAAATAGCATAGAGTTCATGAATTGTAGCTCTGCTATGTCACTTCCGGTTCTTGAATTTATTATGAACTCCTGAGCATTAAGCCATTCAAACATTTTTTTAAAATTTAATATTAAAATAGTAGATCTCAAAAGTATGTGTCTTCCGAATAGTAAACGATTTTAATTTAGATTTTTAGTGTGACATAATAAACTATCATAATTTGTTACCATCAGTATAGACATACTAAGTGGTTAATATCAAAGTTCTTATTAATACAAAGATTGAGACGATGAAAACAATTTGTGACAATTAGGTCCACATAAGCCAGATGTCTTGTATGTATTAAATATCTACTTTTTGATTTTAGAGTGTCTCTTATAACAGACAAGAATGGTTAAGTAATAAAAACACATAACTACAAGCAGCAATGGCTTGCCATTTGTTAATACAAGATCTCTATTGATGATATTACTACACAAAAATAGAGAACTAGTTTAGGCATTGCTTCTCTCTTATATTGTCCAATTTCAATTAGTTATAAGAAAGATTGATTAAAAATGTTGCATAGATATAACAATCACTCCTAGCATTTTCCAATGATTGTGATTTTCTGATGGTATACCATATGACTACAAGATGTTTCTGAATTATGTTTATGATATTATATTCCAGGATTATGCTAGATAATGACTGACAAAATGACTTTTCCAACATCATCTCTTATTTTTTTTAAAAACTAATATTTACTATAAGAGATGAAGTTCTAATGGGTAGTTTTAAAGGAAAAAAATAGTTTACCCAGAAAATTAATTAAATAGATTTGGGAGAAAGTTATTTTTATGAGGAGGAATATCTCAAAAGAGTATGTTGTAGTGACTAGCATATTAAAAAACAGCGCATTCAAGTTTGCAGAAATAAAACTGATATTAACAAAAGAAGGGCTGTCAGTAAAAAACTTTTTGCAGATTAAAGAATAAACAATTATGAGATTGTATCCAAATAATAAATGATGAATAATTGCATTTAAACACTCTCTATTAGCTACTGTATAAGATGTTTTATAATGGCCAGATACTGAATAATAATATAAAGCTCATAAGGTCTTTTTTTTTTTTTAATCTTCATTAGCTGTGTCAAATGTTAGCATGATTTATTAGAAATACATTTAATTTTAACAGAATTTTACTGAGATATGATATCTCATAGACTGTTAATTATTTGACAAGAAGTTAATTTATCTCAGTGATGTTCTTACAGAAATGCAGAATGAGATGAATTTTTATTAATGAGACAACTTTTATTTGATCAGAGGATCTGCTTACATCTACATATAGATCAATTCTTTGGCCAAATTTATTAAACTCATTTTCAAAGTTTGATAAAAGCAAGTAAATTATTTTCTTCTTTTACATATGAACTTGTTTTAAACTTATGATTTATTCCATTTAATTGGTGATGTTTTCATTTTGATTACTTTAAAGGATGTTTTTTAAATGTTATATATATTCTTTTCTGATATAATTTCATTAATATATTTTGCTGTATGTGCTATAATTGTTTTTTTGAATTATTTTTGAAGATAACTTTTTTTATTAAAGTTTATTTACATTATTCACTCATTCAAATATTTTGAAATAATTGTTTGCAAAGGTTCTATCACTATTATATATGCATTTTTAAAAAAATCTGTTTTATCTCAGTCATATATATATATAAAGGGTTTCATGATGTGGTGATATGTCTTCATGTCAATGCCAGATCAAATCATGTCTAGTAAAACTTCAATCAGATTTACAATTTTTCTTTTAGATATCTAGTTCGTCATCAATACAGTTAAGCATCCAATATTGATCAATAATTGGGTGTTTAATTATTTTTAGCTAAAGGTAAAAACAAGGATGAAAACTGCTCAAATCCTGATTACCCAATAAATGACAAATCTGAGGAGTACAGCATTGTTTTTTACTGTTTTCGTTATTGTAGGTTATTAGAGATCTTTTATTTTATTTAAAGGCTATTTACCTATATATATATGTGTGTGTGTGTGTGTGTTTTAAAAATAAATAAAAAATAGAAGCTCTCTGTCAAAAACAGAAATCTGTGTTTTCCAGAAGATTTGTGATGATGGTATTTTAGTTTATTTTTATATTGGACTATTTCCATCATCTAATATTATGTATTGAAAGTCTTTAGAAAAATTAAAACTTTATTTAAATTTCCAACTACATTCAACTGTTAGTAATAACACACAGGTTAGTATATTCTCAACATTTTGAAAGGTATTATTCCCCTCTCTTCTTCAGATGTTGCTGGCCTGTCCAGTGACAATACTAGGATGAGAATCGAACCTGGACCCTTAGATTATTGGAATATTGAATTTTAAGGTAATGCTCTAACCAACTGAGCATAAATACAACTACAATCTGGTAATCAATAATCATTTAAACTTACTTTTGATGGCATTAGAGTAGAAAGTTGCTTTAGTTTTATCATATACTATTCTGTTCCATGGACAGGTTGAGAGAGTAGTCACATGATCAATTCACCCATTTTCCCCACTCCATTCTCTTCATTGCTCAGCTCTTCAATTCCAAATAACTCCTCCCATCTCTTATATCATTTAACAATGTCAGTCTTTTCAATCCTTTCTTCTTGTTCCCACTCACCATTCCTTCCAAAACATCTTTCATTAAACTATACTTCCTTTTTAATATATTTCCAATCCGGTTTCTCTTTCTAATTTCCTCAACCAATCTTCTTTTTTCATTTACTCTTTTCAAAACTTCATTTGTTATTTGACCGATTTTTTCCATTATTTTCCTTTTCCACATCTCAAAAGCTTCCAATCTGGTCCTAATTTTATTACTCATGATATGAAATAATTCTAAGTGTGATATACTTTTAATACATTAATTCAAATTATTAGTATAATCTAAATCAGCAAATGATGAATATTCCCTCAGAGTATAAATAAATTATCTTCATATATAATTACTAGCAAAAAGTATTGCCTGATGTTAGCAGCTTGTAATCACTGCTTCATAAAGAGATCAGTAGAGAATTATAATTATTTCATCCATTAATATATTAAAAATTTATACAATTTTTTCAAACAAACTTTGAACATAATTAAAATAACCTTTAATAATTGAAGCAGTCTGCGAACAGGTAAGAAAAATAATCTGTTTAAATATTTAAAAAAAAATTAAAATATTTAATGCGAATATCTAAGATATATATATTATAACCACATTTTTATATATTATAAACATAAACCTAGATAAAATATAATTTTTCTTTTGGATTATCTCTTTGTTAAATTAACCCTTTCTGCCGGAAGGAATTTAAAATGATTGCTGGAATTTGTATATTGCGAATACATATATACCTAAAGGTGAGGGGCATATAGATGCTAAAATAAATCTTAAAAAAAAAAAAACCGACGCAAAAGTGAGAGTCAATTATTTATTATAGCTTTTTAAAATAATTATAAACTTGCTTTCCAGTAATCCACGTGATTAATAAATTTGCTAATTATATATTATTGATTAGCATAAAGGAGGATAATCTTTTTCATTTTTGTCATCTTCACCAATCATTGGTGGTCGAGAGGTCAGTGACAGTTGCTTTACAAGCAGATGTCCCGGGTTAGTGGGTTCGCTTCCCGGCTGATGCTATGACACATGAGAAAAAAAAAGTTGGATAAGTAAAGGAATTTAATACAAGTTATTCTCTCATCTACGATAAAAGTACACTAATATTAAAAGATTTATTAAATCACTAATAATATATCTATATAAATAACTCTGTTTATAATCTAAGTTAAACACGCCTATATTTATGCGTCGTACAGAGTGGAACAATTCAATGATATGAGTAATATTTAGCCCAGCGTGCTTTCAGTGCTATGTACCAGACTTATGGCAACTTAACTAAACCGACCAGTTAATATTTTATAGTACATGCTCAGTGGGACACTGTTGTTTTTTTGATTGATAAGTTATTAGACTTGGCAATAAACCAGGCTTCTTTTATTATTATTATTTTTTTTCCATATGTCATAGCATTGGCCGGGAGGCAAACCCACAACCGTCTGCAACCAACTACTTGCTTGCAAGGCAGCTGCGATGACCTCTCGGCTAACAACGCTTGACTAAACCAGGCTTCTTTTATCTTCCCCTTTCTATCATTAGGTTCACTGCAGACAGTATTAATTATTTGAGGGTAAAATTCATGTCCAGTATTTTTCTCATGATTGGAGAAAACAGAATTAGTTGAGAGTCCATTTTAGATTTTACGTATTAATATATGTGCTGTCATGTAACAGATCCTTGGCAAATAATAAAATATACGATTTCATACTTATCATCTTTTTTACTATGTTTTGAGTTGTTGATTAGTCTATTCAGTCATAAGGGTAATAAGCCAATAAACATCACATGACCACCTCCTCTTATGCTTGTGTATAACTGTTGTTAAAACAGGCAAAACACTATATATATTGCCACACACAGCAAGCTAGAGTAATCAATGGATGCCAGAAGGCTTGTTTCATAAGGGTAATCTGAATCTGACATTAAAATCTTTACAAATTACTTCTTTTAATCTTCTTACCTAGATTTGACACATAAACCAAAAAAATCCATTCTTTGTCCGTTTTATTTATGTTTATATCTGCATTGTGTTTAGACTTAACTGTCGATATAAAATATTTTTGTTATATCCCACACTTAGTCATTAACATATTTCTCAATATTCTTTTTTCTATCTATCTTATATTTACACAGATGTAAATTACAGTGTAAAAACATTTAAACTTATTAACAATAAAAATTCAAGATTTTATTTAACTCAGCATTTCTGAAATTTTATTTAATACAATGAGGAATCTTTCAGAAAACGTAATTTTTGGTAATATGCTCTCAATCTTCAGCATATGTAATACACCAGAATAATGCTTTGTACAATAGTGTGAGTGTAATTCTCTATTGTTAGTTTTTTTAAGGTATGATAGTAAGGTATAGTAAGTGATAATTATTACTGACTCCATTATTTAGATACTATGATCAATCAATATATAATACATGAATCACTTTAGAATCTCATACCAATCGACTGATGCATAATCATCATATTAGCTAAGCAATAAAAACTCAGAATCATACTTATAATAATAATATTTGTAAATATAGTGAAGTTTTTTATATAAGAATCTCAAATGCTAAGATCTATTTTAACCAATATATATATATTTTCTTTAAAATGTGAACTATTAAAATCAGGATTATGATTAATATTTAGAGAGACAAATATAGAACTATTTCCCTAATTCATAAAATATATAAATTAAAAACAAATCTTTGCTCTTTTAAAAGGAACAAGCACATCATATTTTTCTTTTTCAGACAAAAATAAAATGTTTAAATATGAGTAATAAAAATTGAAATAAAAATGATATCAGAAAACAGAACAGAATATATATAATATATAGGGTATATGAGCTTAGACTTTCACACGACCCATCACTCACCACTCCATCTCATATCACTGATACACTTGAGCACATATATGTTGAAAAGATAAATTATCACCAATAGAAGTATTTCATGCTAAAACAGCAGTCATCATCTCTACACATATATGCAATAAGTGCTCAAGTCTGGACCAACTGATGATTGCTGGTTTAGCATGAAATACACATATTGGTGATTATTTATCTTTTCAACATATATGTGTTCAACTGTATCAGTGACATGAGATGGAGTGGTGAGCGGTGGGTCGTGTGAAAGTCTGTGTTCATATATCCCATATATTACATATATCGATACAGGTATGTAATAAGCCTATAATTCAGTTAGAACAGAATATAATATTTAATGGAAACAAACAAAAAAAAAAATTAAAATCCTTTAAAGATTTCACCCCCACATTCTTTAAAGAAAAAAATAGCTAAAGTAGAAGGTTAGAAGTTTCTGTAAGTAAGACCAAAGGGGTTCTTCCTTTGAAACCATTATAGACTATGTTCTTAGCAGATTAACAATGAATATGGCACAAAAGCATTGAAAGTATACTTCTTCTAAATTTTATACTTAAAGTATATTTTAGTATTTTTTACATCATATATGTAGATATATCTATTTATTTCTCCTTATTCATTTTTTAAATCTACTATCATCAAATCACAGGACAGTCCCAGTACTGATGTATTTCTTTTCCTCTAACTATCTATTTTAATAAAATGGTTTCATTAGTTGTAACATTCTCAATGTTTCCCATTCTTGTTTTGAAGATTTAAATAAAAAAAATTTTTAATCTCTCCTTGCTTTTTCCACTCATTCTCAAAATTTTTAAAATCTCTATTTTTTTTTTTACTGATTCACAATATAAAATTCTTGCATTCCAAAATAAATGTTCAATACTCGTTAGAATCCCTGGTTTTGCACTAAACTCTCTTTAATCTTATGATACCTTATTTTATATATTTTATGCACTTTTATTTTTATATAATTTTTATTTTTGTTCATGCTCATTTTCTATAATTTCATGCTCTTTTATCTAAATGATTCTAATTAGAATAATGGCATAGAAATAACACCCCAATTATCATACTTTATAGAAGAAAAGTGAAAATATAACAAGTTTGAGTACTCAAAATGCTAGAACTAGAATTGAGACACATAACAAATTTTCCAGAGTCTGACATTTTATCACTGTGATAAATCACATTAATTATATAAATTAATTACCATATTTTTGTTATAATTTTTATAGTAATCCAGTTTAGCATTATGCATTTGTTATGTTTGCTATATATGTAAATAATGCAGTTTTTGCCACTATAACTTTTAACATACAAATATTCACTCCTACTATTATGATGGCTGAATTATGGTGTAGTTATAAGCTTAGATGGGCAAAAGAAAAGTGATCATTTTTTTACCTCCTCTTAATTTAGCCTCTATAACATTAGCTAACATTGTGTTACACAATAACTATATTTATTAGTACACATCACATGACCACCATTTCCTATGCACACAAGCTGTTAAAACAGAGGCAAAATTATTCATACAGTAGTGCCTCACAGTGCAAGCCAGAGTAGTCAATGAATGCAAGAAGGTTTGTACATAAAATCCCTATCTAATGCCTACTCGTCTAATATCCTCAAACTAGTTTCTAGCTTGTGGCTTTCATCAAGGAGGATTCTCAAATCCAAAAATCCTCCCTGATGAAAAACACAAGCTAGAAACTACTCTAGGAATGTTGGATGAGTAGGCACTAGATAGGGATTTTTTACTGGGTGGCACTACTGTATGGAGGGAGAGTTTTGCTTCTGACTATATTTATTATACATTATATGGAAAATTAATTTTGGTCTTTGCACAGATAAATCTATGTTAGTATTATTAAATCATGTGCATATTTATAATTATAACCAATAGTCAAAAACAATAATAGAGCTTAACACACGTGATCCATACTAGAATTAATTCAACAACAATCTAACTATTATCTAAGCTGAAGGTAATTACTTAAATATTAGTAAAAAAAAAATTATTGATATGAAAACATTGACAACGAAATGATACCTATGTTAAGTAGGTTTAGAAATTCAAAATAAATTATTTGTTCGACATTAAAGAATTAATTTTTTTTTTTGGCCAGATGTTTAAGTCAGAGCACCATCTCCCCCTCCCCCAGGCTTTCCTTCTTCATATAACATTCTGATTGTAAACGATTGTCCTTTTACAAAGAAAATTCAAGTTATCTAATTGAAAAGATAATTACATCTCAATTTATTTTTGTTTTTAAAATTATTTTAAATAAAATCTTTTATTTAAATTTGACTTTGACTGACATTTTATTAACCCTTTACTAAATTGGAATATTATTTTGTTTCATCGTTTAATTTCTTCAGTTAAGCACTACTGTATTAAAAATATATAAATTAGAATTAAATTCTTTAATAGGATTAGTGAAAAGTTCTACCTGTCTTAAATGCTATAGTTTCATTCTTTCTATTCTTGTTTCATTACTGTTATTTTTATAGTTCTTTTTAAAAAAAAAAAAACAACAAAAAAAAAAAAACAAAAAAAAAAAACTTTCTAATCTTTTCAATTCTATCTTTTCCGTTTTTACTTTTCTGCAAAAAAAAACATTTTGTTTCTGCATTTAACAATTCAATATTATCTCTGATACACTTATTCATTAGAGTTTTCTACTTTATCTTCTCTTTCTTAGCCTTCTGCTTAATATTTAATATCATTTATGGATGAAAATAATTTCTTTTAACTGACATTTATTATGGAATCCCCATGTACTCCAACCAGCTGCATCAAATGTGCTGACACCATTCAACCTTTGGTCTGCATACCTGTGCCAGGCTGCAGAAGTTTTCTGCCGGTCTGCGCTAGATGGGCAGGAAAGTTTGTAATAACAAAATAATAAGATTTTACACTTTTAATTAATATAAACAATTTTTATTTATTTTTTCATCTCATTTTTTACCCAATTAAAAAAAAAAGAAACAGAACGAAAACAAAATCTAATCAGTCATACATAAATTAATTTGTTTTTCTAGTTATCACAGATGTTTATGGGGGGGGGGTAGATTAAATTTTTTTATAATTTTTCTAAAAAAATTCAAAATTTTAAAAAAAGTTCTTTATTATACAAACTCCATATATATAACTTCATCTTGTATTTTTAGCATTAAATACAGATATTACATTTCCCAACATTCAGGTGAATAACATTTTATTCTTCCATGTTTTAACAATGAAATAATAAACATAGCAATGCAGGCACATTAATGAGAATGATTGAAATTGTACTGTTTTCTGTAACAGTGTGACTGCGCAACTCCAGAAAGAGTGTTCAACATGTGAAGGTAAGCAACACCATTACTATACACAGTAACTAGTATGTTGTTTTGGTCAATTATAACAATTACACTCATCTAAGGCTAAGCAGTTTACATCTTTAAGAAAATTTATCTATAGACTTCTGTTGGTATGTGAAATCTTATCATTATTTTTGCTGGTCCAGAGATGTGAAAAGGTTGAAGACCACTGACTTATTCTATCTTAAATCTTCAGTTTGTCCCTTTTTTAAAAAAAATTATTTGAATACAACTTTCTAATAACACGAAAGACCCTAATACTTCATTTTTGTATCTTCAATATAATCCATTTTCTTATTATTTCCTTTATAATCTTGATCTTCATTTTTTAATCTACTCTTAATAAATTCCAATAAATTTTATCTAGCTAAAAACAATACTATTTGATCCTTTATGCTCACTCTAACTTACAAAAAATAATCTCCTAGACAGTTCATTTTCCCTCCATTATTTTAAAAACTGTACTCCTGTTTAAAGATTTGGAATAAGTACTGTAACAAAATATGCAAACTTTCTAAATAAAACTTTTACAACCAACATAATTTAGAAAAACCGGGTTTTTATTGTCATTTAATGTTAGTTATAATGGGATTGGAGTCTTTGGACACATCCTTATTACCTTTTGTCCATTCCTAACTTGTTTTCAATAAATCACAAATAAATGTTTTTTAACTGGTAATTAAAAAACCAAGTTCACAAAGAAACAAATATGAAAACTTGAGTTTTACTGATTTAGAGCTTCTGAAATTTTGTCATAATTAGATAAATTTTTATTATTAATATTTATAGTTCTTTATTGGAATAAATATTAGCATTACAATATAGAATTGAAGTAATTTTCATTACTTTTATTTTTATCATTTGTGTAAA
The DNA here is from genome assembly GCA_028023455.1 of Epiperipatus broadwayi. Taxonomy (NCBI): domain Eukaryota; kingdom Metazoa; phylum Onychophora; class Udeonychophora; order Euonychophora; family Peripatidae; genus Epiperipatus; species Epiperipatus broadwayi. The sequence continues at coordinate 6,165,240 of JAQFVV010012460.1, read as the reverse complement.
ATGTATGGAAGATTTTCATTATTTTGGTATAATTTAATTATTAAAACTTGTTTCTTTTTTTTTTTTAATGAGATTTATTTATTTATTAGTTTACATAACAAAAAAAAATCTATTGACAGTTACACAATTGTTGTTGAGATATACATAGTAGAGAAAAAAAAGAAAACTATAATATTACATTTATGAAATTAAATGAAAACATATAATTGTCTTCTATGACAAAAAAGATGCATCTTCCTAGCTATTAAAAGCCAGAACCAAGTTCAGGAATGTTGTGTGAGGGGTTATAAAGATCAGATAAGTTCATCAGTGTGTGACTAGGTAGAATTGAAGATCTCAGCCTGCGTTAACAGTTGGTTTCTCCTCTTAATGAGGCACAGATATTTTTTCACAAAGTGCACTGGATTACAGGGTGATAAATCTAGGACCAGGCAACATCTAAAAAGCCAAATAGAATGATTTACGAAGATCGCTCTCCTGATGTCCGGGACTCTATCCAATGTAATACAACTGGCCATATCGAAAAGCTGTAAAAGTCTTTAATAAATTTATTCTCACATTATTTAATCATCTACATACATTCAAAACATGAGGCACGGTCTCCAGGTCTCACTTACAGATGGAGCATGTAGGCTCAATTTTAAAAAACCCTTTCCTAGATATTAAAAGTCATTGGTTGGCTGAGAATTCAGGTTTGTTTTTAAGATGAAGTCAATGAATTTGGATACAAGATACCATCTTTTTAATTTTGGTATTAATTTTTCATTAGACAGACCAATAATACTAGGGCGTCAAGTCAAATGAGGATGCATTAATTTAAATGCCTCATGTATTGGGCTGAAAGGTTAAATAATTTCTTTAACCATAATTTGCACTGATATGGGGGAGGTTTGTCCATAGGAGCAATCTCTTCTACTGGGATAAAACCCAATAACTTGATTTTAAAAATATGGACAATGTTGAGGGTTCTTTTAAATATTTGGGTTACTATAGCATGCAAGCCTAGCCCAAATCATTGAGTGCTTTGTGAGTTTTCAATCTTTTGCATGCTAATAGCAACCACTTTTTTCATCCAGAGCAGGCCAGAGCATAAGTATTAATTTGTGAAATGAACTTTTTTGAAGATTTAAGATAGGGAGGTGATAGTCTATTCATGAAAAAACATGGAAGTTAAGGAGCATCACCTTGTCACAAATAGATAGGTATGTCCCTTTTAATGTATCAATATTTTTCTTGGAAGTGAGCACGTCATCTTGCAATGATTTCCACATTTCATTGGAGGAGAGATAGAAAGGGAAGCCTAAAAAGGGATGAAACCTCGCAGTAAAACTTGTTACTTGTTTGCTATTTAAACAGAAATTTGTGTTTGCTGAAAAGCTAAAGATATTAGTAATCCCGATTCTCCTGACATAGAATGATTTTATCTTTACTTCTGTGTTGTGTGTGTGTGTAGGTGCTGTATACACACATGTATAGTTGGCAGATATAGTTTGGATTTCTAATATTAAATAAATTTTAAATAATGTAATTTTTAATCTAGAAAAGGACAACTTTTTGTTTGGTAATAATACTATTAAATACATTTTCATATAAATAGTATAGTACAAGCTTTTTTTCTTTTTAACAAAAATATTTGTATTAATTGTTCCAGTTTAATTCAGTATTTATTTTTCTTTTCATAAATATTTTAATATTGGGATTTTGGAACTAAAATGAATTTTGAAATATATGCATATATATATAAAATAATAATGCATTTCTTTCAATTTAAAGGTACTCCTCGGAAGCATATATGGTTTGTTTTAAGGAGATACCTTATTAATCTTTTTTTTATTTATATGGCAAATAAGATAGATTTTGATAAAAACATTCAGTTAATCTTTAACATTAATGCAATGTTTAAATTATAGTTTTCAGGAGTGGGAAAATAGTGACCCGAGGGCCGCATGCGACCCACTAAGAGTATTTATGTGGCCCACCAAGACAATCAGAAAAATCTGCCTCAAACTGAGATTTCCTTCCCATGTGCGCCCGAAGATTCATCTCGTATTTTCCACTAGGATGGCCACATCAATACACATGCACAGTGTAGATATAATGTGTAGTGCTTTTCCAGTTGATTTGGTTAATTTCAATTTTGTCTTTGGATTAGCAAATATATACATTTCCAACTTTAGTGAAACCATGAACTCTCTGAAAAAAATGTAAAATTGGTGATGAATGTCATGTGTTTAATGAAGAATGGACAAACAAATATTTCTTTGGTAATACAGGGATAAAGCAGTGTGTTTATTGGGCCATGAAAAAAGGTGCGGCCCTTCGCTAACCTTTGCTTCCACAAAGTGGCCCTCAATGCGGCCCTCCATCAACCTCTGTGGCCCCTGAGCCAAAACAATTGCCTACCCCTGGTTTATATTATGTGTTAATTAGTTTTCTTTATAAATTAGTATTTCAATAATATTACCCAACCATTCTTGAATATTCACTTTGGGAACAAACAGGTTATAAAAATTTAAGGAATATTTTGACATTTAATAATTGAATTTTCAAGTTAAAACTTTTAATTTTATTAATATCAATTAGTAAAAACCTTAAATATAATGTCTTTTTCGGAAATAATTTATTTGAAATGAGTACGAAATTATGCCATGTCCAGAAACTTTTTCAGATATATTTGAAATTTCATTTACAGAGCAAAAGTTATTTTGAATGGTACACATTTATTCACTTTTAGTCCTTTTTATAATGGGGAGTTTATTTTTTTAATATTAGGAATTTGTGATAAAACAACAATCACAAAACTTCTAGAAAATATATTAAGCTCTTGGGCATTAATATGGTCAAAGTTAGTGCTGATAAAATATTTTAACCATTAACAAAGATAAGTAAAGCATAGCGAATTATAACAATTATCTAAGCTAAAGCTAATATGATTGACTTCTCTTTTTCTATTTAATAAACTGTAAGATGTTGTAAAAATAGATGCAAGACATTATTATTTACCAAAAAGTATAAATTTTGCCCCCTCCCACCAAAAAAAACAACAAAACAACTGATTTTCAAATCGTTTCTCAATCTCTAAATTCTGTACCACCATTGACATTATATTCAGAAGTCACTTCTTCAATATTATCCAATGTATTTGTTACAACCTATACTTATAAAGATTAAAAGATACGGACTTTAGCTTAGAGTTTATAATTGTAAATATCTAATAGCATTTATTTATCCTATTTTACATCTTAAAAGATTAAAACAGAAAATGAAACACTTATGATGTAAAATCATATGAGATCAACTTCTGAAAGATGGACACATAAGTCATTTAAATATTCTTTCATAAAATGGAAAAACTTTTTGAAAATCCAGAAAAAAAGAATCTTTTTATAATATTGAAAGATACCAGGAAAACATTTATTTAGACAAACTTACTTTTCCTCATTCTTCATTTATTTTCTTTTACTTTATTGTCTTCAGATACTTAGAAAATGTATAAAGTAGATCTCAATTACATCTTTTATTTGAATACATTTCTGATTTCATTTCTTTGTTTTATTTCTTTCATTATTTTTTAATTTTTTATTATATGACTTTTCTTTTTTCCCTCATAATGGAGGTGAGCTTATTCATCACTAAAAGGATGATAATCCATTATTCAATGCCATGAAGGATCTAATCAAAAGGTTTAGTTATTGTCTCATGTTAATTTTTGTGATGAATGAAAATAAATAATCTGTGTGATTGAATATTGTTGATAGTCAGTGGGATAGTTTTTGAATTCAATTTTTCTCTGATGCATTTCAAATGCAGTATTATTTTGCTGAATTAAGTGATAGTTAATAAATGCAAGATTTGTTGAAATTTACTTCTATTGCATAATTTCTACTCAAAGACTCATCTATCCATACAGGCAAAAGGTTATAATAAATAAATATTAAAATTGAGCTTAAAAAGGTCAATCTTTGACAAATCTAGTTGTGCATATAATATTTAAAATGTACCGTCAATTGTGCATATAATATGTCAAATAATTTTTAGAAAATAGCACACACACACACACACACAATTTGTACATAAAGTTAATACAGCATTTGGCTGCTATAATTTCAAACTGTTGCAAGGCAACCTCCTTTTAACAATAAAGGTGGAATCTTCTGATATATTTATATAGGCACTAAAGATTGCAACTTGACTACAGAGATTGAAATTATTGATACAAAGAAATTTAAATAAATCTCTTTAAACAGATAAATATAACCTATTCTGAATCTAGAATAATAAATAGTCAGTTATAACATTACAAACTGCAATTATAAATTTCAAATTTCACCCAAATATTACTTAAATAATAAGTAAATATTTGAAATCTGAGTTCAAATCCCCTATACGTAAATAATAAGTGTAATAATGTCAAGACTAAATGGGTTTGTAAGTAATCATTAAAAACCAATTAATTCTTAGACAATCCCAATATCAATAACAATCAACAATTTCCAACTGTTGTCAAGGCAACCTTTCAACAATAAAGTGAAATCCAACCTTTATTAATAGTCTAATACAGTGGTGGCAGATCTTACATGTGTGTGCTAAAATTTCCAAAAAATATTTATTGAATGATTGGCGTGCCATACAGTTATCAAATCAAAATATAAACAATTTAATTATTGCAGTTTTTTAAAAGCTTATAAAACAAAATAATAATAACAATAATAATTAAACAAAATTTATAAATAAACTAGATACAAGTGAACGATATTTATTTAGAAGAGCACAAGTTGAATAAAATATAATGGTAAAAAATTAATAGTCTAATAGACTCGTATAGATACTATATAACTTTTTAGACTTTTTAAATATAATTTTTCATTTTCATCTTTAAAGTTAATCATTTATTTTTGATATATAGTAATTCTTCTATAACTATGAACTCACTGTGCATAGTTTCAAATAATCCATAATTTGAAAAGTATTAATTAAAAAAAAAATCATAAATTTCATGTTTGCACCCACCTATATGATAATCATATCATTTCCAAGTCAGTTACTTCTCATCTTGAGGATTAAATCAATCATGCAATTTCTCTCTTTAAATTTGTTACAGTATTGTCACAATATTATTATTATTAGAAAAGAATTATACGGGTAAGCACTTTCAGAGAACTTAAGTCTCCATATTCGTAGCATACTTTAAGTGAAGTTTAGCCATAATTTATGCAAAGTTTTCTTTCATAAAGACCATTTTCTGGAGATTGTAAAGCACAATTCTTTTCAGTTTATTGTATAGTTATCATTTGCAATAAAGCATGCCTCCTTAATCTTTCGTTTCATATCATTACATTCAGTGCATAGTGCCCTTGCCATAATGGGTTCGAACACATGGCCTGTTATTTTTTGGTGCTCAAAGAATAGGCATGCTTTATTGCAAATGACAACTATACAATAAATCGAGAATCATGCTTTACAATCTCCAGAATATGGTCTTTATAAAAGAAAACTTTGCATAAAATTTTGCATAAATTACCATTAAACTTCGCTTAAAGTAGGCTATGAACATGGAGACTTAAGTTCTCTGAAAGTGCTCAGCCATATAATTCTTTTATAATAATAATAAGCTTCACTTTTTTTGCATAAAGCGCAATTTAAAACTTACCACTCAAAGGTGAAGTAAAAAATAAGGATTTTATTAATTCTTTTTGTTGATATTTGAATATACATACATTAAGAAAATTAAATTATATTATACATGTGTGTATAAATAAAAATTAGAATAAAATTTTTGAATCTCCAAATAAATCTCCAAATATAATAAAATATTAGGTGAACAAAAATAAATATTTAAAAAATGGTTACTATATAGTAAATAAAAATGATTAAATTCAAATATATACAGTAATATTAAATCAATCATCAATGATGATGAAGATTGCAGTGATGATTAAACTAATTAAAATTGCTCCAAAAGTATTTTAATTTCTTTTTCTAATTTCAATAGTAGTGATGATGATGATAATAATAATTAAGATGCCAAATCTTCTACATAAATCAGTTTAATTAATTGATGTGTCATATCTAGTATCACATATATACAAATGGCAATTTATACATTTGTCAATCAATCTTCAATTAAATTTATATATACTGTAATGTAATAAAAATGAATGAGGATTGGCCAGCGATCCCCATAATCCCAAATCACCAATCAGATACTCTGATGCTTAACCTTTTAAAAGCACTCGGATCATTACTTTATGAGACTCTTTATAATAAATAAATATTTATTTACAAAAGCACTCTACAAACATGCATTAATCTCTATCCCAGGGTTCTACTATGTTTCAGAGTACAGCTGCAGATTTTAAAGAATAAATATATCTTGTAACATTCGTATATGTAGACTAGCAAGTTTGGTCTAAGCTATTAAATTACATAAATTCGATTAAAAATTATCTCAGGGTTATAATATTCAAGGATAATAAATACTATTCTTACAATTTTAACTCTTTAACATTATAAATTATTATCATTGACATGATTAAATAAATAGCTAAGAGCATTTTTGTTGTATTTAATTCATATCTTGTAAAGTAAATATCTAAAAAAAAGGATAAGTGTATAAAATTATGAACAACTTTTCTTATGAAGTAGTATATTTTTAGATAACATAATAATTATAAAATCATGTGATCATATTTATTTATAAAATTAGTAGATGAGATTAACTAATTAATGACAAAGACCAAATAATTAACAAATATAATTTATTAACAATAAGAATAATAAAAAATATGTAAATGAACACAATAACAGTAACAAGTTCTCCCAAGAATCAATATTCATATAATGTTTTAATGAAGACAATGATTAATTACTTTATTATTAGCTAAATGTGTAGTGTATCTCACTATGATGTAAAACGAAAGTCTTTATTGAAGAAAGTTGTTAAGCACTATTTAAAAGACTTAATTATAAATAATCAGTAAGATAAAGAATGCTTTATTGCATCTTTAATTAAATAATAAGATCTATTTTCTCTAGGTATCCAACTTATAACTTATCTACTTCATAAATGAGCAATATATTAATCCAATTTTTTAATTAATCTGATCCCAAGAAATACTGGTGGCATTCCATTAGAAACTTATTAAGCTCACCTTATGAATAAAGCAGGAATATAATGTGATAGGAGTGTCACTCAACTGAGCAATAATATCTATACTAATATCAATGTTGCAAGAATAATTAAATATACAACAGAATCATTATAAATTCTCGAGAGCACCTCAGTGGGTAAATAAGGAGATAATATGTTAATATATATATATGTTTAGATGGTTTTAATTACAGAAACATTAAATTAAAACAACAGATCACTGAAACATAAATGTCAAGTATTATGACTTAATTATAAATAGTTATTATCTTGAAACAAACAATGATCTCCAAAGTACAAAGAATTGATAATACACACTTATACTAAATAGCAATCATAAATTTAATATATTACCTGTATTTTTTATTATATTTCTTTCTCGTGAGAACTTTTACTGACCAAGATAAATATAAAAATTGTAACATTTAAACACATTTGAAAAATATAATATATTTCTCATAATTTTAAATAAATTCAGTCTTTTAAAATGTTCGGAATATTTATTCTCATGCATTCTGTCAAAACATTTGAAAATGATAAATTATTTGACTCTTAGATTGTAAAATCCTATGGATAGGAAAGACATTATTTAATCCCTATAATAAGTAATTGGTAATAAAGTTTGGATATTTTCAGTGCTATACAACATGGGGAAATTTAAATTATTTCCAAGTCACAATAAGTCATTTTATCTCTTAAGTATGGAACATAGTCATTAATCTCTCAAAGTTAGCATGTAAATTATAGTTTTTCTAAAGACACAATCCATTAGTTAATATTTCATTTTTTTAACAATAGTATCCAAAGTAAATTATTTATCAAAGTGATGATAAAATTCACTAGTTTAAATTTGATTTAAAACAATGAAAATTCAATATATAAGTAGGTGTCAAGACAAAGATAAAATTCAATAGTTAAACTTTATATTTAACAAATAATTGTTCAATATATTGGTGTTGATTCAATAAATTTTATCAAACAAACTTTCTGAAAATGAGATAAGTGAATAACAGTAGCATTTCAATATTTTAAATTTTCAGATCTAGATCCAAGTTTTATAATTTCATTCCTTTTTAAAATGCATTATAAAATGATAAATAGGGTTAGATGTTTATTTAGAACAGTTGCAAGGAACAATGTTTATTGAGTTTTCCTACTCCATTGTTGTTGAAGTGCAAGCTGCCAATATGTCTAATTTTAATATAGTGCAATTGGTAATCAGTAAATAAGGAAGACTAAACAATTCTTAACACATAGTTCTATTTATAGGTTTGTATCATATGATCAATAAGATCATTTTCTTTCAAAATTATCCTCTCTTTTGACATTTTACAGGAAAATTTTTACCAGAGTTGCTAGAAATGATAAGTTAGCATGTGATATTTAGATGCTTTAAAATTTTGTAGCACCAATTTATAGAATGAAATCATTTTAATTGTATTTATATATTGGATTATTTCCATCATCTAATATTTAAAGTAAAATTCTTTATTAAACACAAAAGATATTTACATAAATACAAAGGCTATATTAAGTTTATCTAACAAACATTTCTTCAAAACTGTCATGATATTCAAGGCATTTTTTGCATTACCTGATACACTTTTTTCTTTCTTTTTTTTTATTTTACTAATACATTCTTAGTCTTTGGCAAGATGGCTCAATTGGTTAGAGCATTACCTTAAAATTCAATATTCAAGAATCTAAGAATTCAGGTTCAATTCCCATGCTAGTATTGTCACTGGTCAGGCCAACAACACCTGAAGAAGAGAGGATAATACTTCTCAAAACATTGAGCATATACTAAGCTGTGTGCTGTTACTAACAATTAAATGTAACTGGAATCTTTAAATAAAGTTAAATTTTTTTAATGACATTCAATACTTACTATTAGATGATGGAAATGGTCCAATATATAAATACAACTAAAACACTATCATCACAAACCTTCAGGAAAATACCAAGTCATTTTAATATTATGAATAATATATTTAAAATATTTTAAGCACATTATTACATGAATTAATAAAATTAAAATACATATTATTTTACAGACAAATATCCCTATTGTAAAATATAAATTAAATGATCATATTCTATTTAATTTTAAATTCTCACTATATTTTAATATTTTATTACCAAAAACAATAATTCGTTTTTTAAGTAAGTTAAAATTAATATGTAATCAAGAATTAGAATCATTTGTGCATGCAGCATATATATTTAAATATAATGTTAAAACTTTTTATCATTATACGATGTAATTTTAAATCATGTATGTACAATAATAAAGTTAATACTATATTAATACTATTCTTAAATAATTTATCCTTATAATTATTAGTGTTGTGTCTTTTAAAATTAAACTATATGTGTCAATGTTTTATAACTAAATGTGAATCGTACTAAAAAAAAATTTTGATACACCTATTTGAAAATGTAAAATACTTCTGAGCAAACATCTTAGACAAGTTTAATAATTCACTTTATAAAGCAATATTATCAATAATTTAATACCACTTGTATAATATTATTTGGATCCATAACAAAAATAATAGTAAAACTTAATAATATTTGTGATATTAATAAGCCAATAATTGTTTTTGTCTGCTTATAACTATCAATTAAATACTATTACAATATAGATTCAACACCCTTCAAATAACGCCCATATTACATTCAGTGGATAACAATAATATTCCACAATATTTATTTTTTAGAAAATGGTAAATTTGCTCCTATAAGAATGTCAGTTTTTAATCCTTTTTGTACTGTGGATAACTAGATGTGACTTGATTTTCAGGAAAAGTATGCTGGATTCATGGACAATTTTTAAGGAAAATTTACATGGCCTCAAAACCAGGGACCATTTGTTGGCACTCAATGCATTACACTTGGACATGTGGAGTCAAATTACCACTGACGATAATGAAACCTGCATGCAAATGCCTACAAACAATTCAGGAATAATAGGCCGAATACCGGTGCATGATGGTTAAAAGAGAGAGAATGAGCACTAAAGGAGATGGCATACCCAAACTATATACAATATAAAAAGAAATATTCCCTTAGTTCACCTGAATAGACATAAGATTGTGTGAAAGATGAAGAAGAGTTTACTATCTGCAAGCTAAAAACATTAACCCATAAGAAATTAAAGTTACTATGCAATAAATATTGCCTCAACCAAAGAGATTGCCCAGCAGTTAAAGCTGGTGGAGTTTAAAAGAAATTCTAAATTAATCAACAATGAGACCTGGCCACTAAAACTGTCTTTGTATATTAACAATATAGACCTTATAATGAGCATTGACTACAATTCTACTGAATACACTAAGCATGAAGAATGACATGACTTGGCCTTGAAAACTCTCTAGTATGAGTTGTTAGTATTTCATGTATATGTTTTCTTTTGTAATCATCTTGAATAAAGATATTTTTGCCTAATAAAAAAAATTTACTGCAATCAGTGCACTCAGCTTAAGTTATAAAGAAGAAAGAAACCACTTTCTTATGCAGACTAACAAATATATGCAAATTTGAAGTACAAATACAAAGGGAAAATCAATAATTATTTTAATATGTTCTTTCACTTATATTTTAGAAATTGGAACAATAAAACAATTTTTTTTAACCATCAGATGACATTACTTCGTGAATCCATTAATTTCCACAAATTACAACAGAAATAAAACAAATATATCACTACCAAATTTTGAAGAGATTTCTTTCCAAAGATTGAGGAATATTAAAGAAGTACTGGAAAATTTTCTCAAGAAATATTCTGGGAAGTTCATTATAACTGATAGAATTGAATATTTTGGAAAGCCTTGAACATGCTTTATTTTTTTATTAGGAAAAAAAAAAACCAATAATAAAAATGTGTTTTTTTATGTGTTATGGCCAGCATATTGATAATTATTTTATTTTCACCATGCTGCTACAAATGATATATATTGATTTATTGAATGATATTGAATAGTTGGCTATAAGTCATCAACCATCTAAAAAATATTTCTAGTTATCTAAAATATTTCTAAACTTAACCTGAATTTGAATTCCAGGTCATGATTATGGCAGATAAATACATTACATCTATATCACATAGCTTTTCTATATAAATATGACCTCTAAAATAATAATTGGATTATAATTCGATTGAAATGTGCTCAGAAAGATTTAAAGATAATGTAAAAAAAAAATACAGGAGAGTCACCTGTTCAATGACCCTTAGCGTATTTGTGGATAGAATATGCCTTTGGATTATTTCTCTGTCTAAAAGTTTTTTAAATTTTTATTTACAGCATAGGTAGTTGAAGAGATCAGGTGTAATTATGAAAACTTGTCCACTTGCATGCATGCTCCATTTGGAATAAATAACTTGGGTTTCTAAAAAGATCACAATCTGGTCTATAATTAACCCATGTAGCCTTCTAACTTTGGTATTCATAATTGGAGTTCAGGGTAACATTAGCTTGATTAGCTATTAAGATTATTTGCAGTATATATTATCAACACATACAGATGGCTTAATTGTAATAATATAATGTCTATTAATTATAATACAAGCCTGCCCATTAAAGTATAAAGATTGGCTATCTTAATATAAAGCTGAGCACTGATTGTATATATGTGTGATGGTAATCTGAACCAACTGATGAGTGCTGGTTTAGCACGAAATACGGATATTGGTAATTATTTTTCTTTTCAACATGTGTGTGATCAGATGGGTCAGCAATATAAGATGGCACTGAGAGTTGTGAGTCGTGTGAAAGTCTAAGTTCGAATCCCGCATATATTACATATATAAATGCAGGTTTAAGCCTGTACAATGTATAAAATAATCATTGTAATTTTTTTTATGTGTACATACTATATATATATAGATAATTTTTCTCTGTCAAACGAACTAATACTTCCAATGCAAGCTTTTGGTATTTTGAATTCTATACAACTAGGAATACATGAGACCAATATTTCTTAATCAGACCAATCAATAACAGCTCTTAGTATCTGAACTGCCATCTGGGGGCTAATGTCATTTCCACTAGGAGCTAGAATAAATCTAACTGACAGCAAATCAATTCTCATCTTCTTCGGGTTTTGATTATATTAATCTCAAAGCGGGTTAGGAAAGTGAAGGAAAACATTTATAAACAACAATGAAGGAACAGCTGTAAACAGCAGCTTAAAGAAGTAAAAATTAGCAAATAATCTTTCACGTAAATTGGCAAATGATAAAAAGCTTTTTAAAAACATAAATACAATGTTTTTCATTAACTTTCTTTGAAACATCAACAAAAATAAATTCGAAAGAAAATTTTTCACAGAATGATAATATAAATGAGAAATTTATATTATCACTATTATCAAACTTTCCTAATTCTGTCGGTTTAGTAGAGAATGTCTTCTCACTTAATCTGAATGTTTACTAAAATGCCCCCTCTCATACTAAGAATCCAATCAAGATTCTCCTTGATTGGTCTGTGACCTAATGTCATAAATGTTTGTTCGATCTCATGTCAGTTTTTTTTTCCTTATTTAAGGCATTTGTAAATGGCATGTTTTCATTCAACATCAATTATTTTGTTGCACTTTAACGTTTTTTTATTTTCTTTTGTGTGTCTAATAATCTTATTCACAGTTAAAATTGAAAATACTTGATATTGATCAATTTTTCATCTATGTAAGTCTGCATTCTTTTAAAATAATTATATAACATTTAATTTACAACATATTATGCATAAACACACACACACACACACACCAATTTTGGCTTAAAGATAATATCTACACAGTTAAATAATTAAAAAAAAGGAATAAATACAAGAAGACAAATTGATTTAATAAGATATTCATAATCAACCTTGTATTTATATTTGCTTTGTAGTTATTAGTTGATATCGTGACACTAAATTACAAACAATCTCAGAATCAATAAAAAGATTGCCTTCTAATTTCCCAAGGACATCCAGCAAACATTACTGAGATTGCAAATATTATGAAACCTAGTGATGGCAATATGTAATTCTAGGATCTCTAGTTCATTAGAAAACAAATGCATCAAAGTAAAAATTTAAATAATTGTATATAACTGTAAAAATCATTTTGAGCCACACCAATTCCTGAATGAATCCACCTTTTCCACAATTATAGCTTTGCAATTAATGCTGCTGAGTATTTGATATTTTAAATTTGCCATTTTAAAAATACTTCATAATTATTTTAATATCTGACATATTATTTATTTATTTTTTTCATGTGTCATAGCATCGGCCGGGAAGCAAACCCGCTAACCCGGGACAACTGCTTGTAAGGTAGCTGTGCTGACCACTCGACCACCAACGCTTGACTACTTTTATTTTTATCTTAATACATTTATTTTTATGGTGATTTTATTCATATTTACATTTTTTTAGTTTGTAGTACTAACAATAATATTTTAAATTAAAAATAATCAATTTAACACAAAATTGAAACAGACAACTCATTATAAATAAATAAAAAAAATTAATACATCAAAAACGGGCTTTCATTCTTTAATAGAACCTTTTCAAGATGTTTCTTTTTACACAATCACATGACCAATTACCCTACAACAACTCCCCCAGTGGACATTATTTATATTAAATATAATTATTAAAATACATACATTAAATATAATTACTAGAATACATACATGTATATAAAAATGATTAACTTATTACAATTTCTTTTCTCTCTTATTATATATATACTAATAATCTAAAAAAACCAATAATAATAATCACTTTTTATTTTTAAAATTATAACTCTAAAGTTTCCAATAATCCAACAATGCCCATTTCCCTCCTAATTGTGCCAGACCTTTAACCATATTTACACATTTGTTTAAATTTTCTTGAATGTACAAAGATTCATAACATTTTCCTTCCTTGTAATTTTTAACATACTTTATTACCTGAATATTTTTTTCACAATTCATTTTATGTCTAGTATCCAAAAATGTATATATAACCCTGATCTTATATCCTTTCTGCCAATTGCCCTAATCATGCTCATTACCTCTTTCCAGTCAGACCTATATATATATATATCATATTGCAAAGGTCACAACTAATTTTATAAACCAATCCTACTCTATTTTTAATATTATACATCTTTTTTGAAATACACATCCATTTCCATAAAGATTTACTATTTTTCTATTGTATTTTAATATCATGAGATAACTTTTATCAATGTCTTATATAAATGTTCTGAATATGGAAAAATGTTACGTCTGGTCTTGCGTTGTTAGCCGAGAGGTATCGCAGCCGCCATGCAAGCAAGTAGTTGGTTGCAGACGGTTGTGGGTTCGCGTCCCGGCCGATGCTATGACATATGAAAATCCTTTTCCTATTTGTATACCCATGCCTTATACTATCATTTGTAATAATATTATTTCTGAAAATCTTTTTAATATCTTTTCTTTTATATCCCATACTAACATAATAGAGTTGTTTGCAGACGGTTGTGGGTTCGCGTCCCGGCCGATGCTATGACATATGAAAATCCTTTTCCTATTTGTATACCCATGCCTTATACTATCATTTGTAATAATATTATTTCTGAAAATCTTTTTAATATCTTTTCTTTTATATCCCATACTAACATAATAGAGTAGGATTGGTTTATAAAATAAGTTGTGACCTTTGCAATATGATATATAGATAAGACAGAAAAGACTCCAATGGAAAGAGATGATGAACACAATAGGGCAATTAACAGAAAAGATATAAGATCAGGGCCATATACACATTTTTTGGATACTGGACATAAAATGAATTATGAAAAAAATATTCACATAATAAAGTATGTTAAAAATTACAAGGAAAGAAAATGTTATGAAACTTTGTATATTCAAGAAAATTTAAACAAATATGTAAACATGGTTAAAGGTTCAGCACAATTACAAGAAAAATGGGCATTGTTAAATTATTGAAAACATTAGAATTATAATTTTAAAAATAAAAAAAGGAATTATTAATATTGGGAGGGAGGGTTTAGATTATTTGTAAATATATATATTATGAGGGGGGGAAGGATTGTAGTAAGTTTAATCATTTTTATGTACATATATGCATTTTACTAATTATATTTAATGTATTTTAAGAATTATATTTATTGTAATGTAGTGTTAATAATGTCCATTGGGGGGAATTGCTGTAGGGCAATTGGTCATGTGGAAAGGAAAGAGAAGGTAGCTAACACGTTTCTCTGAACATAGTGGCTAAGAAATTCCTGACTCTGATAAAGGAGAAGTCGTAGTGCATCACATCACATGAGGAGGTAGGAGACCAGAAAAGTGGTTGGAATTAAACAAAGCAGTTAAAAAAGAAGAGCTTGGCATATTATCAGTAGTGGAAACATATCTAAGAGAAGAACCTATACTGGAAGACATAGTATGGCATAGTATAAATAGAAAAGAAAAAAGGGGTGGGGTATAGGAATTATGCCAAAAAATATTTAAATAGTGTTAAGTTTCAAGAACATTTGTGGTTTGAGATAAGGTTAGGAAGTCAAGAATGGATGATGACTATAGTGATATATAGCCATTGGAGATAGTCAAACTAT
Source organism: Epiperipatus broadwayi (assembly GCA_028023455.1). Taxonomy (NCBI): domain Eukaryota; kingdom Metazoa; phylum Onychophora; class Udeonychophora; order Euonychophora; family Peripatidae; genus Epiperipatus; species Epiperipatus broadwayi. The sequence goes on along the minus strand of JAQFVV010012460.1, from coordinate 6,149,495 downwards.
AATGGAGTGGAACAGTAGCATATATGAATGCCTAAATAAGGATATACAGAACTTCAAAAAAAGGGAAAGAAAATAATGGTTATACAGGATATGAGTGGACATATTGAAGAAATTGGTGATGAAGATAACAAAAATGGACAGCTTTTGAAGAATTTTTATCAGAGAGTGAATTTGTGCATTGAAAATTTATCAAATAATTGTGAGGGACAATACATATGGTCTAGAAATAATATATTTGATGTATTAGTAGAGAAAGAGGAATGAATAAAGTATGGAAAATTAAAGTGTTTGATAATGAAAAGAGAGTATGTAATAGTGATCATAATTTCTTTATAATAGAAATGGTTAGTAATGCGATGAAAACTAGTAATAAAAGTAGAAAGGATAGTGAAAAATGTGGATGAAGAATGAATGATAGGAATAAGTTAGAAGAATATAAAATAGAAGAAATCATGGAAGTATGTTGGGGATGAATATAAGGACTAGTACGGTGAAGTAGAAAAAGTGGCAAATAGGGTTTTATGTGATAATATTCAGAATTATAAAAGAAATAGAAAAATGAGAGTTAGTAAAAATGTAAAAGAAAGCGAAAAAGACATTAATGTTAAAAAGAAAAAGTATTTTTTTAAAAAAAGTTAGCTAAAATAGATAATTATATAGAGAGAATGAAATTGAATAGTAAATTGTTGGAGGATATTAATAAAAATGGAAGAGATGGGAGTAAAAAATTTTGGACATATATTAAAAGAAGGAATGTAGGGAAGAAAGAAATAGCATTACTAGATGATGAGGGAACAGAGTATAGCTTTGAAGAAGAATTAGAGACAATCTTAAATAAATATGTAAGGGATCTAGAATAGGCAAAAACAGGCAAAACTCTCTATACGTATTGCCACTCAGTGCAAGCCGGAGTAATCAATGGATGCCAGGAGGCTTGTGCATAAAATCCCCATCTAGTGCCTACTCATCCAATATCCCTAGACTAGTTTCTGGTTTGAAATGGTGATCATGTGATGCTATATGGAAAAGATGTTAGATGTGAAGACAGAGTGATAACAAACATGAAAGCATACAGTAATGGTAATATTAGGTTTACAGAAAATTAATTAAATGAGGCAGGGAAGACATTGAACAGTGAAAAGGCAAGAGGTTTAGATGGATGGGAAATAGGGCAAAATTAAACCTATTATCATATTTTAATACGATAGCACAGATGAGAGAATTTCTAGATAGCTGGAAAAATACAAGAGTAAGATTATTATTTAAAGGAAAGGATAAGAATCATAGAAAGTTAAACAATTATAGACTGATAGTGGTAACATCAGTGTTTTATAAAGTTTTCGCATATGTGGTGGATGGAAGAAAATAATATAGTGGAAAAATGCAAGGAGGTTTTCAATTGGATAGGCTTATAGAAGATAGTTCATTTGTAGTTACACAACTTGTAGATATGAGTAGGAATACAGGTAAACAGTTTTATACAGTTTTTATAGATATAGAGAAGGCAAATGATAGAGTAAATAGAAATAGACTAGGGTAAGCTTAGTAAATTTGGGAATGAATAGAGTTTTAATGGATCTTATTAAGAGATTGTATGAAAATAATTAGTATATGTATCAATTAAGAAATTTAAAAATGAGGGTGGGACTAAGGCAAGGATGCCCTTTGTCACTTACATTGTTTTTGTTATATTTGAGAGAAATAGAGAGAGCAATAGAAAGACTAGAAAGAGGGGTAGCAATACCATTAATAGGTGTCAAGAGATTATTTACATTATTGGATCTTTTATTTGCAGATGATATCTTCTTGTGCACAGAAAGTAGGGAAAATATGAAAGTTATGCTGAAGACATGCGCAAGGGTAAGTAAAGAAATGGGGATTAAATTTAGCAAAGAAAAATCCAAAGTAATGATGATTAATACTGCAAAAAGAGAAGAGAAAGAATTTTTATCAGGGAATATAAAGTTAAATGTGGTGAACAGGTATTGTTTTAAGTAATCAGAGAAATTGTTTGGATGAATGGAAGAAAAAATTGATAAATGAATAAAATAAAATAAAGGGACCGATAAAGAAATCAACAATGTTTTCATATAATAAATATGATGTAGATAGAATTATATGGAAGGGAATGGCAGTAACAGGGTTAACTTATGATAATGATGTGTTATGTGTTAGTAAAAGGATGTTATATTAATTAGAAAAAATACAAACAGAAATAGAAAGACATGCATTAGATGCAGATGTGTGGATGCCAAAGGAGGCAATTTAGGGAGAAATGGGATGGAGAAGTTTTATAATAGAGATACAAAAAGCAAAATGAAAATGTTTGGTAGATTGCAATTTATGAATAATAAGAGAATAGCCAAAATAGTATTTAATTGGGTTATGAATAAAGGTCAGGCAACAAGATGGGTGAGGAAGATAGTACAGTATGCAGAAGATTTGGATAAAAAATTTACTTCAGTATAGCCATACAAAAGATAGGATGATTGTGTTAGGAGAATTGTTAAGTGCTCTAGTGTTAAGGAATGGGATTGAAAAATAGATGCATTAATAAAAAATAGGAACTTGGAGAAATGGAGAACTAGTATGGAGGACAAAAATAGTTTAAATATATATAGAAGTAAGCAAAATATTGGGTGTGAGTTAATTTATGATAGTAGCAAGAAAAGTAGTTTACTGTTTAAGGCTCAAACATCTTTAGCAACAAGGAAATACACACATAAATGGAAAAATATGAGTGAGTTAGTCTGCAAGTTATGAAAGGAAGGCACAGAAAATATTAGGCATGTGTTAATTGAATGTAAATGCATGCAAGCAGAAAGATACAAATAATGAAGTTGTGGGAGAATAAATATAATAAAAGTGTATATGCAGAAAGGGGGTTCTTGGTTTTCATGCTGGGTTTAGAATAAGATAAAGGGGATTTAGATATAAAGGCCATAGACTTGATAAAAAGTATGTTGTGGAAATGGGATGGGGCAGGATAGTGAAGAATACGAGAAAAACTTAAGGTGAGGAATTGAAGGGGAAGATAAAGTGGCTAGCAGGTTTTTCTGAGCATTGCAGCTGAGAGATTACTGACCCTGATAAAGGAGAAGCCATTGCACATCATATGACATCACATGTGATTGTGTAAAAGAAATCTTGAAAAGGTCCATTAAGAAATGAAAGTCAGATTGATATATTAAATAATTTTTTATTTATAGTGAGTTGTCTGTTTTATTTTGTTTAAAATTGATTATTTTTAATTTGTAAATGATAAAACTTGCATTCTGCTGCTAATCTCGCAAGAATTTATCTTTTGGTGAAAGGGTGCAGATATTTAATCACTTTCAAACAATATCAATCCATTATAGAATGAAAATCTTCCAAATTTGACCTACCCCAACAAACTTTTAATCACATCTCACACTATATACTTTTTAGGTATCTCAGAATCTCTTGATATTCAAATTAAGATTTCACTTGTTTTTTGAATCTCTTCTAGAAATATATCAGCCCAAATAAATTTCAATTTTTTAAATTTTACAATGGCCTTATGACTTTTCTCTGTTCTCTTACACACACATTTTGTTTTCAATACCTTCTTAGTAATCCAATAAACATCTTTTACTACTTTTCCCTATGATCTGCAATCTCTGTATTAGTCTTTTATTAAATGTTCGAGTTTCAAACTCATAAGCTAGTAAACAAAAATATTGAAAATCTTTTCACATATAAGCAATTTTTTTAGTAGTGTTATTTAAATTAATCTAAGTTCAAGTATAAAATTAATATTATTCTTTGTTAGAAGAATAATATTAATAATCTGACCAAGGTATTAGTTTTTCTTTTTTTGAAAGATTGTTGAACAATATTATTTAAAACTTATCTTTAACTATATAGTATTACTTTTCATCTGATAGTTCGCATATTTTCAGAAGTTCTGAAGCATTATTTGCAAACACAACTGAAATAAATACATCATCTGCAAAATAAAGCTGGCTTAGCTAAACTCCATTTATTTTATTTCCATTGCTTTTCATTTCATTCAATAAAATATTTCATAAACTGCTGTAAAAAAAAAGAAGATAGAATTATCCTGAAAGAGTGCAGCCTAATTACAGTTATTACACTATAATTATTCCTAGAATTTGATATTTTGCATTTATGTCATAAAGTTTCAAAACCTTAATCATAGGAGAAATATTTGCAGTATCATATAATTTTTCATCATTTACAAACCCAATACAAAATAGCATCTCATCACTAGGGTTTTTTCAATATCTTTTCTTAATGTGGGTATAAAATTTACTATTTTTAAATCTAGTTTTTTCTTTAAATCCACATTTTTTATAGTTGTTTGATATTACTAAAACCGATTACAGTAATCTGTAATTTTTAATCTTTTTCATATTTTTTATGTATCAGTATGATTATTGCATTCTTTCAATCATTTTCATATTTTAAAAATATCTATAATGATTCTATCATTTTCTGAAAATTTTCCACTCTTCATAATTTAATTGTCATGTTTTAACACTTTATTTTAAATATGTGGCATTTGTCATAATAATAGATTTTTACTTTGTTTTCTTGTTATAAATGACTATAAAATTATTTGTACAATTTTCTCACACACCATCTCTGTTTTTTCATGTGTCACAGCATCGGCCAGGAAGCGAACCTGCGATCCCGGGACAACTGCTTGTAAGGCAGCTGTGCTGACCACTCGTTTAATAACAATTACTACTGAAATAACTTCTTCCAATACCAAGGCATTATTTTATACTTATAACTTCAGAATTATATTTCTTTCTTTCAATATCAGATGAAAAAAAAAATCACAATAATTAACTTTTCCAAATATTTTATACACTGATTTATTTCAGTAAAAAAAAATAAAAAAGGATGAATTGATACTATCTATATAGTTCCTAATAAAAGATCCTATTGATCTCACTCACAACAGAATTATCTTCAAAATGTTATTTTTTAAAAAATTCTAAATTCATTGAAGAGCTTCTGAAGATTAAAGAGATCAACTATTGATACCAACTTCCTTAATAGTTGTTCTCTTTCTAGTTTTGTATCAGCACATAGTCTCAGATCTCATTAATTGATGCTCATTTCTATAAGAAACATATTAAGCACGTTACGAGTCGTGAAATACATATTTTCTGTTAGCCAAAATATAATCCAGTTCTGTTATCCTTTATTTGGATGTTTCCATTTCTATATTTGTTTTTGATTCTTCTCAAAAAAAAATAATACCATACAACTTTCCCTCTTCCCCCACAATTTTTCCAAAAATTCTGTCTCCATATCTAAATGTCATCTCAATACTTTTATCTTTTAATCAATTTTCAATTCTAAAATTAAAATTTCTCTTGATAATTTGAAAATGCTGATCTAAACAAAGATTCTCTATACATCTATTTATATATATATAAAAATTCTCTAATTCTCTTTCAGAAGGAAAACTTATTTGAGAATAAAGTTGAATTATCTGCATTTGGTAATTCCAGTTGTTAAACAACTAACCTTTTCACTGTACTTGATATATTATCCATTTCCACAATATTGTGCTCCTGTTTTTATATTAAAATGATGTAATTCCATTTATGATTCTAATATTTGTAAAATAAAGTATATGATTATTTTTCTGATCAATTCTTATAATTTGTTTTTCATCTGAAAGTGGGTTCAAGTTGTAGGAAGCCAAATAAGAAGTCAACATCGATTGATAACATAGGGCTGTAACTTAATGATTCTTAGCATCCTCTGTCTTATATTTTCAAATATTTTTTTGGTAAATGACTTTGCAGTCTTCAGAAAATGGGGACCAGAATTTATTCTCAACTATCATTTATGTGAATATGAAAAGAAAAAATAAGCATTCCCACATATAAATATACTCTGCCCTCAAAAAATAATCAATTGTTCAATTCAAAATTATTAGGCATCTAAGAAGGAAGATTATTATGTTATCTTAATATTAAATACAGAAATATAAGATAATAAATTCATCATGATGGGGAGCAGTCCATTTATGCTTGTATCCCATATGAACAATTATATGGCTATGATGACAAGAATATGTGAAATGGTTATTAGAAATTTGTCCTGCTTGATTACTTTTAAGAGAAGTCAAATACTTTAAATGAATTCCAAATTTCTTTGTATAGCCATATGATATTTTACGAAATATATTTATGTTCTTAGTTGATTATTTTGGTTTCAGTTTAAAAACAATATTTTATAAAAAAAATAAAGTAATGGGGCTGGTGAATCATCTACCAGATAGCTATTCAGTTGGGAATAGGAATAGAGGACATTCTTATCTAATTGCAGTTATGTATTAAAATAAATTTGACAATCCAAAATATACATTGATTATAAAATGCTTAAACAGATATTTACATTGATACAGAGAGGTTGCCATTATCTAACAACTGTTTCATACCAATACCACATAATTTGTAGAGTCCATTATTCATTTATACACAAATTACTCATTCACTGGAATATAGAGGTTGCAACTATCTAACATTTCTTCATTTAAAGAACATTTTTCAGCTTTAGGGCATGATCATTGTTACTATTATTCCTACAAACTGTAATTTCTTTGTATATTTTAAGACAGTTAAAAAAAATCTGATTACTTTTTCTGTATAATTCAAATGAAGTCTCTAATTTATTTATTTCATTTTACAAGATAAAATCAAACACACATATATTTTATATTTATTGGATATTCTAATAATTTATTGAAACCCATTTTAAAGAGACTTATTTAGATTATATTAAATATTATTATTGATGTAGAATATTGATAGGAACTCCTGAAGAGAGTCAATTGTTAAATCTCCCTGAGTTTGAAATCTGTGCAAGACGGTTAAATCAATTAAGGTGAAGATAGAATAATTTGATTTAGATTGCATTTATATTAAGTATTTAATGATAATTATTTATTTGAAATAGATGTACTTTTAGATTAAAATCTGATCACATCATTCATGGCATCCTATATGAAGACCTAAAATCCGATTATAAAGAGATGTGATTGCCTTGATTTCTCATTAAGAAAATCCATACTGTAACAGTAGGAAAATTATATTTGCAATAAGAATAAAAGATGGGAACTATTACTAAAAAAAGAAATGACATCATGAAATGGGGAGAAGGGTTTTATCAAGAATTATATAGTAATAAAGAACAAGTACCATCTATGTCTATTATATCTTCTGAATTGCCAGGATTTTAAATGAAGAAGTGAGACATGCAATTAAATTTATGAAGAAGGGAAAAACTCCAGGTAATGATGGAATTATAATTGATATATTAAAAGAACCAAGTTAAGAAATAAGAAATTTTTTTTGGCAAGGTTATATACCAAATGTCTAAATGATAAAGATTACCACATAATTGGAAGAATACAGTATTAATATTTTAAAAAAGTGATAAAGAAGATACTAGAAATTACAAACTTATCAGCCTTTTATCACTTTTATACAATTTTTTTACCAAGGTAATTACAACTCGTCTACAGAGAATGTTGGATTCCAACCAACCAAAAGAACAAGCTGGATTTAAAGAGGGTTTTAGTACAGAAGATCATATTCAGGTATTGAAAGAAGTTACAGAAAGGAGCAATGAATATGAGATGCCATTATGTTTTTCATTTATAGATTATGAAAAGATATTGTATTCTATAAGCATGTCTTCAGTGATTAAAGCATTGGATCATCAAGGTTTAGACCCAGGATATTATCATACTCTGAAGAATATTTATAAAAATACAACAACAACTATTAGATTACATAATGATACTAGGAAGGTTCACATTGAGAAGAGTGTAATACAGGGTGACTACATGCAAGAAGTATTTTGTAGATTAAAATGGGAAGCTAAACGAAAAGAAGTAAATGGAGATTATTTAAGTCATTTAGATTTTGCAGATGATGCAATTGTTTTTGCAAATAATGCTTTAGAGCTTCAGGAAATGTTGCAAAAATGATCAGATAAAAGTAAGAAACTAAGACTAAAGGTAAATGTTAAAAAGACTAAAGTAATGTTCAATGGATCTTCTCAAAAGATGAAAATAAAGAATGATTATGATGAGTTAGAAGAAGTTAACAACTAAAAATAACATAGTCAGATTATTACTATAGACAAAAACAATGGATGAAATTAATCATAGAATCAAACTTGGTTGGAGTACTTTTGATAGAAATAACTTAGTATTAAAAGGAAATATGCCTATGTGTTTGAAAAGGAAGGTTTTTAATAAATGTGTTTTACCAGTTCTTATTTATGGATCTGAGATTTGGACACTTAATAGAAGAGAAATACAGAGACTTCAGACCACTCAAAGAAGAGATCAAAAATGCAATGTATGGATAAGAGAACAAACAGATATTACTGATATCTTTGAAAGAATTAAAAGACTGAAGTGAAGTTGGGATCGACATATTGCTAGAAGAGATGATAATAGATGGACAAGTACATCTATCCCAACTCCACTTGAGTATTTTAATTCTTTCAAAGATATCAGTAATATCTATGACCCAGAAAGAGACCATATGTAGGATGGATGAATGGATGAAATAAGAAATTGTGCAGGGGGATGTAGAGATGAGAGGCTACAGATTGGAGAAGATGAATTGAACTTGGAGAGACCTTTATATTGCAGTGGATTGGTAATGGTTGACAATGATGATGACATTCTCATGTAATTAAGTTTTATATTGGCTTGGAATTTTGTTCACACTAAACTCAAAAGTGAGAAATTCTATAAGTAGTGCATTTCATAAAGAATATAAAATTTAAAACTATTCAAGTTATTATTGTCTTTTAAAAAAATTCCAATCATTTTATTTTTTAAAATGACATTGTTCAACTGATACATTAAATATGCGTTACATTTCAGAAAGATTGTTAACCTTGCCATCAAATATCATTTTTAGAATTTCAGTATAAATATAGTTCTCATGTGACAAATGAACATTTTATTTTTTAAAAATAATATCTTTAAATAGTATTTTAAAACATTTTAATTGAATATCATATAAATATATAATCTATTAACATTGTTTTATCCATATAGTTTATCAGAATTTTTATTTAGGCTCTTTCACAAAATCATTCCCATTAAAGTTTTTAAACTAAATTTAAACTTGATGCTAGTTGACAGTTTCATGGCATTAAAAAAATTATCCCATCTTTAGAAGTGCATTATTTTTAAAAACACAAACAATTTAACTTTGTATACTGATTTTGAAAATCACGTGTGGTACATGTGTTCTATGATAGAAATAAAATATGTTTTAAAAATTAGTAAAGCCAGCTATAACTTATTTATGAACAGTCAATTTTGTATTAATAAAAATTAGTACTCTTGTACTATCTTCTTGAATTGACACATTTCATAAATATCCATAGAACTCCTCCCTGCTTCACAATAAATTTATGCATAAAATATTCACAAATATCCCCAACACTCCTCCCTGCTTCTCAATAATTTGTGCATAAAATATTAATAAGCTATAATTAAATAATATTTATTTCATTTCTTTAAACCTTTGTATTCAATTTTACAGTTGAATACATAGACATTTGTAGATATTTGCTATTTAATAAATAACTCTTTTCATGTTGTTTTTATGTAAGATAAAATATTGTTCTCCTTTCTTGCACGTTTATATTTATAATACATTTATTATTACTATTATTGTTGCTTATAGTTTGAACTGTCTATTGATCTTTTTAAAAGATGTAATTGACCAATGTATTACATTAAATATGCCATACATATATTGTGATAATATCCTCATTGGTCCAATATTAAAAATAATCAGCTTAAAAATTTTTTATTTATAAAAATTGTAATTTTGAAGTTATGTTATATTTATAGGGAGTACCTAGGGTGGTGAAGATAGTATTAAATAAGTCTAAAAACGTGTATCGAAATTGTAAAATTGTGGTTAAATTTAAAATGTAGTAAAAACATTCATTAACAAAATTAAGTTATCAACCATTCATCACACTGAGGCACATTTTATTGTTGCATGTCCTTTATTAAAATGAAAAAATCGATTTGCAACATAATCGCAGATTCAGTGATTAATATCCAATTTAAAATAATTTGCAAACAAACTTCATTTATATATAACATTTAAATGTGCATGTATATATTTGTTTTATGTATAAAAAATGATGTTCTTGAAGGTTGAAAAATATATTTAGTATAAAGTCATAGGGATAATAAAAATCCTATATATACGAGATCAGTCAATTAAAAAAATTAAATCTTATTCATTTTAATAGATAAAGTATTAATGTATTATTTAGTATCAAAATAAGGGTAAATAACTGTATATTTATCTTTATAGTAATTTATTTTAAAATGTTTTATGTATGTAAAAAGTAATATAATATGGCAGATTTTGCCACGCATTAAGCAACTACTCCCACATTTCATATAAAATTTTAAATTGAGTGAAAGAAGAGTTCAAATCTACATCATTTTCAACCATGTGTCTTACAATATAAAAGCAATTGCTCAACAAAATTCAAAGCTCTTTGCATAAAATTTCATTTAGTAAACTTTATAAATTTTAAGTATTAAAATCGCCATTATGGCTGCTTGTTTCAAATATGTCTAGCTGAAAAGAGCCATTGAACATTAGCCTTTGGAAGTGAATATGAACCATTATGATCATCATCATCATCAAACATGACTTAATAATATCAGGATAATTGCTTTCTTTCTAAAGCTGATAAAATTTTTCATTTGATAAATTTAAATTTTATCTCGGAATTATTTAAAAACCATCAAAACATCACATGATCACCATTTTATATGCTAACACAGGTTGAATAGTGCCACCAAATGTGGGCATTCATAATCCATTAATTATGAAGGTTTGCATTTAATGGCACTACTGTATGGAGAGTTTGCTACGTTAGTACATATGTGGTTGTAGTTTGATCAAGCTTGGGAAAAAGTAAAAATGTTTTTTATTTTTCAGTAAGGGTGTTTGAAGAATAGGAGAGGTATTATAAAGTCAAATATAGAATAGGTGACTTGAAAAATAAGAATATGGATTGCATTTGCATGGCACAATGTTTATACGATTGGCAGAAAGGAGTTAGATGAGCACTAGTAGAGTGTACAGTGTGTACTGAGATGTATCATTTGAAATGTTTGAATAAGAATAGGAAGGATGTGACAGGTTTCTGGATATGTAGTCAGTGTGTAAATGTGATTAAAGAGGTGAGAAAGTGGTTTTTAAGGGTAGGTAGTCTGGAGAGAAAGTCAGAGGAGAGGGAGCAAAAGGTAGTTAAGAAAGATAGGACAGAGTATGGTTTTAGTGGAGTGTCAGGAAATATGGGTGGAGGAAGTAGTAATGCAATGGAGATGGTTAGCCAGAGAATAAGTAAGATAGAGGAAGAAGTGAAGGATGTAGAAGTAAAATTAAAATTGTTAGAGACGAAGTGTGAGGAGATAAAGGAATTATTGAGTAGAAATGATAAGGAAGAAATGGATAAAGAGGTTCAGAAGGTGGTAGAAAAGGTTATAGATGGAGTAGAGAAAGTAGACTATGAGACAGTATTGATAGGCAAATCACTAATAAGAGAATGTGGGAATATAATTGCAAGGGGAAATAGAAGCAGGTATGTTAGAGTATGTTTGCCTGGAGCAAAAATTAGGGTTGTGACAGATAAAGTAAGAAAGCAAGGTAGTAGAGATGTATATGTAATGGTAGGGACTAATAATTTGTTAGAACCATCAGAGAAAGTAATGGATGAGTACGTAGAATTGATTAGGAATTTCAGAGAGATTAAAACAAGAGTAGGAGTAGTGGGACTATTACCAAGATTTGATAAGAGGCATTTGTTAGATAGGGCATGTTCTATAAATGAGAGAGTGAAAAAATTGTGTGAGAGAAATAATGTTGTGTTTGTGGATGTATGGGATTGGTTTATTGGAAAGAGGGGGTTGTATAGTAAAGATGGTTTGCACTTAGGAAAAAAAGGAAGTGAAGTTTTAGGGAGTCTGATATTTAAAGAATATAATTTGGGAAACTTCTAAAGAGGGGTGGGCTTTTAAATTGTAATATTATCAAAAAGAAGAAGAATGAAGGGGATATAAGAAATAAGCAAAAGATGGTTGATTTAGATATAAGTGTAGATGTGAAGAGGGAATGGTTTTGTAAGATTAGTGGTAAGAAAGTTTGTTATAAACGTAATGGAGAAGAAGGAATCAAAAGAATTTATAAAAGAGTAGTTAGGAAAAAATAAATTGTTAAAATTGGGTTTTTGAATATGCAAGGTGGTAGGAGACCAGAAAAATGGCTTGAATTAAATAAAGCAATTGAAAATGAAGGGCTTGAGGTATTAGCAGTAGTGGAAACTCATCTAAGAGAAGAAGAAGAACCTATTTTGAAAGAGGTAGTATGGCAAGGTATAAACAGAAAAGAAAAAGAAAAAAGGGGTGGTGGTATAGGTGTTATATCGAGAAAATATTTAAATACTGTTAAATGTCAAGAGCATTTGTGGTTTGAAATAAGGTTGGGTAGACAAGAATGGATGGTGGCTGTAGTGTATATCGCCACTGGAAATAGTCAAATTGTAATGGAGTGGAACAATAGTATATATGAATGCCTAGTTAAGGATATACAGAGTTTTAAAGAAAAGGGGAGGAGAATAATGGTTATAGGGGATATGAATGGACATATTGAAGAAATTGATGATGTAGATAATAAGAATGGTCAGTTTTTGAAGGAATTTTGTCAAAGAGTAAATTTGAGCATTGGGAATTTATCAAATGTGTATGATGGACAATACACATGGTCTAGGAATAATGTATTTCACACAATAAATTATGTATTGGTAAAGAAAGAGGGAATGAATAAAGTACAGAAAATTAAGATGTTTTATTATGAAGAGAAAGTATGTAATAGTGATCATAATTTTATTGTAATAGAAATGGTTAGTAATGTGATGGAGGATAGAAATAAAGGTAGAAATAATAGTGAAAGATGTGGGTGGAGAGTGAATGATAGGAATAAGTTGGAAGAGTATAAAATAAAAGTTGAAGAAACCATGGAGCAATTGGTTGGGGATGAATATAAGGACTGGTGTGGTGAAATAGAAAAAGTGGCAAATAGGGTTTTAGTCGAGAATATGCAGAAGAATAAAAGTAATAAAAAAATGAGAGTTAGTAAAAGTGTAAAAGAGAGGGAAAAAGCATGCAGAGAGTATAAGTGTGCTATTAAGAATAAAGAAAGTGAAAATGATATTAATGCTAAATGGGGAAAGTACTTAGAAAAGAAGAAGCTAGCTAAAATGGATAATTATAGAGAGAGGATGAAGTTAAATAGTAAATTGTTGGAGGATATTAATAAAAGTGGAAGAGATGGAAGTAAAAAATTTTGGAATTACATTAAAAGGAGAAATGTAGGGGAAAGAGAGATAGTATTAATAGATGATGAGGGAATAGAATGTAGCTTTATAGGCGAGCTAGAGAAAATCTTAAATAGATATGTAATGGATATAGAAAAGATGTTAGACATGAAGGAATTAGTGATAGAAAACATGAAAGCAGTTAGTAATGAAAGTATTAGGTTCACAAAAAATGAATTGAATGAGGCAGGAAAGAGATTGAAAAGTGGAAAGGCAAGAGGTTTAGATGGATGGGCAGCAGAGATGGTAATGAATTTAGGGCATAGAGCAAAAGCAAAGTTATTATCATGTTTTAATAAGATGGCAGAGAAGACAGTTTTTCCGGGTGGAGTAATACAAGAATAAGATTATTATTTAAAGGAAAGGGTAAGGATCATAGAAAGTTAAATAATTATAGACCGATAGCAGTAACATCAGTTTTATAAAAAGTTTTCGCATATATGGTGGCTGGAAAAGTTGTAAAATGGATGGAAGAGAATAATGTAGTGGGGGTAATGCAAGGAGGTTTTAGGTCAGATAGGCATATAGGAGATAGTTTGTTCGTAGTTACACAACTTATGGAGATGAGTAGGAATTCAGGTAGATCATTATATATGAGTTTTATAGATATAGAGAAAGCATATGATAGAGTAAATAGAAATAGATTGTGGGTAAGATTAGCCAATTTGGGAATGGATGAAGCTTTAGTAAATATTATTAAGAAATTATATGAAAATAATTATTATACCTACCAATTAGGGCATATAGAATCAGTTAAAGTTAAAAATGGGGTGGGATTAAAGCAAGGATGCCCTATGTCACCGATTTTGTTTTTGCTGTTTTTGAGTGAAATGGAGAAAGCAATAGAAAGACTAGGAAGAGGGGTAGAGATACTGTTAATAGGTGGCAAAGGAGTATATACTTTGTCGGGTCTTTTTTTTTGCAGATGATATCTTTTTATGTGCAGAAAGAAGATATGGATATTATGTTGAGGACATGTGCAAGAGTGGGTAAAGAGATGGGGATTAAATTTAGTGAAGAAAAATCAAATATAATGATGGTGAATACTGGGGAAAGAAAGAATATAGTTTTTTTTATTGGGGGATATAAAGTTAAGTATGGTGGATAGATATAGGTATTTGGGAATCATCTTATGTAATCAGGAAAATGGTTTGGATGAATGGAAAAAAAAATTGGTAAATAAAGCAAAGAAAAGAAAGGGTTTGGTAAAGAAACTAACAGTATTTTCATATAATAAATATGATATAGCTAGAATTGTATGGAAGGGAGTTGCAGTACCAGGGTTAACATATGGTAATGATGCATTATGTGTTAGTAAAAGGATTTTAGATTATTTAGAGAAAGTACAAAGGGAAGTAGGAAGACATGCATTAGATGCAGAGATGTGGGCAGCAAAGGAAAATTCAAGGAGAAATGGGATGGTCAAGTTTCTATATGAGAGATGCAAGAAGTAAAATGAAAATGTTTGGTAGGTTGCCGTTTATGAATAGTAAAAGAATAGCCAAAATAGTATTTAATTGGGTTATGAGTAAAGGGCAGGTAACAAGATGGGTGAGAAAGGTAATGCGGTATGCAAAAGATTTGGATAAAGAATTTATATCGGTATACTTGTATAAAAGGTGGGATGATTGTGTTAGGAGAATTGTTGAGTGTTATAGTGGTAAGAAATGGGATAAAAGAATAGAAGGATTAATAAAAAATAGGGAGTTGGAGAGATGGAGAAGTAGTATGGAGGGTAAGAAGAGTTTAAATATATATAGAAGTAAACGGAATATTGGAAGTGAGTTAATTTATGATAATAGTAAGGAAAGTAGTTTATTGTTTATGTTTAAGGCTCGAACGGGATCTTTAGCAACAAGAGAATATACATGTAAATAGAAAACTATGGGTGATTTAGTGTGCAAATTGTGTAAGGAAGGTATAGAAAATATTAGGTATCTGTTGATTGAATGTAAATGCTTGAAAGCAGAAAGGATACAGATAATGAAGTTATGGGAGAATAGGTATGAACAGACTATACAGAAAATGAGTTATTAGTTTTTATGCTGGGTTTGTGAAAAGATAAGGGGAATTTAGATTTAAAGGCCATAGAGTTGACAAAGATTATGTTGTGGAAATGGGATGGGGCAGAATATGGGAAGACTTAGAGTGGGGAATGGAAAATAAAGTGGCTAACAGGTTTATCTGGGCATAGTTGCCGAGATATTCTTGACTTTGTTTAAGGAGAAGCCAAATACATCACATCACATTACAGTAATTATTATAGCCAAATGTTCAAGTCTTCAAATAGTGTTGGAATTATTAAGCTTGCTATGCTAAGTAGATTGAATTTTGCTTTTGTTCTCCAGTTTATGTGAATACCAATTAAGCTCATCTGAGAAATTCTGATTTAGCTTAATGGTTTGCTATTTTTCTAAAAACTAGTCCTGTGTGAGACTGAAAATGGAAGAACATATCTCACTTCTTAAAAAAAACAGAAACTTAATTCTCTTAGTAATCTACCACCTAATTACCTTGGTAATAGATTTAAAAAATATTATAAACAATATTATTGCTTTTAAAATAGAACACTGTGCCATAAATGGATCAACATCATTAAAAAGATTTTATCTCACCTGTCAATAAAATTTTGGAAAGTAATAATATTGAATTCATCATACATTTTCATGTGGAATTTTACAAAGGATAAAATAATGAGTATATTCATAAGGAGGAAATTTATTAACGGAAACTACAAAAAATGTGCACATAAAGAATGTGGATGAACTTATTCATAAATATTCATGGATAATGACGATTGTAT
This sequence comes from Epiperipatus broadwayi, assembly GCA_028023455.1. Taxonomy (NCBI): domain Eukaryota; kingdom Metazoa; phylum Onychophora; class Udeonychophora; order Euonychophora; family Peripatidae; genus Epiperipatus; species Epiperipatus broadwayi. Next base: position 6,133,240 of record JAQFVV010012460.1, on the reverse strand, counting down.
AATGTTTTCTTTACTATGTTTTTATGTAATGTTTTAATTGCATGTGTTAATGTCGATCAACATTCTCCTCAGTAAGAAGGTCAGGTAGTTTGGTTTCAGTATTCAAATTGATATATTTTGCATTATTTTTACTGGAGAGAGGTTATTACTATTAGATAATAATATTATTAAGTTCTCTTATTGATTATGAGATACTTGTCTTATAGACTTATATTTATTTTGTTTTCATATGTACTTATATAATATTAATGGTATTGCATTGTAAGTGTGTTTATGTAAATGAATAATAATACTTTTTTTTCTCTCAGTGATGAAAGTTTATTCATCAAAAAAAGGTACAAATACAGTTAAATAAGGGGTTTACAAAGAATTGTAAAAATGAAATTCAGGAACAACATGGTAAAAGAGGAAGGATATATATGAAAAGGGATGTGGAAAGGGTGTATATTAACCATTTAAGACAAATGAATGTTACAATTAGGAATTATTTGTAAAGTCTAGAGTTCAAATATGAGTAGTATTTTAGGAGTACAATATTGAGAAATCCAATTTGCGATGGATAAGTTGAGAATAGGAAAACACTTCGGAGATAACAACATAGGAAATAATAAATTTAAATAGAGTGAATCACTTGCAATTAAAATCATTAGGTCAAACTGCGGTTTACTTTGCAATAATAATTGGATAAAATCATTTATAACAATAACGCTAAAATTGCTATGAATAGCGGGTTTTTTTTCCTTCTTGCGAATGAGAAAATCAACATTGGCAATAGTCCCCATAGCACCCTCATCCTAGCCCTCTCCCTCAAAAGAATCAGGATTTAGGTCTCTGTTGCCCCTCCCAATAACCAGACTCTCTCATTCAATCAGCAAAGTTGATTGTAATGAAAATTTTGATTAAAAGGTACAATTAGGAATTATTTGTAAAGTCTAGAAATCAAACATGAATAGTGTTTTAGATGTACAATATTGGAAAATCCAATTTGCAGTGGATAAGTTGAGAAATAGGAAAACATTTGGAGATAACATAAAATATGGACTAAATCAATCTACTGTTCAGTTCCTTCAAATGACCTTGAATATCTTCACAAGAGAGCAATCCTGAATAATTTGGAAAAATTATGGAAAAACTATGGAGAACAATGAAAATAAAAATCCAAGCTTCAAAATGACTCTGCTGAAAACCATTCTAATCCATCATAAAAATCACATGAACAGCAAAAGACCAGCCCTATCAATAACAACATTGGAAGTAATAAAATTAATTAAGATGAATCACTAGCAATTAAAATCATGAGGCCAAACTGCAACTTATTTTGCAATAATAAATGGATAAAATCATTCATGACAATAACGTTAAAGAATCACCATAAATAATATTTTTTCTATCTTGTGAATGAGAAAAACCAACGTTGGTAACGATCACCACAGTACCCTCATTCCAGCCCTTCCCTCAAAAGAACTAGGTTTTAGGTCCTTGGGGATTCTCCCAACAACCGGACTCTCTCATTCATTCAACAAAAATAAGTGAAATGAAAATTTTCATTAAAAGATAAAATCTCTGTAGAAATCTTTTGTAATTTCAGTGGTTGCTATATATTTACATAGCATTTTTATAAAAGTTGAAATTATTCTTACTTGTGATTACATTGTTGATATAGCTTGTGTATGAAAAGAGAGCTAAGAAACTCCTGTTTTTAATAGGGATAGTTTTAGAGAAATTTAATTCCCTAAACAAGGAAAAAGGGAATGAAACAGAGAGCCAGAAACAGTGTTAACTGGAGTCCTTGGCTCCATTTAGTGGACTCGGTAATAAGACTAAAATATAAAAAATGAATAGTCCATGGTTATAGGGCATATAATGTATTGTTTAGGACCTTAATGCTATATAAAGTTGCCATGTTGACATTATAATTTATCTAGAGGGAAATAATTGATAGTGTGCACTGACAGAGGAGATATATGTAAGACATAGATAACTCTATTCTATTTTAGATTTTATTATAATAAGGATATATTTAAATCCTGTTTATTGGCAACTTTCTTTAATAATTTAATATTTGTGCAAACAACACATAGAGTTACACATCATTGCATATACCAGCAATCTCTTCTTTTATAATATCGCTTATAAACAAATTCATTTATCTAAAAAACGATATCAGAGATATTAATAGTCATCTTATACCTATTCCCGTATTTATGCATTCTTAGTTTTTAAAATAATGACTTTACATTTTATTTATCAGCAGCAGCAATTTGATTTATTGATGAGGTCATATAAATTTAATTTCAATCATTTAAAATTCATTATACTTTAAATAAATTAGTAGAATGAATATTATTTTAAACAGTTTGCAAGAGTTCATCTCCACTCTTTTCACAGCTTTACTTATATGCTAAGAGATATGCACTGGTTACAATCACAAAATGCCGATTTGTGTTGTCATATCCTATGAAACTTTATTATATAAAACGTATGAGTTTTTATGATGTTCAAAGCCCTGAAAAATAATATAGATCAAAGTATTATTTTATTGACTGTGATATTATGCTAACCACATGTATAAAGTTTAAAGGAATAGTCATATATACTTATTAACATATACAATGTCAGAAATGCTATATAAACCCTGAGCATTATTAGAAATATTAATGTTCACATGCAATAGTGTAGCAATGAACATTATTCATGTGTAAGTTGCTTTATTTATTAATTGTTTTAAAGGTTAAACAAAGATTTATGCCATCACCAGTTGGTGAATAACTGTTGTTATTGCATATCTAGTTCTAGTTTAGATTAAGTCTTTGATTCAATGTTACAAATTAGTATTTTAGAAAGAAAGCCTGTTTATTGGATAACTTTTTTAGCATCTTGATTAACTCCTCACTCGATTATCTGTTACAATACATATATATTTATTCAAACATGCACGTATCTATAAATACCTTATTTATACACAAAAACTTATATAATTTGTTTCATTTTTTGTTTACTGGTTATAAATTAATAAGCAATGTACACATCTATATGCATGTATTCATATGAAGATATTCGCATTCTATATCTATAATAAATAAATGAAGTTTCTTTTTTCTTTTTTTTTAAAAGTAAGATGATGTCCTTATGAGACATAAAAAGTCTGCAGTGAAACACATTAGGAATTAACAGTGACTTACTAGAAATTAATAATTTCATAAACTATATAATTCGATTTTATACGCAATACACAGTCATCCATTTATTGTTGTTACTATAAGTGCTTCCTACGAAAAACGATGTTATCTTTTTTTTATTTCAAACAAATATAATAACTTGAAAATAATTAATCATTAAAAAAATAAAATTAATATACTTTATCAGCAATTGCTATTATCAAGAGTTTCACTCAGCAATTATTGAATTAAAATCAAATCCGTTGTTAGCCGAGAGGTCAGCGCAGTCGCCTTGCAAGCAAGTAGTTGGTTGCAGACGGTTGTGGATTCGCCTCCCGGTCGATGCTATGATATATGAAAAAAAAAAAAAAAATCAAATCCGTAGCAATATATCCATCAAAACAACAATAAGCAATCACTAGTTATTTGGAAATTAAATGTGAAACTATAATAAACAATTCTTTCAAATGCCTTCACAATTATTACAAACGCAATAAAATATGTGGATTTTAATTAATATCTATTTTAGCATTAGTTTGAAAGATTAAACGCATCTAAAACTCAGTTCACATCTCAGAATAATGTTAAAATGAAATAATAGTGAAAGGAAGTCAGAGAAAATAGGCAATTGTTGTAAAAACATTAATGTGAAATAAAATATAATCATAAAATTATAATATTAATGCAATTACTCCAAAATAAAATATAAATGAAAATAAAAAATGAAGACGATTTTTTAAAAAAAAAAAAACTTAAAACAAATCATATTTTTATATTTTTAAGAAATTCAAAATTTTAATTAATACATTAATTTAAAAGATGATTATTTATGCATATTGTTGCATATTAATTTACTGCAAATACTTGTTTTATAATTTCATGTCCTAAAGCAGTATGTTCAATACTTAAACATTTATGAATATTCAAGATGCTAAAATAATCAGAAATAAATGATTTTATAAAACAAAAATAATAGATATTGTAAGGGTAGCTTACAATCCTGTCTAGGTCAGCTCTTATTTATCCATAACAGCAAATCAAACCCATTTAAAACATAACTAGATAATAGATAGTTGGATACGCATTATCAATTGTTTTATAATGCAAACATACATATATATACACACACGTGACAAAAGTTTGTTTTATTAAATCTTAAATTAAATAATGTCAGAATGGAATAATTTATCTTTTTCAAAGTAAAGTAAAAAAGACCATGTAATAAGATCTTTCATATCTAAAATACAAGGAACTAAATCCTTTATGTTGCTTTCGCAAATTAAAAATAAATCCTAGATATGATATAGAATGAAATATCTTTATATAACAACAAAATAATCTATGACTATAGTTGTAATATAATCATATAATAATAACATAAAAAAGCTCTCTTTGACAATTTTTAATTTTTGCCCCTTTCAATATGTCTTGGTTAACTACAAAAAAACAACATGTGATGTGATGTACTGTGACTTCTCCTTAAACGGAGTCAGGAATCTCTCAGCAGCTATGCCTAGAGAAACCTGTTAGCCACTTTACCTTCCTTTTCCATTGTCCACCCTAAGTTTTCCCATAATCTGCTCCATCCCATTTCCACAACATAATCTTTGTCAAATCCATGACCTTCATATCTAAACCCCCCTTATTTTTTCCCAAACCTAGCATAAAAGCCAATAACTCACTTTCTGTATAATCACTTTGTTCATATTTAACCTTCCATAACTTCATTATTTGTACCCTTTCTGCTTCCAAACATTTACATTGAAGTAACAAATGCCTAATATTTTCTATGCCTTCCTTACACAACTTGCAGAATAAATCACCCATATTTTTTCATTTATGTGTGTATTCCCTTGTTGCTAAAGATCCCGTTCGAGCCTTAAACAATAAACTACTTTCCTTACTATTATCATAAATTAACTCACACCCATGTTACAACCTATATTGCATACACAGTGACATCTACTGGCTCTATATAAAATTAACACAAGCCTATAATTATGCTTTTGTATCTTTATAATAGCATACATTATATAACCCTCCATTCGTTTTTCATTATCCAATTATTAGTTAAATTAATTGACATTTTATAAATGTTCACACAATTATTTCTGTTATAATTAATGTAATTAGTTTCATAAAGCTTCCTTCTATTAATTTAATATAATTTAATTAATATTTCTATACTTTTTATTCTTGGAATGCTAGAATACATCTACTCAAATATCCATTACAAATATACTTTGGTTTCTATTCACTTTTGTCATATTTAACTTATTTATAATAGCCTCTGTATTTTTAATGCAAAACTCCCCATAAACAATCATTTTTACTAACCACTTCCAAAATCTCTGTAGAACAAAATCAGTAAAAATAACAATAATCTCAATTGAATTATTCTCTTTATGAGTTTTTACTTAGTAAATAAGTATGGATTTTCATAAGAAGAAGGATATAAAAATTTATATTGATTTGTATTAATTATTTTTTTCCCTTCCATTTTTTGTAATAATTTTATATATTTATTTTTTATCATGTTACTAGGATCTTTTGATAATCTTTCATATCCTTTTTTTATTTCACACTCTATACTATCTATATAATCCTTGGAATATAAAACCACAAATCTACTATCTTTATCTTCTTTACATATTGTTACTTTTTCATTTTTGCATATATTTCTAATTTCTTTAGTAGTCCTTTTATATTTATATTCTTGCTTAGAAGTTTTTATATCATTTAATTGTTTGTTCAATAAATAATTTAATTTCTTCTTATCTTCCATAGAAATATTCACTAGCTCTATATCTGTAGTTATTTTCTTTTTAATATCATTATCCACAAATGATATAAAAGATGGACTTTTACTTAATAAAATATTTTGCTCTACAAAAAAATTATAACTTGTTAAATTTATGAAATTATCTATAATTTCCTTGTTGTAATTAATATATTCATAACACATTTTATCCTTTATATCCATATATAAACTTTTACACCAATATTTCTTCCATATTCATTTCCATTTTTTATTATATTTAATATATATTATTATATTTAATATACATTTTTTGTAGTTAACCAAGACATATTGAAAAGGGATAAAATTAAAAATTGCTGAAAAGAGCTTTTTTATGTTATGATTATATGATTATATTACAGCTATTGTCATATATTATTTTGTTGTTATATAAAGATATTTTATTCTATATCATATCTAGGATATTTCATATATATACTAACAATAAAATATTTGTCAATGTATTAGACATTATGATATGACTTCAACTCAGTAGACATAGCGACAACCTAATGTCAAGTCAATACCTAGGCAACCAAGTGTTAGAAAATGAGAATAGAATTTTATTACACAATTTTAATTTTAACTACAACCATTTAGTATGCACAGCAATAGACAACTACAGCAATAAAAGAGAAAATGGAAAAGCTCATATATTTGGCAATGGAAAAAAAGCATGCCATAAAAGTGAACCCAGTTCATTTCCATCATCTTTTATTATTTATTGAAGGATAGGATAACTACACACAATCAATATCTCAAGATTGAATATTAGAATGCAAGGAAAGATGGACAATTTGTTCAAAAATCCTGTATCAGTTGTATGATTTCCACATCGCACAAAGTTGAAAGAAATCGTAATCAACTTTTGAAATAAGGGAAGTTGATAATTTCTAGCAGTTTAATGAAAGAACTGAACTGATTTTGAGTTGATAATTAAAAATCTAAAAAGACTGTGCTATTGTTCAAATGAGGGGAACAGGAAATAGTACATCGCCAGCTTATACAGATAAATCATAAAGTAAAATTTTTCTTTTATATAATTTTCTAAATGCCAAATAGTGAACTGAAGGGAATTAAATCTATTATAAAAGTACTAAGCAATGTATTCTGGCTAAATAAAATCACCATACGAACCAAATGCTATTCTCCCAACCATAGAAACATAATGATTTAATTCACTCATCTATAAAATGCCTAAAGAAACATCAAACTTTCCAAACAAAAAGTCTGAATGAATCCAGAAGGAAAGCAGCTGCAGAAAATGGAACAACATTGTTCCAAGCACGTTGCTGAGAAATTTGAATGATTAAGGAAGGTCTTACCAAGAGTATAATAAAAATAAGGGTGATAGACTGTATCTATGAGAGACATTATTGCTAGATCCACGGATTTTAATCTGGATGATTAAAGAAAATTTGATTCAAGTATTAGATTTTTTTTTTTTTTAGATACATTTGTAAAATTCTATTCTCATTTCGTTTCTACACTTAGAAATTTCAACGTGCCTACACTTGGAAGAGTCCATATGTTAAAGGCAATGTAGTATGGGGAAGGGGATTATTAACAGATATTTTTTATGTAAATAAAGTTTAGGTCAGTTCCCGCCATAGTGACATGATAGTGGGTAGTTCACCACCATGTAATATTGGAATAAGGTAAGAGTTTTGATACTATTTCATATTAAGTACATGCTTTATTAAAGAACAGACTTTGTGTTGTTTGTTTATTTTAACTAACATTCATTATATTTATTTTATTCTGTGTGAATGACAAATCTTATGTGGATGTTCTTTTTTGTCAAATATACCAACCATACTTAGGCAAGGGATCCCAAAGAAGATAGAATGTCAATCATTGGACTTCTATGACAAGGCTATTATATATGTTCTTGTAACATTATAAATTAGTCAGTCAGCTTCGCGGTCGATATAATCATGATTTTTTTTTATTAATTCAATTTGCTTTGTAAACAATGAGTGTTGAGTTATATATATTTACCATGTATATGGGTTGGAATAACGGATACTTTTAATTGATGATACAGTAGAAATGCATACATGATGACACATATAACTGCATCTTTTATTATGTTAAATGAGTTTTACATTTTATTTGTTATTAATAAAAGTTCTTAATTTGAATTAAAATTTAACTGGTCTCTAGTTTATCAGAATCATTCATACACCCATCCATCAATTTATTTGATTATATATATATGCACACACACTTTTTTTCCATATATATATAATGATACAGTAATAGGGTCGGATGCATCTTAAGTCAATGGGAACCTGCATATAGGTGCAATAATTGCTATGTAAAGTAAATTCACACTTGAAGAGAGCTGAAGGTAACATTCTCCTGAGTTTGAATACTGAGGTGTAATGAAATCTGAAAGAGGGGTGAGGCATGGATGAACTAGCCTAAATTGTATGTGAATTTAATGTGTAAACTTAGAGCTAGCCCATTGGAGGTAGATACGATCATTGGTTAGCTGCTATATCATGTCAGTCACAGCATAGTGAGATGTGACCCCCCTCTTCCGGCGGACCGTTACAATATATATATTTTAAAAATAAAGGTCAAGTTTTTATAATTTTTTTTAAATCTAAAATTAGTAAATTATTATTTATTAACATATTACAACATACAAAAAATATCATTAGTGCCAATTTGTTAGTCTTAAAAGTATTGTGAATAATTTTTATTCTATTTAAAAGAATAAAATAAAAGCATTTTAAAGTTGTTTTTTAGTTGATTTTTAAATTTAATTGACAAAAATTTTTTTTATTCAAAATTTTTTAATAATATTGAAATAAATATATTTTTATATTTTAATAAAATTTACAATATTAATAAATGAATACTAATTTAATAAAATTACATTTTTATTTTAATATATAATCATAATATATATATATAAATACATATATATTATCTATACTGAACTTATGTAATTTTAAAGGACTTGAACTCAGACTTTCAAACTCCTCACAGCTATCTGATCCATTTTATATAACAGATACACATGGCCCCATAATGTAAAAAAGATAAATGATCTCCAAGATACATATTTCACATATATGTGGTCATGTATATCAATTATACAGAAATAACACATCTTTTCCATTTCTATAAATCACAATATAAGCCCAGAGTAGAATTAATGGGCACTAGATAACAGTGTAACCAGAAGTAGAAATTTATTTGATATGGTCTATAAGTGAATTTGAATGTTTAGGCAATAAATATTACAATGGAGGAATGATTCATGGTCATTAAATAATCACATGGTCATATAATAAATTCTATCATCAAAGAATTTCAAATTATCATATAACGATTTTCATACTTAGACCTGTCATACATACATATACCAAGTGTTATTAATTCCTTTATAAAAATATACTATGTAGTGTTATTAATTCCTTTATAAAAATATACTATGTATTTGCATTTTAACAGGTTTTAATTTGCTATAGTAATCTTAGTGTCTTTTACATCCCAAATATTCATGAGATTTAGCAGAATAAATATATTCCATGTTTTTGGTTCTAAATCAAAATTCATTATCACAATCTTTGCCTAATACATATAGTGAAATACATATAGTGACTGTCAAGAGACTCTGGATTAAAAAATATATGAAATAAAAATATTATACATTTTCAATGCATAATGTCATATATATATATATATATTAACTATTCATATTATATCTATCTTATTTTGCATTACTAATTCATACTATGTAATTCATTATCAACAAATATTTTTAGTTTTTTCCTTCTTTATTTTTTTTCTCATGTGTCATAGCATCAGCCGGGAAGCGAACCCACTAACCCGGGACAACTGCTTGTAAAGCAGCTGTTGTTGACCTCTCAACCACCAATGCTTGACTGTTTTGTTTTTTCCCTCATATGTATTTCTGTTAGTTTTTTAAAAAGTTAGTATACCCCTATTTTGCCACTCTCACAGCAATTCATGTCAAATATTTAAATGTGAAGTTATTTGAATATATATATAATTAGAGGAATTTGAACTCAGGATTTTCCAGTCTATTCATCCTCCACTCCATCTCAAGGAACTGATTGAAAAATCCTGAGTTCAAATCCCTCTAATTGTGTATAAGAAATATTCAATATAAGCAAATTATATATATAAAATGAATAAATTGTGAATCAAATTTTGGAAAGAAAAAAGAGAAGAATATTAATTTATAGAGTGGAGATATTATTTTAAAACATTTATTTTGGATGGATAATTTGAAAAGAATGAGAAAATGAAGAAAATAAGATCATATACAAGAAGTAATGAAAAGAACATGAAGCAAGAAAACATAAAAAAAATAGAATAAATATAAAATTATGGCAAAATTTACATGGAATTTAAAAGAAAAAATATAAATGAATTATTGGATGCCGTTAATATATATATAAAATGTATATATAATAAAGTATTACCAAAATTTTAAAAATTGAAGTGTTAAAAGGATTTTGATGTTAATTATATTAATAAATTGGAATAATGTTAAAAAAATATATAAATATTTTATATTGTGAAAAATCAAAAATTTTTAAAATAGAATATAATATGTATATTAAAAGGCTAAATCAATCATTACATGAAAAAAAAAAAACTATTAAGAAAATATTTATCTTTAATCCATCTGTTATCTTTAGAAAGAAATTCTGAACTTCAAATTTAATAGTAATCAGTGAGATTTCAAATATCATTTTTCTGTAAAAGGATTGTGCTTCATTTCCCATTATGCTTTAAATCTGGAATCATAAATCTAAGATGAAGCTATCTATCATTATTATCCACAAGAAAATTATTAAAGGGGTTTGAACCCAGACTTTCAAGCTCCCTTCAGTAATTCACTCAATCTAATATAACCAATACACATGACCACATGCATGTGAAAAAGATAAATGACCAATATATGTATTTCATGCTAAACCAGCAATGACCAGTTAGTCTGGATCATCATCTCACACATATCAGTGCTCAGTTTACATTAAGATAGCAAATCTACACATTTTAATGAGCAGGCTTAAATTCTCTCCATTCTCCAATTTTTCAGTCAGCTAAATGCATTAAAGTGTGTAGATTTCCTATCTCAATGTAAACTGAGCACTGATTATGTATACGTGGGGGAGATGATGATCCAAACCAACTAATGAGTACTGGTTCAGCATTGGAGATTACTTATCTTTTTCATATGCATGTGGTCATGTGGACCAGTTATATTAGAGTGAGTGGATGATTAAAGGGAGTTTGAAAGTTTGAATTCAAATCCTCTTTAATTACACCTAACTGAAGTATATATATATATATATTATACTTGTATTACAAAAATAATTATAGTAATAAGTCATTCACTTCAGGTAAATCTTTTCATAGATAGATGGAAAATTTAAATTTTTTTTTATCATCATTAGCAGATACTTTTAAACAACTATGTCCATTCTAACTTAGAGTTAAAAAACAAATAAAGAATATAAAGTTAGAATCAAAGAAATGTCAAAGAAAAGATTGAATCAGAATTGCTATAAGTGCTATTAAAGAAATTCGTCTTGCATTGGTGGTCGAGAGGTCAGTGCGACTGCCTTGCACTTGCAGGCAGTTGCCCGGGTTGCGGGTTCGCGTCCCGGCCGATGCTATGACACTTAAAAAAAAAGTATACAGTAATTCTAGTGTTGGTTAAATGCAGAAAGCTGGAAATAACATGACAGGCTTGTGACCAGGCCCTTTATTAATGTACGTAACTAAAAACAGGATGGTAAAACAAAAAGGGTAGTGATTATTAGAACCACGCTAACAAGCGTCACCAAAAAATATAGTGTTATTATTCCTATAATTTCAATAGGTTAAAATAACTGCAAATTTTTATATGTCAAAGCGTTGACCGGGAAGCGAACCCGGGCCAGCTGCTTGGAAAGCAGCTATGCTAACTGCTAGTCCACCAATGCTTTACAAATAACTGCAATTTAGAATAACTAAAACTTTTTTACTATAGTTCTTGATTATTATTTTTTTGATGAAATTCTCAGTATTATTACAGTAAAATCTGTTAATACGTCTGGAGTTTTGTGGAATTTTATAGAACTAATAAAAAATTCTCATAGGTATTCTCGTTTCTCTGTTTCCTCACTATATAAAGGTTATCATTTCTAGATAAATTACTGAAATAGTAATTGCTTCAGTGAGTATTTGGAAAGAGGTTGGGGAACGATTTATGCCTCTAAGAAGGGGAAAGTTATCTTGAAATTTTTATAAATTTAAATTATTCATGACTTTTTTAGTTCAAAGTTGAAGAGTTCTGACTAATCAGACCTTGATTAGTTAATCAATAGAATAATATTATTTAAATATTTTGATTATTATTAAAGGAAAGAAATTAAAATTTATTTTCTAGAGTTTCATTGTCAATACTTTTTTCTCAATTTTATATCTCATTTTAATTCAAACTCTTAAGCATGTAGCCATTTTAAATATATTTGACATAAACGTATCCTTTTGAAATAAGGACTGATTATGGAGTTTACTTGCCATTTCCTTCCTCTTCTTCAATGTAAAGAATAGATGCTGTCATGTTTAAAATATAGAGGTTTGTACGTTTCCATCATTATATTAGAAAAATAATATTCAATATATATCAAAAAATGATCAAATTTCAAATCCGGGTTGGTGAAGTTAATTAAACATAATATTATTATAAAAGGTTGTCTTATTAAATAATTTTTTATTGAATTATTTTTAATATATTCAATATATATATATTCTAATAACTCCACATATATTTGTGTGTTTGACATCAACTTTCCAAATTATTAACCATCCCAGATGGAAAAATTGGGAAAACATGGAGACTAGTCTATCTTGCTACCAGAGATCAAATGATCAGATGTAAAATAAGTCAAATAATAAACAAATTGTCAATGGTGGTGTATTCCAAAATCCAATTATGGTCTCAATTGGAAGCCCATCCATCTATAAAAATATTAATCTTGTTAGATAATGACAATAAATTTATTTATGGTTGTTTTCCAACTGCAGTTTTTCTCAACACATTTTATAGATGATCTTTTGACACAATATATGTTATGTGGGCAAGAAGAAGAAACTTTGTTACACATCCATCAGTGATTATTGTCCTTTCTTTAGTAGCATTAGATCAAACCTAATATTCTCCAAAAACTCACTAAGCAAGATATTGACATCAAGCTTCATGATTAGTAACAAAAAAAAAACCCAATAAGAGCTGCATTATCATTGTTAAAATTCAAATCATTAGTAAGATGCAAAACAATATTTCAAAACAAAAAATTGTTAGTTCAATAGTTCCGTGAGATAAGGAAAGTTATGTGATAAGTGCTAAACATAATTAACCATTTTTCTATCACTTTGTTTCTCATATTTTTAATAATGATTCATAAATTGACAACTTCACATAAAACCTGCCACCATATTCTAATGCAAAGCACTATTAAGTCATGCACAACTAAAGTGTACAACCAAATGAAAGCATTCAAAAATAACTTAGTAACCTTACAAAATAGCCAATTTGTAAGCTTCTACTATCAATATTAAGGTACAACCCTATAATGATATATATGACATATATTAGAGAGTAAAAGATCAAGAATATTTTAATTTCTTACAGACTATTATTCACATAGTATAAGGCAATGCACTGCTGACTAGTATAAACTGCTACTAAATATCATACAAAGAAAGACCTTCAGATTCTTTGTTCTATCATTTTTATGGATATTTCAACAATGCTTGTCATTCTCTGCCTCAAAATAAGTTAACAGGAATAACTTTTGAATCTCTTCTGACCTTTGTATAAAAATTTTATGTTCTTATAGCTGGTGGTTTTTTCTAATCATGTGTGAGGATTCCATAATAATATACTGATAGATCTAAAACTTCATCACTGAGTAATAGTTCCTGATTCTATGTTAACTCTGCTCTTTTGCAGTGTTTGTATGATAAAATGTGAAGTTATTCTGCTTCCACTTTATGCCTAACTTAAAAATATATCCAGAAATGAAAGTTTCAGAAATCCTTCAATAAGTATCTAATTTTGAAAGTTCATTCAACAATGGAAATATCCTAAAGAAAAAGCTTAACCACTATATTTGGTCTAGTTCATCAAGATAAAGACAATATGTATCAATTCCATCTCTAAGTAATTCTTTATGATTTATAAAAGAGAAAAATAATAACACACTAATAGAAGATTTTCATAAAAGTGATTTCTAGTCTTCTTGTTAATTATGTGTTGATATTATCCCTAAAATTAATATATGTAATGGTAGTTGAATGTTTTTCACATCTATTTTATAAAAAAGCTTTCACAGGTATTGCAAACAGTTGTGATCTCATAAAATATAACTACTTTTTAAAGCACTAATCAGATTTTTTTCATCTAAAGCATACTTCCGTTAATATCCAATACTAAGTCACCTCTATTACTGTAGCTTTTAATCTACTATTATTTTCACATCACAAAATGAAGAGAAATGCAAATCATGGGACCTGAAAACATCTGATGAGAACTTTGCATTATTAATTATAAGTTTGTAATTATTGTGATTTAACACTATCTTATTAAGAGATTAATTATTCTTAAAACTATACAAGGTTTTGATCCTTTGTTCTAAAGGGGAACATTCACATACAAATCTCCAACTCACTTCCTTTTTAACTTAAATTGATATTAAAATTAGAACTAGAAATTTCTCATTTTGGAGAAGCCATATATTTATAACTACATCATCTGAGACCAACAGAAAAATATATTTATAGATACATTCACACTCATATGAGCATAACAGAAAGCAGAAGTAGATGTATACATATCCTATTTTAATACCTAAAAAAGAAACAACTGCATGCATACCACAGAAAGAAGCAGCCATATATGTAAACCATTCTCCGGTAAATTATGTTTTCCAAGACAAATCAGATTTATTTTTTGAAATAGTTTTGAATCTCTATAAGGTCAAAAGAAGTCATTATGTGAATAACATTATCATCAGCATGCTTCAAGACAAGATAATAAAAACAAAAATATTTAATTCCATTTTAAATAGGTTTTGAAGTAAAAAATGTTATAAGCCATTTTAACTAAACTAATTGCCCAAAATTTTTCTTGCATGATCCTAAACTATTATTATTAACAGAATTAGTCAGCTAGTATAGAACAGATCCTATAGATATTAAACAAGTTGGCTTCTTACCTTCATGCCCACACTGTTCATTTCTTTAAGATTTCATTATTATATGCCAGGCTCTGACTTAAGATTCTTAAATAACCCAAAATTCTAGATATTGTGGTAGCAAACCCTCCATACAATAATGCCACCCAGTGCAAGCCTTAGTAATCAATGGATGTAAGGTTTTTGCATAAAAACCTTATATAGTGCCTACTTATCCAATATCCCCAGATTAGTGTTTCTTTCATCAGTGAGGAATCTTGTATCTGAGAGCACTGCATCCAGTTCAAGCATCTGCACCCTGTCACTTGCGAGTTACCATGTGACCTATTTCATAATTTCAATATGTAAAAATAAATTATAAAACATAAACATGAAACAAACACTTTGAAAAAATATAAATAATAAGACTAACATTTTGGATTGATGGAATACAGCAATATGGTCTAAACGAATCTTATTATAAAGCATAAATATGAAACAAACACTTTGAGAAAATATAAATAATAAGATTATCATTTTGGTTTGATTACAAAGTTGCAAAGACAAACATAAGTGGAATACAGTGACATTGTCCTAACGAATCTTATTATTATTTGACGACTGTGTTCTCTCAATTGTAGGACTTGTTCAGTAGCAAAAGAATAGTTAGTTAAGCAAAATAATTATTACCATGGACAAACAAAAATCAAAAAAGAGATTATTTCAAGATGTGTGGACTGAAAAGTATGGATGTATCAAAAATGGTGACAAATTGATATGTACTTTTTATACAAATATAATTACCACCAGGACTTACAATATTGAGCGATGCTTTTTTTCAAAACATAAGATGTGAGTGAAATGTCAAATGAAAAAAAATCTGAATGCATTGCTAAACATGTATTAAATTTTGGAAAATAAAATAAATTGTTAAAGAGTTTTTATTACCAGACACAATCATTCTACATCTGCCAGTTTTATTGCAGCTCTTAGCACTGATACCAATGGAAAAACATTTATAGATGGCAAATTTTTGAAAAATGTATTTGTAAATTGTTTCAGATACTTATTTAATGACTTCACAAATAAACAACAAATAATTGAGAAGAATTAAAGAAATGCCAACAGTTCAGCATTGCATTGAAGATATGGCCAAAAATATTGATGAACAGGTCAAATGATTTGTTATCTAGTGATGTAATTAGCATTGCACTAGATGAAAGTATCAATGTAAATAGTATGGGTAAGCTAGCAATTATTATTAGATTTGCATTAATAAATAGTTCGAATGTCAATGAAGAACTAAGCATTCTTGCTTCAATGAATGACACTGAAATTTTCCATCAAGTACAAGAATTTAAAAATTTCAAAAATAGGCAAATATTGGATTTAAAAAGTAAATTGTTTTCCATAACAACTGATGGTGCTCCAGTTATCAGAGGAAAAAATGTTGGATTTATGAAACTAATGGAAAATGAACTTGGCCACCCACTTTTATCATTCCATTGTATCATACATGTAGAAAATTTATTTGCAAAGGCATCTACACAACAACTTGGGGATATTCTTATATCTTCTCCTTTACTTTTTTTTGCATTTCTCTTCATATATATATTAAATTTTTTTGTCATCTTCTCTTATACACTTTAATGCAATCTTTTTTTTTATAATTCCTTCTTTATTTTGCTTACAGTTTTGACTGTTCTGCAGTCTTTATCAGAGCTCTCTATAAGTTTCACTTCCCTTCTCTGATGAAAATCACAGAAAACTGTAAGTAAAATAAAGAAGGAATTATAAAAAAAGATTGCATTAAAGTGTATAAGAAGAGATGATAAAAATTTTAACTTAAGGATGTAATGGAAAAGGTTGTTAAGATTGGAAACATGATAGTAGGATGAACAGCATTAACACACAGGTGCTTCAAAGCTTTTTTTGAAGAAAATTGAATTGAAATATGGAGATTTGCTGTAACATTCTGAAATACAATGGTTAAGTAGAGACAAAATTCTTAATAGATTTGTGGAGTGTTTTGATGATATGCAAATATTTCTTTGCGAAATCTGTGAAAATGATCTCAAACAATGATTTTTAAGACTTTTGTTCTTAACAGACATAAAAAACCATTACAATGATTTCAACGTATGACTTTGAGGAAATATCACAATTTTGAAAATGTATGAGGAATGGAAGTTTTTCTTCAAAATTAATATTATTTGAAACTGACATAAAAACTAAAATATTTCTTTTCTTTTCCTTGTTAAAAAGCCAACATGAGAAAAAAATATTGATGAAAACAATCTAAATATGTTCGAAAATTGGATTTTGAACATTAAAAGTGAATATGAAAGTAGATTTCAAAGTTTTAAGAAGCTTGATGAAATAGAAAAAAAAATATATTTAGATTTTCAGTATTTTGAATAATTTAAACTTGACAATTTAAGTTTAAAAATAATTGATTTTAAAAATTAACACTGTGGATGGATAAATTCAAGACATTGTGGAAAGATTTTGAAAAAATGGAAGATAATCATCTTCTCATGATATCATATTGGGCATCACTTTCTATGAAGTAGTCATCTTTGAAAAAAATTGGCTTTGCCATTTTGCCTACATTTGGTTCTATTTAGAAATATGAGCAAATATTTTCATATATGAAATTTATTAAAAGTAAAAATAGGAGCAGTTTACTACAAAAATTCAAACACTTGTATTCATCTTAAGGTGGCTAAGTATAAACCAGACTTGACTAAATTGGCATCACAAATTCAGCATCAGGGAAGCCATTGATAATGAAGAAAACATTTATAAATAAAGTTCATAAATTAATTAACTAAAACTTGACAATTATATTTGTTTTTATAATAATTAGAATTAAGCTAATACACATGTGCTTTGCAGATGTCACTATATAAATGAATACTCCCACTTTTTCAAACCCATTTTCTTAAAGACTTTATCTTGGGTTTGAAAAAGTGGGAGTATTCATTTATATAGTGACATCTGCAAAGCACATGTGTATTAGCTTATTGGCTTATTAATATTATAGATTATAAAAAAAACATCGTGCTATATAAAAAATAAATGTCTTGTTTACATATGTTTAATATAAGAATGACGTATCGTAAATTCTAGAAATTTCATTGGCGTCATTCATTTACATAGTAAAAAAGTAATTTAAAGCGATCAATTAATAACTTCACACTCTTCATTTCAAACACTTCAGATTTGCCCATACATATACGGTTGGGTCGAAAATATAGGTGGATTCATTCTATATTTTCTTAAAGACTTTATCTTGGGTTTGAAAAAGTGGAAGTATTCATTTATATAGTGACATCTGCAAAGCGCATGTGTATTAGCTTATTGGCTTATTAATATTATAGATAATAATTAGAATTATAATTTTGAATTTTTGTTTAAAGTTTAAAAGCATATTATAATTATTTTCTCAATAAAATTTATCTTATTATTCACTAAAAGACTGTTTTAAAATGAAACTACCACTGACCCAAAATGTCTTCTTAAGTCACATTTTGCTTGATTTTGGCCTGCAGCCAAAAACAGTTGCTGATGCCTGATCTATATTAGGATCTAATGCAATCCTTTGGCAGCCATCTTTTACCCATTTAGTTAACTATAAAGCTACAATCCCAAGATGAAGACACAATAAGGTTTACAATCCAAGCTCATTCATTTGTATAGTCATATAGATCTGAATCCAGTTCAGTATCTATACAATTTGGTGTCTCTGGTTTTTTAAAAATCATAGTCACCATTAGTCTATAGAAAAGATTGTTATAAAACCACTATAACATCACATGATCACTATTTCCTATCATTACACAAGCAGTTAATATAGTAGCAAACTCTACATATAATAGTGCCACCTAGTGCAAGCCTGAATAATCAATGGAAGGCTTGCACTATATGTAGAATTTACTATTGCATTAATAGCTTGTGTAACCATAGGAAATGGTGATCATGTGATGAAATTTTATATACAATCACATTTTATTACAATAAAGCAATATACACATAAAGTACAATTACGGATAACCCTCCTATCCAAAAAGACATCATCTGCTTTTACAATACTGTAGCTCTATTAAAGATTTTCTTATGGTCAAACTTGAGATTTCTTTTGATGTGATTTGTAGAAATTTTATACAACTGAGAATATTCTTGGAAAAATTTGTTGTTGATATTGTTTTTTAAATAGAATAATAAGTTTTTTAATGACCATAATGTGTTATTATTCACTTGCATTTTGAAAACCTCATATGGATGACCAGATGAACATTCATATTCCATGATAGAAAAAATACAATAGTCCATGAGCAGTGATAAGCTTTGTACTACCAAATAAACACATTTAATATACTCTAATTTATGTAACCCAAATGAATCATGATTAAATTTCTACAAACAAACTAAACTTTATAAATTGCTACCAAAAAACTAAACAATTTTGGAAACTTTCTAGTGAAATAACTTATATCTCATCTGAGCCTTTAAACTGCAATAAGTTATATTTAATCTGCCTTAAATTTTTTTGTTCTTAAAGATAACACTATTAATTTAAGAGCAATAATAACCTCAAGGCAGTATGCATTTCGGCATATACACTACAGCAAACTAGAGATTAGCTTACACAGAATTGTTATTATATGAAGGTTAATCTTTCTATAATGTCTAAACTTGTTAATATTTGTGTAAGTAGATAGTATAAAAGCTTTATTTAAACAAAAAAATTATTGACTTCAAAGCTGACAAAAAAAAAGAAGAAAAAATGTGTTTCTAAATACTATATATATATGTTATCCAATAAGGGTTATGCTGCAGAAAGCTGAGAGCCTAGAAATGAGGTTTCAATAGACTGCAGCTTTTAAAATAAAAATTCCATTATTTAATAAAAGATCAATGTTTTGAAACACCTGCATTTGTAATCAAGCTAATTAAAATAATTAGAAGGGAAAAAATCATAATCTAGTTATAAAATATTAAATAATATTGATGGAATGAACTCTGCTGACGTAGGCTGAAAAAGAAACAAATTATAATCCTTCAACTAAATAAAAAAGTTAAAAGCATTTCAGTACTTCAGAGAAAACTCAAAATCTCTTTATAGTTTATTTTTTATGGGAAGTAAATACAAAAAAAAAATACAATTGCTTAAAAAATATTGTGAAAAGCAAATGAAACAACTGGAAATATAATGGGGTGAGATAACAAGTATGGAACATAAGCAACAAGTGATTAGAAATATAAAAAAATTATCGGTTTAATTTGGTTTACGTTACTAAATCCATTTTCTTATTTATAAGTATTAATTAATATAAATCTTTATCATAATTATGTTTATTTATTAAATTATTGTAAAGGATAAAAATAAATATCTGAATTCTTTGAAAATCTATTAAAGCTTTGCTCATGCATTGCCCCGTTTACCTGATAAATCAGCTCCCTCTAGTTGTAATAATCTTTCAAAATTGGTTTCTAACATTACTGGGGTGTAAATAGATTTTTTAAAAAATTAAAATCAATAACAAAACTATAAATATAAGATGCTAAAACAAATTTTGTGATGACAGGAGAGTGTTAGTAATTAGTAAACTAACACAAATCAAGTATAGACATTAAATGCCCAAACACTGATATTTCCTAAATATCTTAAGAGATGAAAGTTGTACTGTGTGAATAGATAGCACTTTGTAAATGGAGTTTTAATTAGATGTGACAAAATTATTCCTTAGATGTGTTTAAATATTTTTGTGCATAGGCCATATGGCCAAAGGCTCTGCCAGTTAAATTAAATATTTCATTTTTTTGAAATTATTATTATATATCACACTAAAATTCATCTCATGTCCTTATTGTCAAATCTTTCTTTCAGCAATGATTCCATTTTTCCTAATCATATTACTAATAAAACTGTTTCATTAATTCCAATATCCTATTGATTACCATTCTTATCCAAAGATTTAAACATACAACCAAAAAATATCTACCTTTTTTGTTTCCCTTTCCTTTGTTTCTACTCATCTCCATGTAATTTATTCTGATCTTCATTGAAACATCCTGCATACCAAAAATAAATGTTCATTATTCACCTTATTTCTATAAAACCACACCTGCAGTTCAAATTCTATTCCAATTTTGCTTCTTTTACTAATATCCAAAGATCCTGTTCTTCCACTAAATAACAATAAATTCCTTCTAAGTTATTATATATCTTTTAATATACTTTATTCTCACACAACCCCAATCTACTTTTTTTTGTCCATATTCATTTTCCATTAATGTACTTTTTTTTTCTCTAATCAACTTATCTATTCTCTTTTCCAACTCTCATAATTTTTTATGTACAATATATTTTCTACATATTTCCCCCATTTCTTAGATAAATAAATATTTACTAACTTTACACATTGTAAAACATTTCTTTCCCAACCATCTTTGTTGGCATCTGCACATAATCCAATTAAACACTAATTTTTCTAATCTATTTAATTCATATATTGAATCCTTTCCAAACATTTTCAATTTTAGTATTGAATGTCTTTAGAAAAATTAACTGTATTTAATTTTTCCAAGTATTTTCAACTGTTAGTAATAGCACACAGATTAGTATATGCACAATATTTTGAGAGGTATTATTTCCCCCTCTTTTTCAGGTGCTGCAGGTCTGACCAGTGACAGTACTAGTACAGGAATTAAACATGGACCCTTAGATTCTTGAATATTGAATTTTAAGATAATGCAACAGTCAGTATAAATTTCATATACTTATCTATGAGGTTCCTTCTGATGCTAATACTGTCATTGGTCAGGCCAGCAACACCTGAAGAAGAGAGGAGAATAATACCTCTTGAAACGTTCTGCATATACTAACCTGTGTGCTATTATTAATGGTTGAATGTACTTTGAATAAAGTTAAATTTTTCTAAAGACATTCAATACTCAATACTAGATATGGAAATAATCCAATATATAAATACAACTAAAATACCATCATCACAACCCTTCAAGAAAACATTTTCAATTTTCTTTTAATCTCTTCAATTAAAAAAAAGTTCACTTCATTTTACATTCATTAGCTTTATTTTCTATCCACAATTAATAATACATCACATATCTACATTTTTTAAAAAATTCAATTTAAAGTTTCTGTGAGTTTTGGTCAATGCAAAGTTTCTCATTTCAAGCATTAAAGTAAATATAATCTCTTTTCACATTATTCTATAAGTTCATATTTATTATATAAGAAACATCCAAGATTTTTAATCAATCTCATCCCTTTTTTGCCTTATGTCTCAACTCTAATTTTCAATTGTCTGCATATTATTTTTCTATTTAATAAAGTACATAAATATCTATCCTCTGTAATTTCTTTAAGGCAAACATTTTCTATGTCTATTCTTTAGTTTTATCTTTCCCAATAAATATTATTATCTTAGATTTTTATTTATTGAATTTAATTTTCATATATTTTAAAAATATCTATGTACACTTCTTTAATAACAAACTCATATTTTTTATGTTATTGTATTATTATTTTTTAAGAAAATAAAAATGTTGATTCAAACAAAAAACAAACTATCTACATAGATAAATATTGTTAAAATGTCGGTTATCAATGATAGGTTTCAAAAAATAATGGATGCATATTTCTACAATATGTATTATTAAGGTACTGAATTTCGGATCATGAAAGGAATATGATAGATATCAAAAAATGATATATGCATATTCAATGAATTGAGAGTTTGCAGGACTTAGCTCCATCTAATTCTCTTGGTTTTTACATTTTAAATCTATCTTTTGCTTGACTCAATTCTAATTTAAGTATTCTAATAAATAACTTTCTCCTATCATCCCAAAATCCAAAATTTTAATTTCTAATTCAGTTCTTCTCTACCTTCATATTCTTTTCCTTCTGTATTTAATAACAACCTTTTATTCTTATTTCTCTTTATTAATCTATAAATTTTTCAGCTTTTCCTTTCCATCCTGTTAATCTTCTCCACTAACTAACATCTTATTAAGTTTACTGTCTTAATTCTACTTGTTTTTTTTCTTAAATAACTATCCCACTTTATCTTTATTCCATTCGTTTCTTAGCAGTCTCTTTATATTTCCTAAATGCTCCCCCCCCTTTAAAAAAAAAAAAAAAAAAACTTATTAAAGTATTGCTACTCCATTTTTATTGCTAGATATATTATAAATAAATGTTCATTTGCAATCTTTTTCAGCATTCATAAGCTTTAATTATGAAACTTAAATTAATTTCATAACTTATTTCCTATCCAGTTCTATCAAAATTTCTATAGAGGTCTATGACTAATTTTCTGATACTCATAATTTTATCAACATAAAATTATGATCTATGATCACTGCAAAATCTCCTCCCCCTATCTTTCCTAATTACCCCATTAACACATAATCAAAGTGTATTTTAAATTATGGCTTTACTATTACACTTCACAATATAAACTTTACTCAGATTTCTAGTATTGTTAGATCTTTTTGGTACATCCTTTTCAATAATGTCCTATTTGCATTTTCCAATCCATCAATTTTATTAATTCATATTACCTATAATGAATATTTTACAATTCTTCTTTCTAAATTCATATTCTCGCACAACTCTCCCATCACATCCTCCAATTCCAATAGTTAAACATATTAATAATGCAAATCCATTTTTCTTCAATTTTATGCACACACTTTTATAACTTCTTTTTAAAATATTTTTCATAATGATAACCAATATACCTTTCCTTTCTTATCACTATCACATCTATTTATCTCCTTTCATTCATATTTCTAAATGTTAATAATTTTTTCACTCTACAAAAACCCCTAACTCTATTTATTTATTCATGTATGCTTATGTATATTTATAAACCAAGTTGACTATTATTTATATATTCATTTCTTTTATATATTCATTTCTTATAACTATTTTTAGATATCTGTAAAAAAATATTTTCCATCGTTACATCATCTACCACTCCAACTTCATAATTTCCTTTATCTTATTTTCTTCTCTAAATATATCTTCTATTTTAACATTTCATTATTGTCCTTATTTATTTACTATCATCTTTTTTTAGTTTAATGGATAACAAAATTTATTATACATTCATTCACCTATTTTATGCCCCCCCCCCCTTATAAATGTAATCTATCTCTTTTAAATAAATACTTCAAAAACCAATTCTCACTCAGATATTTTAGCCACAAATTTCCTCCACTATTAAATTTTGATAATAACTTCACTCATTCATTTCCTTTAAATATATAATCATATCTCCAAACAGTTCACCATTTCTTTACTATCTCTGATTATAATATCATTTGCTTCTAGTAACAGTAAGACAATTGTTATTTTTTTTTTAATATCTTAACAATATCCAAAGCTCAACAACTGGAAGACATATCCTTCCTATCCTTCTCTCTATAGAAAATTATGTATTGCAAGATACTAATAGTCTCTAGTTTAGATCTGAGAAGTTCACAAAAATGTAGAACTTCTTTTACATAAAATCTTTTACAAGAAACTGATAATGGACTACAGAATATGAAGTCTAAATGGAGGATTAAAAAAGATTTTAGATCATCTTAAAAATCATGGAGTAGCAATAAATGTTAAGCAATAAAAATAAATAAATGTAGGTGCTTCAAAAATAAATACATCACCACTCTGGGTCTATATTTTCATGATTTAGGCATTATAACCTATCTTTAAAAAAAAAATCAAAAATTGTCTAAAAACAATGAGAACTGATATTTAAATAAGAATGCAAATGGTAAATCTATCAATATAATATGCATAATTAAAATATCAATTAAGGTTAATCAGCTATCATAAATAATTAAATCTTTTCATAAAACTATTATTAGTTATAAATAATTTAAAACATTAGGCATAAATTATGCTTAGTAAATAAAATTTATAATAATAAAAAAAGTAGACTAAATATATAAAATTATTCTGGTTACAGCAACGAACAATTAATCCAAACCATTAAACTGCAAGACTACAAAATCTATACATTATAACACATGCAAAGTATCTTTTGCATTAAGAGCATAAGTCAAAGAAATTTTGATTACCCTAATAAAAAAAAAGAGTACTGATGTCCCTCAAAAATGCAGAATGGACCACACACATGGTTATCACCATAATACCGAGCAGACAAATATAAATAGGTAGTGATTAATCAGTGATCATTAATAAATATATAATAACATTTTTGTTCAGTTCCCAATTTAAGAGATTTTAGACAGTTTGGAAGATGAAATTTTTTTTGTAAAGCTAAATCTTTATGCAGCTTTTCACTAAATATCAAGTGTCGGAAAAAACAGTTAAGTTCTTAACTATTCTATGCCATAAAGAACTATTTAAATGCAATCATTGAACACTAAAATTCCAACCCAAAATTGATAAGCTGTTGAAAGAAATAGAACAATACCTTATTTCAATGACATATTAATAATTGCCAGATCACAAGAAGTATTGTAAAATAAAATTCTTACTTTGGAGCTAAACTCAATTCTAAGAAATACATAATGTAATAAATAAAATACTTATGTCACATTGCATTAGAAAAGGCATAAAAGTTACCCCAAAGTGGTTAAAAATGCACAAAGGTCAAACAAATATAAAACAAATGCAGGCATTCCTACAATTCATCCAATTTTTTTTTAAAGTTTTTTGGAGAGAAAAGTCTGTGGTTACACTGTTAGGTGAATTATTTCACGAAAGAAAGTGCTGAATGTAAAAAAAAAAATCCTTACAAAAAAAAGTATTTCAGAAAGTTTAATATCTGTTAACTTTGAGCTGACTACTGATGCATTTGACAATAGTTTGAATATAGTATTAACAATGGACACATCAGAATATGGATTTGGGACTATACTCATCCTCCTTTCTGTTGTGGCAATCAAGTATTTATTTATTACAAAATCTATGTCAAAGTCTAAAACTTACAGGCAACTGATTATATAAAGAAGTATTAGCCAGTAGAAAATTTCACCAAAATTTATATGATCATCTATTTAAAGGGATAACAGATCATCAATCATTGAAAATATTCTTCAATAAAAAGTTGGCACACGAACATTTAAATCCAAGAACAGTACACTGATATGTCAGTGTACAATTATTAATTGGAATTTAGATCAAGAACCAGATAAAGCAAGCAGAGATAATTTTTTATGTACCATATACAACTGCAAAGGTAAATTACACGGACAACTGGGAATGACTAAACCATAGTATGATCGGAAGTCAAATCTTATTACATAATGCTCTTAAAATGAATAAAACATGGTTGGGTCAGAAAATGGCTAGAAAATCTTCACAAATCTTTGTGTGTTACATAGAAGAAGTTATCAACATGGGCTGCATTATAACTGCTCATAAAGAATTGATCCTGTCTCAAGGATGCCCTGTTGGTTTTGAGTTGCTACGCAATGGTCATCCTGGCGTAAAGTGAAAGTATTTGTTCACTTTTAGCTGACTTGAGATTTAAGAATGTTAAAACTTCTCCACAGCATTCTGAATCAAACAGAATCACTGATAAAGTTGTATGACAGTTAAAATCAACACTAATTAAAGGTAATATTAATAATATAGAAGGCCATAAATATGGCTATGTTATATCAACACATTGCACTAATTACACTTATGGGCAAATCACATGTGGAGTTATTGAGATGAATTCTATGGTAAAATCTCTATCCTGATATTGAAGAAGATAGTCAACTATGCATAGAACAAAACTATCCATAGGAAAAATAAATGCTGATCAAAATTTATCAAAAAATAAAAAAAAAACTACATTACTGACTGATGATGAAGTATCTGAACTGTTGATATATTTAACAAGAAAAAAAAGTCAGCATGCGAGATTGACTTCAGCATATTTGAAAATGGAATAATTGAAAAATTCACAGTTCTCAGAAATAAGATTGAGTATGGAGTTGGGTGCAGTGTGTGCACTCCGATAACTAGCAAATGATGAAGGACCTTAACTGATAATGATGAAGGACCTGAACTATTAATATCTCTAACAAGGACAAAAAGTCAGCATGTGAGATTGACTTCAGCATAGTGAAGGATTATGAATGGAATAATTGAAAAATTCACAGTTCTCAGAAAAAATATGGGAATGGAGAGGGATGCAGTGTGTGCACTCTGATAACTGGCAGATAATGAAGGACCTGAACTATTAGATATTGAAAAGCAAAGTAATACACGTAACAAGAATAAAGACAGCATGCTGAGATGGACTCCAGCACATTTGAAGGATTAAGAGTGGAGCAATTGAAAAATTCAGTTCTCTAAAATAAGATGGAGGGGGGTGGGTGGGTGCAGTGTGTGTTGAAATAATATTAAAAAAATTACACAAGTATAATTTAGCACAAGTCTGAAAATTGTGTTAATAAAAGATCTTACATTAATTATTTTTTATTTTAAAAAGTTATTGTATAAGATAATTGTGAATTGGTAAACATGGAGATAAAAAGATAAATTAAAAAGCAAAAAAGAAAGGTCACTAGATCAGCAAAACAGATACTTGG
Source organism: Epiperipatus broadwayi (assembly GCA_028023455.1). Taxonomy (NCBI): domain Eukaryota; kingdom Metazoa; phylum Onychophora; class Udeonychophora; order Euonychophora; family Peripatidae; genus Epiperipatus; species Epiperipatus broadwayi. The sequence goes on along the minus strand of JAQFVV010012460.1, from coordinate 6,105,476 downwards.
AAAAAGTTGGATTATATTCAATTTATCCTCCCTGAAGGTATGAAAGCTGATTTAGAACTACACATACTGGTGTACATGATTTTTAGTACACCTTTAGGTTAAAGGAACAAAACAAATAGATACAGTCAATAACTTATGACTTATATAAATTAGTACTGTATGTGTTTATTCTATTGCATGGGTTGACAATTTACTGTTTTGAACTAAAAATGCATCTAGTTTATATTACTCGGGAGTTTTATTTTAATCTACGTAGCACCCTGCATGGCCACAGTTGTATAATTATTGGGAACTTGGGGTAAACATAGTATTTGAAAATAAGTACTTCATCAGTTTGGATAAAGCTTTGTATGACTTATCTATAAGATATTAAAAATTTGGCTTCCATCTGTTACTAGGTATGGTCCAATCTTAATATTTTGATATTTTTTAAAATCATCAAATGATGAGGGAAGATACCCCAGTTGCTAAAATAATGTCTACTTATAAATACTAACAATATTTTTATTAATATCTCAAAAATATGTGAAATAACATTTTTATGTTTCTTTTTCATTTACAATTGAATGTAATTGATAGCCAATGCTTTATTTGTGAGTATTGCCAAAGAATACCTATTCACTGCCTGATGGATTACTTGGGATTATGATCAATTGCTATTGCCATTAAACTTTCCAAAACAGATATTATTGCCCTTTAGAGTTATATATTGCAAGCTTGAGTGATCAAAGGACAGTAAATATTAGTGTTTATAATCCATTTCCAGACTAGCTTTTAGATAATGATCTTCATCAGTTATAAGTTTTAAATCTTCCAATTAATGAAAGCTATTATCCAGAAGCAAGTTTGAAAATAAGGATTACAGCACCACTATCTAGTTGCTCAATCTTATAGTAGCTCATTCTAGAAGAGGGTAAATATCTACTCTTAAAAGCTATTTCTGTAAATAATGAGCAAAAAAAATGTGATATTTTATTGTAATTAATCTTTCTCTTAATAAGTTCTACTTTTGACTTATTGAAAAAAATGAAAAAAAACTATTATGAAGAAATAATTCAACTGTGCAATTTGATTTTTAATAATGGAGTTTAGCCTGAAGATTTTTTAAGCTACAGTAATTTTGAATGCTAAAAGGAAGAAAGCTGTTAGATGTGAAGAATACAGAATAATAAATTTGTTACCTCCTGCTTCAAAAATATTATTGAGAATTTTAACTCACAGAATTTATGAGAAGGTAGAATATTATATTGGAGAACAATTTCGTTTTCAGAGAGTGAAAAGTACAAGAGATGTTATTAGTGTTGTTAGAACAACTGCAGAAAGATATATGAAAAAGGTAAAGGAATTGATATGTGTTTTGTGGATTTGCAAAAAAAAAAAACCCATTTGATAGAGTAATCTGAAATAAACTTATGACCATCTTAAAGAACAAAGAATTATTTTGGAAAGAGAAGATTAATTTGGGAATATGTATACTAGGCAAAGAATAAGAATCAAACTAGAGAATAATGAGACTGAAGAAGTGAATATAGAAAAAGAAATTAAACATGGATATGGTATGTTACCTATGATTTTTAATATTTATTTAATAGATATGTTGAATAAGTAGTTGAAATTTGGATGAGTTAATATTGGAAGTAGAGTAATAAAATATATAAGATCTGCAGATGATGTAGCTCTTATTGCTGAGCATGAAAGGAGTGTACAGAATATGTTGAATAAATCAGAGAAAGAATGTAAAAAATAATGGAATGAAGATTAATGCTGAGATGACCACATGTTTATGTATATGGAGGAATACTAAAAAATTAATAATATAGTTCAACAAGTAAATGGATTTAAATATTTGGGTAGTTGGTTGCGTGAGGCTGAAAAAATTGAAGATGAAGTTAAAAGAAGAATTGTATTGACAAAAGAGGTATTTATTAATATATATATATTATGAAACTTTGGGAAGAAAATTAAGGAATAGATTAATTAAATGCTATGCATAGAGTGTAAACAAAAAATAAAAAAATTAGGACAAGATTGGAAGCCTCTGAGATGTGCTCATGGAGAAGGATGGAAAATATTAATTAGATGATTAAAATGACAAATAAAAAAGTTTTGAAAAGGTTAAATGAAAAAAAGAAGATTGAATAAGGAAATTAGAGATAGAAAGAGAAATAGAATTGGGCATGCATTAAGAAAAAAGATAGTTTAATGAAAGATGTTTTGGAGGAAATGGTAAATGGAATCAAGAAAGAAAGGATGTAATTGACCTTGCTGAATGATATGAAATGGAAAGAATTATGTGGAATTGAAGATCTGGTCGATGAAGAGAATGGACTTGAGAAATGGATTAACTTTGTATGCGACTAATCCCTGACTTGTTTATAGAACAGAATACTATTGTTGATGATGATGATTGAAATATATGCAGCAGAAGTATTTTAAAAAGAGTATGATTTAAAAATGCCTATAGTTTTTGAACTTACATTTGTAAATATCTCAACCTAAATAAATATTCAAAATTTTTTAACAATAAGAAAAAAGAAAGAACTATTATTGAAATGAGGGATAACATCATGAAATGAAAGGAAGATTTCTATGAAGAATTAAATACTAATAAAAAAACAAGAAAACAAAATAATCTCTACAGTTATTATATTTTTTGAATTGCCAGACAGTTTAAATAATGATGAAGGAAAAAGCTTCAAGAAATGATGGAATCATTATTGGTATTTTAAAAGAAGCAGAAGAAAAAAATAGAAAAATTGCTAGCAAAACTATATATCAAATGTTTAAATGATGTAGACATATTAGGTGATTGGAAAATTAAAAAATATTAAAAATTATAGTCCTGACAATTTCTATCAATTCCTTATAAAATCTTTGCTAAGATAATTACAACTTATCTAAAGCTTTTGATTTAAACCATGCAAAAGAACAAATTGATTATAAATGGTTTTAGAAAAGCAGTTTACATCCAAGTATTGAAAAAAGTAATAAAAAGAACCAATAAATATAAGTTGTTATTCTTCTTTGGATTTGTAAATTACAAAAATACATTTGATTCTATAAGCATTTTCACAGTGATTAAAGCTTTAGATAATTAAGATACAGTCTTGGGATATTATATTATTTTAAAGAATATTTATCAAACTAAGACCAAGAAGATTAACAATGAGAAGGGTTTGGACATAGTAATTTAATAATCTCAAAAACTTTTTATAGCAGTTTTACAAAAAATATTTTGTGGATTAAAATAATAACTAAGAGAATAAAATACACGAAAATCTTATTAAATTCATCTAAATTTTGTAGATGATGTGATTATTTTTGTAAACAATACTACAGAGCTTTAAAAAATGTTGCAAGATGAAAATAAGAAATTAGAACTAAAGATAAATGCTAAAGAAACTAAAATAATGAATGAATTTTCTCATAAGGAGAAAATAAAAGATTGATAAAAATGATTTAGAAGTTAATAATTACAATGCTTTGGTCAGATCATTAATGCAAGTTGAAACATAACGGATGAAATTAACTATCGATTTAAAAATAAATGGAATGCTTTTGTAGAAATAACAATATTAAAAGGAAGAAGCCATTTATTTAACGTGTTTAGAAAAACTATACTGAGATTAGATTACACACCAAAATATGGGGATGTTGATTAAGAGTAATAAGAAGAGCTAAAAAAGAGTAATAAGAAGAGCCAAAAAAGGAGTTAATAAGAAGAGATAAAAAATGATATACATAGATGAAACGCAAATATCACTGACATTAAAAGATTAAACGACTAAAATGGAGCTAGGCTGGATATATTGATAGAGGAGATGATCCCAAGAGATTGTAAAAGACCTAGAAAGAGATCACATGTGAATTAAATGAATCAAATAAGAAATTTTGTTAATAAGATGTAAGGAAGAGATAAGATTGGAGAAACTAGACTAAATTGCAGGCCTTAATCCTGAAGTCAATCGATAATGATTTTCCACAATATACCAATTCCCATTCAAAATGTTTCCTTGGAGGTTATTTGTGAATAATGCATGGGCAGGTAATGTCAACAAGCTTCTTCGAAATTCCTACTGATAATATTTGAATATTTCTAATAAGGTATCTCCACAGTCTCTCCAAAAAGAATTAAGGGAGAAGATATACTCAGTAGTTTAATAGATTGCCAGTTGATGAGGATTTAATGTTTTTCCTCTGCTTTATTCTATAGCTAAGAAAAACTAGATAATCATTTTTACATGATTAACTGTATGATTGGTTATCTTAGTCAGATAGTGGCTAGTTATGTAAAAAAAAAAAAATCTGTTTGGGAATTCTCATTCTAAGCTCTAGGCATGGCAGGTATAATATCTAGTCACAATTTCATGAGACCTCAAGATGCTAAACAAAATATGATTAAAAAAAATATCAAGCAATTGTCAAACAATAATAATCTAATATTAACTTAATCATAAAACGCTATTTCATACATATACCAACATACCAACCTGCATTCGGGCAAAAATTGAAACATATTTACATTTTAGTTATTTCTTACGATTGAAAAACAAAACAATTGAAGAAAAAAACACGTTTGCAGACATTCCCAAGAGTACAGTATATAAATTTTATTTTTTATCAATTTATAAATAAAATTCTGAATTAAGTAGAGTTTTTAAACATATATTTTTCCTCAAGAATTCAGCTAAGAGTTTGATAATTAGATTATATTGTTTACAGTTAAGACTAAATTAATTATTATTCGAAACTAATGCCCCCTAGTGACAGGTTGTTTCCCTTAGTTACTGGAGGAAGTTTTATCCTGAGGGTACCTACACTATTATGTTTTTTTTTTCATTATGATTAAAAAAAGTTAATCAGTGGATTATTTTATCCTCAAGTAAAAAAATCTCCTATTTCGTGTCAGTATTTTTTTTTTATAATAAATTTTCAAAATTTTCATTTTATTTAATTATTAAATAATAAAGTAATATATATTACTTATATAAAAGTATTTTTAGAGTACAATATTTGCTCTATTTGAAGCAATATTCTAGTTATTCGCCGTTACTTCAGGAGTTAAGAGAGGAAATGCTTTTTTCCTTAAAGCTTATGCTAAATCATTTTTGCAAATAATAAAAGATTTAATTCCTCTTATTAATAAAATCTTACTCCTGCTGTTTTGATAAATTAAGATTTAAAAGAAAAACACTTAGTCAAAGAACAAGTAAACATTCAATTCTTTTTTTATGCTTGATTAAATATATATATAGAAAAGAGATGTTATCATATATTAAGAATGGGTGGTAATTTGACCAACCACTAATTATTTCCAACGTAGCAAATAGTAAAAGAGTGAACATATTGATGGCCATCGTAAATATTTTTTTAACGATACTCTCTGATGCAGTAAATAAACGAATGGTTAATTGCTCGTGAGGTCATAAGACAAAGTGGAGAATGAAGTTTGATTTAAAAACGTTTAGCTCAGCTCATTAATCTACTACTACTAAACCATACAGGACGAAATCAATGAAAAACAATGGCTGAGAAGGCAATATGCTAAGCTTGGATAATGTAACATGGAAGATTAAAAAGAGAAAACAAAATCATACTTTTTTAAAAATCTTTCGTCAATTTTGTAAAGCAAAGATTAAAAAGTCTGTGACTTTTTTTTAAAAAAAAAGTTTGTGAAAATGGCAATAACAATGTCCAATTATGATTATGCTCTGTGTAGTTTAACCCCTGCACAATTTAGTGCAATGGTAAAGTGATAAATTCAAGAGTTAAAATCCTCGAATAAAGGTTCAACTTTGTTCCTTCCAATGCTTAAAACATATAACTAAGTGATGAAACATATGATTATCTATAAACGCATATTTCAATTAATGATGTAAAAGATCATTAAAATTTATGGTGTAATTTATTTCATTTAATGATATAAGGGATTATTAAAGTTTATGATGTAGTTTAAAATTGAGATGCCAGAATAAGATGTGCTAACAAGCAACAGCAAATTACCCAATTGATTATAATTGTTATCACATGAATGTAATTCCTTATTCCAACATGACTCTATTAGTTTTTGGAACAATTTAACATACCTATACATCACAAAATTAATAATTACTGATAGTCATATGAATATATAAAATCTTTACATTGTACTATACACTATTATATTTTTTGGGATTCACAATGAAGAAAAAATGCCCTCTATAATTTACTGCAATGTCACAACAATGGGCTTGGTGACTAAAGATTCCTGGATTGACTCCACCTATCACTTTTGTTTTGGACATGCAGTGTCTGACAATTAAATGTTCAGCCTTTCTTGTGGCAAATCATAATGTATAGATGACAATTAATTTGCCATCTATTTAATTCTGATAACATTAATAAAAAAAATAATCAAATAGTTTATTATTGAATAATTTTATAAAAAAATTTAGATACCAGAAATGAAGGAATTGGAACTATGATCATGAACTTTGAACTTCATATTCTACCATTCTATTACTGCACAAAACCACAAAGAACATAATAATAATAATAATAATAATACATATAACATTTACACCTTCTTAGACACTTTATCAATACTTTTATTTGTATTATTTGTATTACACTAACAGTTTCGACTGTCCTGCAGTCATCAACACGAGCTCCGATGATGACTGCAGGACAGTTGAAACTGTCAGTGTAATACAAATAATACAAATAAAAGTATTGCAGGACAGTTGAAACTGTCAGTGTAATACAAATAATACAAATAAGAGTATTGATAAAGTGTCTAAGAAGGTGTAAATGGTATATGTTATAATATAAATCAATACATAGGAAAAGGAGAAGTAGAAAATTATATTTCTTCCATAATAATAATACACTAGGATAGAAAATGACATATAAATTAAAGAAAGTCATTAAATTGTAAGTAAATCCTGCACATCTATTATTGGTAGTGAAGCTGTACATATTTTATATTTTATTTATGAAAAATTTGTTACAATTTTTTATTCATTGGAGATCAGAAATATAGCTGAGATTAAATAAATAATTAACAATCATACACATAACCAATTCTAGACAATTCTAAGATACAATTAGTGTAGAATTCCGCTAATTAAAATTCCTGAACATTTTAGTTGGGAAAGGCAGATTAACTATAGAACATAAGTACATTTATAATTAATGTAGAAATTTTATTTAAGTAATGAAAAAAGGTAATATCTTAATATTTTATATTTGCAAAAATGTGTTCAATATGGAACCTTAAAGTAAAAGGTATTAATGTATTTTTAATTACTGCCAGGAATGCCATAGACAAAAGACAATAGGAATTTGGAAAATTTTACTAATTAATAAATAGATACAAGATTAAATTGTCATTAAACTGATCAAATTTGTAATCAGCAAAAATATTTTAATTAAAATAAATCCAGATGCCTTTTGTGGAAAGTATTATAAATACCTTAGAAAATGGAAAATTTATTATTCTTTGTTCTTCTGGGAAGATTCTTCAAGATCATTATTAAGATTATTGAAATCTTGGCTGTTAGAGGCCTGTACTATACTAACCAGTGAGAACAAAGCTTGGGTCCACTTCCCCTTCACCATCTCTGGGGAGCACAAGTTCAAAATCCTTATGGAGTAGGTGAACTGCTGTTGCTCGTGTGAAGTTTTCCAATGTGTATCTGTGCCTAGGTTGCTGCCATCATAAATAAATTCAGCCTACTAATCTGCCATGGTCCCCAAAATAAGCCAAGTAGCAAATAACCCACCTTCAGTTAAATACTTTCTGAAGAACCAGCATGTATTAAATTATTAATATCCTAGAAAAAGATCATTCAGAACTATATGAATTGCCTCATGAAAGCTACAGCTCACCATTGCACTCTGCTTTATATATTTGCCATATTTTCAAATCCTTCATGAAGGTAATAACAAGCTAGAAATGATATAATGAATTGCTAGATGTGGTCATTCTTAAAGTTTATGTATCTGCTAAATTTATTATTCTAAAAATCAGGTGATGGAGGCAATTTTTCGTAAACACATTTTACTTCTTAAAATTCCGAAGTGGCTTTCTCTTTACCTTTAAAAGTAAGCTAATTAATTAAAAGTACAAAGATGTTTTAAACGCTTCTGTTGCCTGCCAAAGATTTTATTTTTCTAAAATATAATCTGCCATACAGTTCAATTCTAGATTTTACTTTTGCAATTAGAAAACCAGTTGTTTTATAAACAATTATAAAAGAAGTTGAATTGAGTTTTGAAAATGATGTTAAAACAGATTAATTTTCAATTTATTTGAAGAGATAATATATGTCATTTGATTTACGTTTCATTATAATTTTGTATGTAAATCATAGACCTTTCGAGCTATCGTGCAAAATATATTTCTTCTAACGTAAGATCTGTAGGGTAGACTTTCAATTAAACAAGGTTATTTAAATCTTTTAATTATATTAGGCCTTAATTTGACCAGTAAAGTAATATATATATAACTGCTTGTTTAAACTTATAATGTGGCCACTCACACTTATTTTTGTTGGTCTTTTAATTGCAGGCTTTCAGACTTATTTATCACTCTTGCTTTTAATTAATTTTGCATTGCTGGGTTATTTGTATATATATATTTCTTATTAATTCATATATTTTGTTCTTCAAGCAGATATTTAATCCTGCTCTGGGGAAATGAATTTGTGAGTATTCCTAGATATGATCAGGCTAAAGGCGAACATATCTCATATTTTATACCCAGTGAATCCTTGTTGTTATACATTATCAATGCAGATGCTTATTCCTGCTTGGTAGAAATCAGTTTCTTACTGGTTGTAGGAGCATATGTCCATTCATGCTCTGCATGACCTTATAATCAAATGAAATTCTTGAGTATGGTTTCACCAAGCTGTTTCATCATCTGATATTCCTTTGTTGTTCATAACCTAGCACCACATTTTGTATTCCTTAATGTATTTTAAAGTCTGAGATTCCAAGCATGCAGTCTGTCATATATATGGCAGTCATCTATTCATGATTATAATTTTGTTATAGTTAAGTACATATTCCCATCTTAACCCTGCTTAATTATTCATTAATGTCCACCCTAGAGATTATTAAGACATATAAAATCTATAGTCCCTCTGTGATATGTAAGTTAGTGATAATTAAGTTGCTTTAGTCGCTAATTATTTTTTTATTTTAATCTGTAAGAAACTTAATATAATTTGAAGTTTAGATCTAGATGTATGAATTTTAATTTCACTTTTGTTTTTTTATTATTGTTACTAATAAATCTATATATACTACCTCTTGCATTTTGTGTCATGTTTACTATCATAAATTAAATATTTATTTAACATAGTTTTAAGTTTCTTGTATATTCCTGACCTAGTGAGATATGAGGAAAAAAGGGCATATGCTAACATCAGGTGCACTGGTCAAGTAGGAATGATCCTGGGGGCATAGGTAATGAGGTTATATTGTGTACTATTTGTGGTTATATTTATATCAATGTTACACATGGACATGTGAGTTAGTGGTCATTGCTTTGTTCCCAGGATTGGTTTTGCTGATTTTACATTATCTGACCATTATAGTAAATATTTTTTAATTACATTTATACAACTCTTTGGCAATAATTCTATCTAAATATTGGTTGTAACAATATTCAGCTTGATTCTCTGGGATATAGTTGAAATGCCCATGTGAGCTAGAATAAAACTTCATACTTATAACAATGTATCACAGAGCAAAGACATTACATTAGAAATAGTTACTATTAATGATGATGATGAAATAAATGAATGTTGATGATCCATAAATCCAAGTGCAGTTCATGATCCTTACTGTTGGTTAGTATTAAACCCCTGCAGCAACTGACATAAACTAATTTTTATAGAAAAACAACTTTCTGTACTAAGTCTGGAATCAGTCATAAATATCAAATACTAATGTTTTCGAATATCTTTATCAAGATTTTCTCATTACTTAAATAAAGATCTACCATGACTATAGCTATTATTCCCATTTTAAAATCATTACTTAACCAATAGTGCAATTCTACATTAATCACATTTTTTGTTGTTCATTTTACAGTTATGCATATGATTTCCTCTGCTGAAAATGTAAGGGTACCTAATGGGTTCTGGATTATTTCAAAACTCAACAACATGGTTGAGTAATTATTATATAGTTCAATCTACTTTCCAGAGTGTATATTAATTTGCTAACAATCCATTAGCTATCTTAATAATAAATCACATGCCACTCGATGAATTATCCATATGCTAAAGCAAAAATTACTTCTCTTTATTATATAGTTCAATCTACTTTCCAGATCTTTCTTAATGGTAAAGCAAAAATTATTCCCATGTATTTCATTAATCATAATATGGTCCATATTAAACCACTGGATAAACTTCAGTTAACTGTTGATAATTTAACAAGGATACTAATAAATGACTTAATGATCAGAGACTCGTTATTCCTCATTTCCTACAATCATGTAAATTGCTCAAATGGAATGTGTTTGATATATTAAGTATCATTAATATCAAAATGAACACAAAGCAAATGAAGAAAGCATTTTTTTCCTATTGAAAATGTTTTCACGCAAAGAATCTGATCTTTTAATATTGGTATATATGAGTCATGAGCCATAAGTGATTCCTGGATTACATGCAGTCTTTTAAGACTTTCAAAGCAGCTCTATATGGCTTTGTGTATAACACTTATTTCACGGTTAAAAGCACCATAGTAACATTGGTTAGTTTTACTGGTTTTGGCCCATTCTTTCATGCTTTCTGGCAAGTAAGATGTAGTGCAAATGATGCTTCAAATTATTAACTAATAAAAATTAATGATAAAAATCTTAAAATCTTTATTTTCTATTACCACTAATTATAAATGATGTATCTTTACAATTCTGAGAAACCAGCTGCAATATTCACATGTGCATATTGGTATTAATAAGCAGGATTGAGATCAATTCTTTAAACATGAACATGCTTATTGCTGAAGTTTTTTTAATTTATTTATTTCATAATTAATAAATCTACTTTTTTTATTAAGGAAAAAAACTGCCGAGTACCGGAATTTACAAGATTAAATACATTGGTTCATGTTATCATAGATTTCAACAAAGTTTTACAAATATTATTCTTAGAAAACTCTTTCACTTTGCACTTCTTGTTTCGATTGACTATCTCAATTTTATTTTACAGGACAACTTCTTAGGGGACACTTAGACTAATATAATCATCTGCTTCATTATAGAACATTGTCTGTAGATTAATAACATCATCCTTTGTGGATTGTCCAAGCTCGTCCACAATTTCACTATCGGGTTGCACTGGTTGTTTGTGAGTTTGAATTGCCATATTCTTTAGGTTGACACTTTTTTGTTTCTGTGACATCATCTGCATGAATTTTCTACTTCCTTCATCATCACTGTCTTCCATGTTTGACCAATCCTTCATTTCATTCCTATACCTTACTCTTTGATTCTTTTCAATCTGCTCTTGGGTCATTTTCAGATAATAATCAACTTTGACTCACTCGTTTGCCAGCTCTGGCAGGCTTACTTTTAAATTCAATATTGCTCCATAATTCATCTGAAGTCCCCTCCACTTTTTCACTTAGAGTACAATCATGCCCCAAGCTTCGAAAGCATCCTCCTTTTGACTTTATATAACATTCATACGATTTGAACTTCGATGAGAGTGGTGAGCTTTTTTCTACCCAACCAGTCAGAAGATGCCAAGGCATTATCTTTTGCATTCATTGACTCAACTCCCATCCTATTATCCAGTTTTGACTCAGCCAGTCTAGTCTTCTCCCTACCTTGCTTATCAACTTTGCAGTGTCAAACCCAATCTTTTTTCCTTGTTTGCCACTGAAATCAATATTAAACTCTACAATGCTGCTCTCATCAGTCTGTGAGCCAGACTGTTCCAGATTCTTTCTTTTGGTTCTAAAGATTTGAAACCTGTTTTCTGTTTGAATTGATTCATTAATAGCTAATTCAGAATCGATGGTCTTCTCTGCATTGTCCAACTGATAGCTCTCTACTAACATGTCCACTGACCTGTTCTTCTCCTCTTCCATTGTTTCTACAGTGCTACACTGTGGTATCACTAGAGCTGCTTTCAAACCACTTTCTTCCATAGATACTTCTGTCTGGCCTTCTTCAGTCCCCCTTTGTGAACTTGCCTGTTGACCCATCAATTGTGTCTTCTCAGATCTTAAATCGCCTGTATCCTCCAATAACAGTTCATGAGGTTCAATCCCTGTTGGCTGATTCACTGACCATGAGACAGTGCCTAATGATGTGCCCTTGTAGTACCTATTATTGCTTTTACCACATCTTTGACATATTCTTGCAGGACAGGACTTAATTAGATGAGTCTGATCTCCACACCTGTAACATTGTGGTTGCACACCATGTACTGATACATATATTGGACATCTGGTTGCTTCAAGAATGGAAGGTATATCTATTGGATTGATTCCATTATTTAAGTTCATTGTAAAGGCTGCATGGTTGGATGGCAGTTCTATTCCAGCTCTTTTCTCCATTAAATATCTAAAACTTACTACTGTTCCAAATTGTGTCAGTAGTCTTTGCAAATCTTTTTGCACAAATCCTACATAGTGAAAAAAAAGTTTTTTGAAAAAACGATAAAATTCTGCAACAAGCGACTAGTTACGGGGGAGTGATTGATGTATTTCATATGTTCTCAATCCCTCTTCACATATAAAAAAATTAACGCTAAGCACTGCTATATTTCTAAACATTCTGGATAAAATAAATTTAAGAGACATTAAGAAATTTTAAAATTGTAACACTTATGAAACAGATCAGAATTTAAATATGCTCTTTACTTAAAAGGCAGGCAATGATCTTATAAATTATATATACAAGCACAAACTTTCTAAAATTATTTTAATGATGAATTTGTAAAAGAATGCCTTCTAGAAACGGCAGAATTTTATGCATTAAAAAAATAGAAACTGCAGAATTTTATGCATTAAAAAGGTAAAAATGTTTGAAAGCATTAATTTATCTTGCAGAACCATAACAAGATGCATGGAAGAAATTGCAACTGATACAGAGGGTTAGTCAGAAGAAAAATCATCTGCACTTAGTATATTTTCATTGGTTGTTGATAAAAGAACCACAGCCTATTTAGCTAACTTGCAATTTTTTTACAAGATGCTAATAAAATCTTTAACTATACTCAAGAAAGCTTTATGTTCACACAGTAAAAAATATCATTTCAGGAAATGATATCTATAAAGAAGTAAACAAAGTTTATAACAAAATTAAATCACCTTGATAGTTTATTTAGCATGACAACAGGTAGGATTCTGCCTTAGTTGACTGTAAGATAGAATTTATTTTTAAATTAACTTTTCTAAATATATCTTTGCAATATTTCATTGTGTAATCTAGCCAAAAAATGTATATTAAGTTGATAAAATTTGATACCATTATGCATGTTGTTATTTCAAGCATTAATTTTGTAAAATCTAAAGTATTTAACCCTTGCTAGTTTAAACAAATTTAGAAAATTTTGAATCAGATTGTGAAGATTTACATTTTGTGCAGTTCATGAATAAGCAAAGAGAAAATGCTTCAATGTTTTAAAAGCTTAGAGAAGAAGGTAAATTTATCCCTGAGCTGAATAATAATTACATTAGTAATCTTGCATTTCTAAAAATATTGCTATAAAGTTAAATAATCAATTTAAAAATTGCAAAAGGACAATCAATAAATTCATGAACTATAAATTCATATCAAAGCTTTTGGACAACTTCAGAAAAATCAAATTAGGATTAGTGGTGTTTTCCATTTAGTCAATCACAAAAAAGTTGGATTACATTAGTTATGCTGATGAATTCAATGACTTAGATTAATCGACTTCAAAATTAGTCTCATTTTAACATTTCCACAAATCAATTTAATGCTCATGTTAAAAATTAGAACACTAAACATCACATGATCACCAATTAGCATAAAAGAAACTGCAAATGGAAATAATTAAACTGCAGAGTAATGAAATTCTGCAGTAAAAATTTCTAAATGAATTTTTATTACAGTTTTATGAAACTCTTTCACATATAAATATTGTACTTTTCCAAAAAAATATGTTACCATATTTGTTAGTATTATACTTACACCTGTGAACAACTTTTTTCTTGATTGAAATCTATAAAATACAAGACAAGATCTGGATTTACAGATAAAAATCTAAAAACCATAATTTATGAATTCAACATCTCAATTACAAGTAAATACCCAATCCTAAGTTTTAGACTAAAATTCATTTGGTAGAAAAAGGTTGTCCATGCCTGATCAATAACTAGGTTGATCAATGACTAACAAAGTTGAATTTCATCCACTCTCTAAATTATAATACTGCTATTTGTCAAGATCCTTAACAAAGCTCTGACTGATTTGTATGATCACCATTTGCAAGCATATTTTAAACAATCAGATTAATATCATAATTTTCTATTATCAAATTTTCATTCAGGGTGATCATGCAAAAATATTTACCCAAATTATGCTTCAATATTCAATTTATTGATTCAAACTCCACCCAGTCAACTTCATTCTACTAAATTGTCTCATGCAACAATCTATACTTACAGTCCATAAAATATTAACAATACCAAAACAAAATAAGTTTATTTGGCCAGTTGCTACTCAAATTGATTTTCAAAAAGCCTTGAATAATATTAAACTTTTGTTCACATATGATCATATAAGCATCTGAAAAAGGTAAACCAACCTACCTTCAAGTATTATATAACTACTTGTATTCTTAATTCGAATTCCAAAATGTTGAATTAAATAACTTTATTACCATTATGAATGACAATATTTTTGAGTATGAAAATGGTGTTTACTCCACTTGAAGGGATTGGAAAACACTGAATCAGTGAATTCATTATGGCACGGATAATACTATAATTTATAACCTGTAAGCTTCAGTGATTACACAATCTTTACTATTTTTGTATACAGTGGATATGTAACAGAAAACAAACAATTTAAGTCAGTTGTGGTATAGGATGTATTCATTTAATTAAGATAATCCTCATAAAATTATTCTTCATGATTTGGATTGCCTGAATAAATTATTGAAAATAAGACAATTCTATTCATTGTTATTAGCAGGGAATAAAATACTCACATCATTATTATCTTCAGTAAGTTGAGAAAAGTCCTGTTCATTGTTTCAATCTAAGAAGTCATTATAAGGTGAGGCTCATTAGTTTTAATGATATTATCTTCACTAAATGTAATAAAATGTTCATCTTCTAAAAGTTGGTAGAACATCATATCTTCTCAAAATTGATGATTAACAGAAGATGAAACATCAAAAAATTTACATAAAACCTTAATTTATAAGAATCAAAAATAGAGATAATTTTGAAAGAAATAATAAAGACATGGGGGTTTACTAACAGCCACATGCATAGGACCTCGCAAATGTCAACTTATTAAAAAATTTAACAAGACTTGTTAAAATATAAACTTTAAATTGTTCAAAACACAATACTAAAAAAATACTCCATATCATATGACTAAAATTATGCTGAGATTCCTCTGTTGAGTATTACCAAAAGCTTGGTATTCTAGTAAAGTGAAATCTCATCATGTGAGTGGATTTTGTCTATTTCGATGATCATCTATTGAACTACATGGAATCTTAAATATTATGATTTAAGACATTGAAAATAATTTTTTTTTCACTAGTAATATTAATATAAATACATTGTTTAAAAAAATTATATAAAAGTAAGATATTTGATATGAAAGTATGCTATTTTAAGCAAAGATAAACACTTTTTGAAAAAAGAAAATCACTAAATGAAACCAACCCCATTGCTCTCAACACAGATGTTGATAGATATTTTTTATAATAACAACCAACACCAGTGCTGAGATTCTTAGTAGAACACAGCTGTTTTATGAATTGAAGATTTGGGTTATAAATAATAGAGCAATAATATTATGGTATTCTTTTAGCACATAGTTTTGAGTTCTATTAATGATCACTATATTTTATATTTGAAAATTCTTATTAATTATAAAACTCTATTATGTTTTTTGGTTCCTTATTATCAATTCTCTCTGTCAGTTCACAAATCTTTCTGCAAACTTCTTTCTTTAGTTTCTTTATCAATTCTTTTGGTTTCTCTCTTTTAGACATAATATTTTTTTATAAATGGTTTCCAGTTCAATATTTGTTTCAATAATATTTCCAGAAATATCCCCTGAACATATATATCTCCACTATTCAAATTGTTTTATAATTTCATTTGCTACAATGTGTTCAATATTCATTAGTTCTGAAATTGTTTTATTGTTTATCTATTTTCTTCTTGGATTTTCTCTAGATCTTCAACTGTAAGTCATTTCAGTAACTGACAATTATTTTCAACTTTCCAAATCTCACTATCATTTGTAATAATACTTTTCACTATTATGTTATATTGCTACAGGTTTTCTACCCAATATATCCCCAAATACATATTAATATCTATTAACAATTTAAAGATTTTTGAAAGGTGGAAAACATTGCATAGTTTAATTAATTTCTAATATTAAATTGATTATGTTTAAAAATTATTTAACCTTGTATGCACACTCTTACATCTTACTAATATGCGAAGCTTTATTATTTTAGAATACAGTTTCATATTTAGATTGTTCTATTAAATTGTGTGAATTGAGTAGCGGGCAACGACTATAATACTGTCTTGGTCTCCTATTATTCAAATATCTCAATCCGACTTTAAAGAACTTCTCATACATCTACCAATATATATATATACGCATTCTTTTAAAAGTAAAAATAATTTTACAAATAAGCAAAACAAGATGTAGAAAAACTAGCCAGTTGCTATGGGAACAAATTCATAAAATGCATAAGAAGCAAAAGAAAGCTATTCTAAATTTAGAAAATACATTTGATAAATTAATAAATTAATTTCTTGCTTTCCATATAAAAAACGGGGGTGGTACTGGATATGACTATTAGAATAAGGATGTAGCTTATCTTAAAAAAAGAGATTAGTAGATTCTCTTGTCAAAGATCATAAGGGCGGTAGATTTAATAACAAATCTATATTTGCAAATGAAAGGTTATTGAAAGGTTGTTTAAAAATCAATCAATCAATCAATACTGTATTACTTCTTTGAACGGCTTAATAATAATAAAAAAATCAATATAAATTTTAATCCAACTTATAAATTTTTATTTTAATTTAACGATGAAATCTGTTAATCAATAAAAATAATCATAATAATGTCAAAGACAGGCTTCAGGTAATATTTGAACTTAGCATGATTGTTAAAAGGTAATGTCTTAAAGTGCCGACAATTATACAAATTATTTCATCATCATCATTAGTAGTAGCAATTTGTAAATAAATATAGTTATTAAGTCCAGACAAACAAAAAAAAAAAGATCGGAAATAAAAATTTAGTAATTAGGAGGGGTGGGGGGACTTGTGTATAGAATTAAAAAATAGAAATATGATTGTACAAATATACAATTCTATTATAATTTTTAAGGCTCATCTGTCAAATGCTTCAGCCTTTCACGTTATTATTATTATCATCACAATTACTGCAGAGAATTGATTAAAAGGATGAGAAGCTTATTTATACCTATTAGTTAACACCTGCCTACAATATTTTATCTTTTCTTTTTCCTTAAAAACAATTTCAGAAAATACAATGAAGACATTAAAGTCTGCAAAGCTTAACCAAGATAGATTTATGATAAAAATGTTCAATCCAGTACAACTTTAATAATGTCGCCATTCATTGTAGTAGTAGTGTATTCTGAATTCAAGATCCACGTATCATGATTTTAGCACCATCATTTATGGTGTTCAAACTTCTGTTATGATCTTCTGAGCTATAAAACCTTTGATTATTTATTTATAATATCATCATCAATTATTAACCATTATGCCAATACCAGATTTCAAATTATACTATATCTTATTCTACTCATAATCACTACTTTTATTTCAAAATTCAGTCTTACTTTGCAAGTACTTCTAAGAACGATTCAGTGCAGTTCCTTGGATCTTCATAAGATACACATTTCACTCAATCATGTTAAAGCAAATAATAAGTGATGCCAGTACTATTATATGAAGCCAAAAAGATTCAGTTGTGATCATAAAGGTTAAATTGACCATATGAGCTTTACGTTAAATAATAATAGAAATAACTCATTGCTCTGAATACATTAATGTATTACATGATACTGTTTCCTCAAGTAATGAGCCATATCTTGCTATATTGAACAAGGTTCCATCTGAAACCTATTTTAGAATAGTTAAATTGAGTAAAGTAATTGGATATGCTCATGATCTATTTACAAATAACTTGAATTTCCTTAATTTTTGGCATCATTAATTCTAATAAATAAATAAATCATACAATTTAGAAAAATTAGTAGAACTAATAAAAAGATCACTCTATCTTGGCTTTGCAGTTAATTTGTATGCTAAAAAACCATTTAAATTGAGGTTAATTTAGCTCAAATTATTTTCCTGTTAACAATCAAGCAGAGGCCTTTTATACTTCTATTAAAAGATGTATTGGTAATGATACAAAATTTTATTAATCAACACTATTCTTTGATATTACTTTTATATAAGTCAATGTATGTCTTACATTGGAAATATTCAATAGATTATTAATTCTACTATAGAAACAATCAGTGCCCTCTTTATTCCTTCCTACAATCTTTTCTTTTTAATCAGATTGTAACCCATTTTGTTTTCATGCAAATATAAATGTGTCGTGACATATCTTTGTGGTCAAAGTAATTATTAGCTAATACTATTTTTAGTATGTGATTTCTCTCTCTCTCTCTCTCTCTCTATATATACTATTTTTAGTATGTGATTTCTTTATATATATATATATATATAAACATTACAAGCATAAAGCTAAACTAGTCAATATATAATTAAAATTGCCCCAAATCCAAAATTTAACTAAGCCAGCATAAAAATAATATTAAAACACAACCAAAGGTTTCACTGCTACAAGCAGACTTCTCAAGTGTAAAGAACTACAAAAACTATCTAATATATATAATATTAACCATTACCCACAAATCCATTCACTTCCCATCCATCCTTAATATTAAAAGAACTCTTAAATAAGTTAATTGCTTCAGAATAATAAATTTTCAATAATAAAGATTCTTTAATTCTTCTTTTGATTTCATTTCTCTCAAAGAAGACAACCTTAGCTTCATCAAAATTAATAGAAAGACTATTCCTGGTGTAGTATATTTTATCCCTTGTTTATTTTGTAAGAAGATATACATAGGTCAGAGTAGTTTGAGTTTAAATGAAAAAATAAAGATTCATAAAAGTAGAGTTAAAAATAGATATCTTAGTTCTGCTTTGTATGTCCATGAAAAAGATACAGGCCACACTATTAATTTTGATGAAGCTAAGGTTGTCTTCTTTGAGAGAAATGAAATCAAAAAAAAAATTAAAGAATCTGTATTATTGAAAATTTATTATTTTGAATCAATTAACTTATTTAAGAGTTCTTTTAATATTAAGGGTGAATGGGAAGTGAATGGATTTGTGGGTAATGGTTAATATTATATATATTGTATAGTTTTTGTAGTTCTTTACACTTGAGAAGTCTGCTTGTAGCAGTGAAACCTTTGGTTGTGTTTTAATATTATTTTTATGCTGGTCTAGTTGAATTTTGGATTTGGGGTAATTTTAATTATATATATATATATTGAAACAGATATTCTGTTCCTCATATAAATATTCAAAAGACCCCCCCCCCATTTAAAAACGTCTAGCGTGATTCAGTCTAATTGGGAACGCAATAAATTTTGATTTGTTTAAAAAAAAAATCATATTTTTAATTTTGAGATTGATGAATTTGAATAAAATGTTATATCGTCTTGTTTTACTTTTTTTTTAATCTGTCTCAATAAAAAAAAAAAGAAATTAATTATCCAATCATTAAAAAGAAAGAAAAAAGATATCTGAGTTAAACTGAGGCAGTATTCAAATTAGGCACGTGGTGAGAAGAAAAGAACTTTCGTCTTACACAGAGAAGCAGAACATATTGAATTTTTTTTTTAAAAAAAGAAAGTGTATTACTTAATTCTTTTGACAAATTAAAATATAGCTTTAACTAAACGTGAAAATGGAAAAAGAAAACTTTGCTAGAGGAATTATAATGTCAATGGGGTAATTTAGCGGCTTCATTCTCTCCACGCTGTGCCATGACTTTCCATCGATGAAATAACCCACCTTCTTTTGAATAAACTAGACTGCAAAACTGGAAGGTAATTTTTATAAAATATTAAAACATATTTATCATACGTTATAAAGTGGAATTATGAAATAATTACATAGAATTTGTTTTGTAAAATATTAAAACATGTTTATCATACGTTATAAAATGAAGTTATGAAATAGTTATACGCAAATTTATTTATAAAAATATTTGAACGTATTTACTATATAAATTAGAAATGCTCCACAAGCCAAACAGAGTTTATGTATATGAATATACTTTTATATTTGACTAAATTATAAATGCTCCACAAGACAAACAGAGTTTATGTGTAAGAATATACTTTTATATTTGGCTAAATTATAAATGCCTCAATTATCAAATGATAAATGCTCTACAAACCAAGAATTGTTGAGTTCAAATGTCTACCAATCGGTAATAATTAATAAAATGATGAAATGCTGTATAAATCATAAATACTTGACTGCTTCTAAGCTTCTTATAATGTAACAGAGTTTATGTGTAAGAATATACTTCTATATTTGGCTAAATTATAAATGCCTCAATTATCAAATGATAAATGCTCTACAAACCAAGAATTGTTGAGTTCAAATGTCTACCAATCGGTAATAATTAATAAAATGATGAAATGCTGTATAAATCATAAATACTTGACTGCTTCTAAGCTTCTTATAATGTAACAGAGTTTATGTGTAAGAATATACTTCTATATTTGGCTAAATTATAAATGCCTCAATTATCAAATGATAAATGCTCTACAAACCAAGAATTGTTGAGTTCAAATGTCTACCAATCGGTAATAATTAATAAAATGATGAAATGCTGTATAAATCATAAATACTTGACTGCTTCTAAGCTTCTTATAATGTAACAGAGTTTATGTGTAAGAATATACTTCTATATTTGGCTAAATTATAAATGCCTCAATTATCAAATGATAAATGCTCTACAAACCAAGAATTGTTGAGTTCAAATGTCTACCAATCGGTAATAATTAATAAAATGATGAAATGCTGTATAAATCATAAATACTTGACTGCTTCTAAGCTTCTTATAATGTAACAGAGTTTATGTGTAAGAATATACTTCTATATTTGGCTAAATTATAAATGCCTCAATTATCAAATGATAAATGCTCTACAAACCAAGAATTGCTGAGTTCAAATGTCTACCAATCGGTAATAATTAATAAAATGATAAAATGCTGTATAAATCATAAATACTTGACTGCTTCTAAGCTTCTTATAATGTAACAGAGTTTATGTATAAGAATATACTTTTATATTTGACTAAATTATAAATGCTTTAATTACCAAATGATGAATACTCCACAAACCAAGAATTGCTGAATTTAAATGTTTACCAATCAGTAATGATTCATAAGATAACGAAATGTTATATAAATCATAAATGCTTAACTGCTACCAAGCTTCTTCGCATAAAGGAATACAAAAATGAATTATTGTTGAATTGGAATATTTCCAAGCTTCTTCTCATAAAGGAATACAAAAATGAACTATTGTTGAATTAGGATGTTTCCAAGTGTCTTCTCATAATGAATGTGTAAATGAACTATTGATAAAGAAAAAAGAACTGCTTCTAGCTCTTTCATAAGTAAAATGAAAAAGAGTAATCATGTGGATAGAAATGAACTTCATTAAAAATTGCTAATTAATTGTTATTTAATAAATTTTTTTGTTACTAAAAATCAAATTGGTTATCCAGTTGTCCAGTTTTGTTTGTTTTATCGCATCACTCACCAATTATAGCACTGGTTCATGAGAATTTCATGCATTCCTGAGCTATGTCTGACATAACTAGACCCAGGCCAGTCAGGTTGTAGTAAAACGGAACTCTAATGGCGCTGTTTGGAAAACCAAACATATAAATGTTTAGATGTTCACAGTCTCTATGATACTACATCCTCTGATGAGCAGGAAATATTGTTGTAGGAAGCATTAACATCTGCATTAGGAATGTCAATTGATAGTTCATTCCTACAGCATGCTCATCAGAAAATTGTTACAACTAATGTGATAAAAGGGTTGTAAGCGGGTCCGGTTACATTTGGCGTCCAACTGTGAGGCTTTACCTGGCTAACCTACCTATAGGCTCCGGTTACATTTGTCGTCCAACTGTGAGGCGTTATCCAGCTAGCCTAACCATAGGCACCTATTACATTGTCATCCTTACTGTGAGGCCTTATCTGGCATAGGCCGGTTAATTTGCCACCCTATTGTGAGGTCCGATCTAGCTAGCCTACTCATAGGCATAAGCAGATCACGATTCTGTGACATGAACAGTGCATATGATGTAGTGATGTAATTTGTTCAGGAAGGTTAAAAAAATAAAAGTTTAAAAGAAAAACAAAACAAAATGAATGGCATAAAGAATGAAACAGGCATTTCAAAGAAGATGGAGTAAAGTCATGGTGTGGCTGGAGAGAGAAGCTTACTGATTCAGAAAACAAAGGAAAAATGGTAAACATGGAGGCTCAGAAAGCAGAAAAGATAGCTATGATAGCTCAGATAATAGAAATTATAAAAGCAGACCAAAAGAAAAGAGACAAACAGAGAGAAGAAGATAACCAAAAATGGGATAAACAAAGAGAAGAAGATAACCAAAAATGGGATAAACAAAGAGAAGAAGATAACCAAAAATGGGATAAACAAAGAGAAGAAGATAACCGAAAATGGGATAAACAAAGAGAAGAAGATATCAAACAAAGAGAAGAATATAACCAAAAATGGGATAAACAAAGAGAAGAATATAACAAGCAAGCAATAGAAGCAAACCAAAGAATAGAAAAACGAATTAAAGAAGCAGTGGAAAAACAGAATGAAAAGTTCAACCAGTTAATGAAAAAAATAACTCAGTCTAAAAAATTGGATGAGGAAGAGACTTTGAAATTTCCAACCAAAGACATTTTAAAGGAATCACAAATTGAATACCCTATTACTGATGAAGCAAGATTTGAGATTGTTAAAAAGGAAGAAATTGAAATTACGAATGGTGATCTTGAAATTATTGGTCTACCTTCAGAAAAAAGTCTGATTGTGGAATATGCCTTTAAAATTGAAAAGAAAGAAGTATATACAGAAGCTGAAAATGAAATAGTATCGAATACAGTAAAAGAGTTTCAAATGAATGAAAATGAATCTAATAAAGCAAAATTAAAATCTTCTGATCTTCAAGAAGATGAAAAACGTGAAAATGAACATAATCAAAATATAACAAAGGGACTATCCAATATAGAAGAAAATGTTTCAGAAAAATTGTCTGATATATGCTATGAAATAGTAACAAAGATAGAGAAAGGAATCATAAAATGGAAAGAAAAGTGTGTTAGTCCTCAGCCATATATAAAAATTATAAACAAAAGCTTAATAAACTCAAATCAAAAATTGAGTACAGAAAAAAAATATATAAAGACAGTTATTAAAAATATAGTTGCTTACGCAGGAAAAGACACCAAAAAGGAATCTGAAAACTCGGGATTTATCAGTGTGAAAGAAATTAAGCAACAAGAAACCTTTACAAATACCAAAAAAATAATTACTATGGCAGAAGAACCATTTAAAAAGAAACTTTTATATAAAAATGAAGTACCACCATGGAAGAGGAACAGAAAAAAATTCACAGATGGTGTTCATGGTCCATATCGGACGCGTATAATTAGAAGATCAAACAGTAACAATGATCTCCAAAGAAAATACAGAAGTGAAGAAGCAAGACATCACAGTAATGTTAAACATGATAAATTTTCAACAAAGAGACGATCCAGAAGTATGTCACCTCATAATACAAAAGAGGACTATAGGAGAACTGATCATGATCCGCAGTCTCCCAAAACAGGTTGCAGTTATGATTCAGAATAAAATAGAGATAGCTGATGGAAAAAGTTTGTGAGTGTGGTGTAGTGATGCATGAACTTGTGTTTTTCATGTTGAGATGGTGGATGATTGAGCAGAGCTGCTTGGATGCATTGTGTTATGATGCTCCGAAGTATATGCTCGGCACTATCCAGACCTGGATGTTATGCTCCAAGAGTAGCCCAGCAGTGCGTATATATAGGTCTCATGTATAGGCCTTGGTCTCATGGATAGGCCAAATGATAGCCCCTAAGACTCACCGAAGCTGAGCAGGGTTGGCTGAGTGCCAAATTGATTTTTTTTTCTCTGGCTCCTATTCTTAGTTGGATGATGCTTCTGGGTACAAGAGAGGTAGTGCTTAAAAATGAGATATTTTCTCGTGACGTCATGAGGCAGTGTGTACTGGTAGTTTGTGCTTGGCCATCTATTTGTCCCAGCATTGGAGGCTATGGTTCATGTATTCACTTTTCCAGCTCATCTTACCCATTCATCAGCATATCTAAAACCAGGCAATACTGAGAAATAATGTGTGTAGTATATGGAATGAAATCGTACTTCCAGGCGATTTCATCCCAAAATTTGGTGAGGGGTAATGAAACAGATATCCTGTTCCTCATATAAATATTCAAAAGACCCCCCCCCCATTTAAAAACGTCTAGTGGGATTCAGTCTAATTGGGAACGCAATAAATTTTGATTTGTTTAAAAAAAAAATCATATTTTTAATTTTGAGATTGATGAATTTGAATAAAATGTTATATCGTCTTATTTTACTTTTTTTTTAATCTGTCTCAATAAAAAAAAAAGAAATTAATTATCCAATCATTAAAAAGAAAGAAAAAAGATATCTGAGTTAAACTGAGGCAGTATTCAAATTAGGCACGTGGTGAGAAGAAAAGAACTTTCGTCTTACACAGAGAAGCAGAACATATTGAATTTTTTTTTTAAAAAAAAGAAAGTGTATTACTTAATTCTTTTGACAAATTAAAATATAGCTTTAACTAAACGTGAAAATGGAAAAAGAAAACTTTGCTAGAGGAATTATAATGTCAATGGGGTAATTTAGCGGCTCCATTCTCTCCACGCTGTGCCATGACTTTCCATCGATGAAATAACCCGCCTTCTTTTGAATAAACTAGACTGCAAAACTGGAAGGTAATTTTTATAAAATATTAAAACATATTTATCATACGTTATAAAGTGGAATTATGAAATAATTACATAGAATTTGTTTTGTAAAATATTAAAATATGTTTATTATACGTTATAAAATGAAGTTATGAAATAGTTATACGCAAATTTATTTATAAAAATATTTGAACGTATTTACTATATAAATTAGAAATGCTCCACAAGCCAAACAGAGTTTATGTATATGAATATACTTTTATATTTGACTAAATTATAAATGCTCCACAAGACAAACAGAGTTTATGTGTAAGAATATACTTTTATATTTGGCTAAATTATAAATGCCTCAATTATCAAATGATAAATGCTCTACAAACCAAGAATTGTTGAGTTCAAATGTCTACCAATCGGTAATAATTAATAAAATGATGAAATGCTGTATAAATCATAAATACTTGACTGCTTCTAAGCTTCTTATAATATAACAGAGTTTATGTGTAAGAATATACTTCTATATTTGGCTAAATTATAAATGCCTCAATTATCAAATGATAAATGCTCTACAAACCAAGAATTGCTGAGTTCAAATGTCTACCAATCGGTAATAATTAATAAAATGATAAAATGCTGTATAAATCATAAATACTTGACTGCTTCTAAGCTTCTTATAATGTAACAGAGTTTATGTATAAGAATATACTTTTATATTTGACTAAATTATAAATGCTTTAATTACCAAATGATGAATACTCCACAAACCAAGAATTGCTGAATTTAAATGTTTACCTATCAGTAATGATTCATAAGATAACGAAATGTTATATAAATCATAAATGCTTAACTGCTACCAAGCTTCTTCGCATAAAGGAATACAAAAATGAATTATTGTTGAATTGGAATATTTCCAAGCTTCTTCTCATAAAGGAATACAAAAATGAACTATTGTTGAATTAGGATGTTTCCAAGTATCTTCTCATAACGAACGTGTAAATGAACTATTGATAAAGAAAAAAGAACTGCTTCTAGCTCTTTCATAAGTAAAATGAAAAAGAGTAATCATGTGGATAGAAATGAACTTCGTTAAAAATTGCTAATTAATTGTTATTTAATAAATTTTTTTGTTACTAAAAATCAAATTGGTTATCCAGTTGTCCAGTTTTGTTTGTTTTATCGCATCACTCACCAATTATAGCACTGGTTCATGAGAATTTCATGCATTCCTGAGCTACGTCTGACATAACTAGACCCAGGCCAGTCAGGTTGTAGTAAAACGGAACTCTAATGGCGCTGTTTGGAAAACCAAACATATAAATGTTTAGATGTTCACAGTCTCTATGATACTACATCCTCTGATGAGCAGGAAATATTGTTGTAGGAAGCATTAACATCTGCATTAGGAATGTCAATTGATAGTTCATTCCTACAGCATGCTCATCAGAAAATTGTTACAACTAATGTGATAAAAGGGTTGTACGCAGGTCCGGTTACAATATATATATATATTATATGATTTAAAAATACAGACATTTAATGGTTGTAGTTATATATATACATAATGGTCTAAAATTATTATAAATGAATGAGTAACTGATCAAATAGCCTATAATGATGGATGCCAATTTCTGTAATGATATAAATTATCTTTATAGATTATCATGCCCATGAATTGGAGAAGCTAATTTCTGCAACACTATAAATTAGAATATAACCAACTATTGTTAGATAAATAATAATCCATCAAGTTTGGATACCAATTTTGATCAATGAACTATTATTATCTCAAATAACCAATTAAATTCAAACCATGTATTAGGGTGACAATTTCTATAACAGCATAAACATATTAAATGATCATCTATTAATAAATAAATGGCTTAGCACTTTTATATACCAAATTTTATAATGACATAAAGATATATACAATCAAATAAATAATTTTCTTAAAACCCAGTTGAAATGTTAATTTATAATAACATGAAGTGTTTATAAACTAATGATTAGAAAAATATTAAGTTATGAAAGTTCAAATAACTTGACTGCTAATTTATATCAGTTTAAATAAAAATAAAAATATTAGTTTGATCAATTGGTGTTTAATAAAACATTAGATTAACTTTTACTAATTATTTATTCATTGCACCCAATAAAATATAGCTAATGAAATACTATACTAAAATAGATTATTAAAATATGTAAACAAGGCAAAACTCTCCATACAATAGTGCCACCCTGTGCCAACCATAGTAATCAATGGATGCCAGAAGGCTTGTGCATAAAATCCCTATCCAATGCCTACTCATCCAATATCCCCAGACTAGTTTCTGGCTTGTGGCCTGAGTAGGCATTGGATAGGGATTTTATGCACAAACCTTCTGGCATCCATTGATTACTCTGGTTGGCACGGGGTGGCACAGTTTTGCCTTGTTTATAAACAATTATGTGCTAGTATAAGAGATGGTGATTATGTGATAAAATATGTAGTTACTTATTTAATATTTGGCTAGCTAATATTTAATATGCAAATAAATTATGTAGAGACTCTTGAAGTTGATATTAAAATGTAGTATAATAGAGCACAGACTCCAATTTTAATTAATAAAATAAAAATTTATTAATATAATAAACATAATAAATAATATATATATATAAGTTAATAAGCAAATGAAATAATCTTTGTTATGCTATTCAATTATGGATTACTTATGTTTTATTTATTACATATGTTGTATAAACTTTTTATTTATGTATCTAGCTGGTGTTGTGAATGATACACTAATAAACTAGAAAAAAATATTATCTTTACATGAATACTTATAAATGAATATTTAATAAATTTTATGTAAATTGTAACAAACTATAGAAAATAATCATCCTTTCCTCACAAGTGCAGTTAAACAATGGTATTCAATCTGCAAAGTTACTCTCATCCCAGCAACAAGATAGAGACTTAAAGAGAAGCTGTCTTATTTCTGAACTCAAGTGTAATTATATGAAGCAATTTTAAGTGTCTAGAAATGAGAGCATGAATTTATAAATCATTTACTTTAAATCCATTTCTTGTTTTTAATATTCTTATTAGCACTTCTGAAATTTTAAACTGGCTCATATAATTATTTTACATTTGTGTTTGGAAATAAGATGGCCACTCTTAATTTGTTACAATTTATTTTGTGGCTCGAGTGAAAAAATCTTTGCAGATTGAACACCATTGTTTAATGGCAGTTTGTTAAATATAAAAGTTCTTGTAAAATTTATCAAATATTACATATTGACTCAAAGTAAATTTAAAATTTTAGAAGTGCTAATAAGAATATTAAAAATAAAAAATGAATTTCAAGTGAATGATTTCTAGAAACTTAAGACTGGCTCATATAATTACATTTGAGTTCAGAAATAAGATGGCTGCTCTTATTTCCTTAGAGTCTCTATCTTGTGGCTGGGGTGATAAGATCCTTTCTGATTAAACACCATTGTTTAATTAATGGAACTTGTGTGAAAAGAATGATTACTTTCTATAGTTTGTTATAAATAAAGTATTTTTATTTTTTTTCTGCTTTCTTACAATCACAAAAGTGAAATTATTAATTTAAATACAGAAATTGTAATACAATTAATGTATATTAAAACATATACTACCACAAAAATAATTCACGAATTCTTATACTTAAGATCTATTGTTCTTTACATATATAACAAAAATAATCAAACATACTATAAGATTAAACCACCAAACATCACATGATCACCATTTATGATCCTAAGATCTAGATGCAGTGCTCTCAGATCCAAGGCTCCTCACTGACAAAGCCCACAACTAGTCTGGGGATATTGGATGAGTAGGCACTAGATAGGGATTTTATGCACAAGCCTTCTGGCATCCATTGATTACTCTGGCTTGCACTGAGTGGCACTACTGTATGGAGAGTTTTGCCTGTTTTAATACTATAAGATTTCAAATAAAAACAAGCAAAATTAATATTAGAAAATATATTTAAATTTTGCTTTTAAGATAATCTAAATTTTCTTTTTGGTTAGATTATACATTTAAATACTATAAATAAAAATATGCATTCTAAAGTAAATAAATAAATAATGTAAACATATGACCTGTTTAATTTTATCAAAAATTGTCAAGTATGTTCCTTAACTAAAATTCCATTAAAATGCATATGTATTAATACATTTCAAAATATCTGAAAAAACACTATCAAATTAAAGTTCACGAGTCTTTAGAGCTCTTATTCAGATCCTACTATACTAAATAAGTATGGCATTTGAAGTCCAATTATATCCCAATTATATCATTTAAAACAAAAAAAATTATCCACTGTTTGAAATAAAATATTTTGTAATAAAATATTGAAATGTTAATATTTTTCATTTTTTATATTAACCTTAGTATTGGTTAATCCTTAGACATTCCATAATAAACATTGTCATAGGTTTGAAAACTTAATCCATAATAAATTTCACATTGTATTATTCAAGCTGATATTATACATTGCAGCACTAAGATCATTCCATAAATTAATATATTCCTGTGTCACTGCAAATGCATTATATGATGACTTATTATAAGATGTTAGTAGACCTCTCAAAAGATAGTCTTTTGGTTCTTTGCTTAGCCACTCAAATCCAACTATTAATATTATACATAATGCATTGACTATGCTTATTGAGATGCACATTAAGAGAGAGTAACTCATTTAAAATCAGAAGTTTAAATATGCTTTTCCTAATGACAATAAGTCACTACCTTAGATATCACCCTATAATTTCACTTAATTTTACCCCATTACCATGGTCTCTGTTATAATGAGCTAAATTTCACATTAAAAAAAAATAATAATAAAATAAATCTGCAAATTAAAATACATTTTAAAACCAAATTTAAACAAAATATGGACATATCTTAATATATTTATTTATTACGAGAGGTCAGCGACAGCTGCTTTCCAAGCAGTTGTCCCGGGTTGGCTGGTTCGCTTCCCGGCTGATGCTATGACACATGAGAAAAAAAACAACATCCAAATATTTATACATAAAACCAATATTTCAAATATATATAATTTAATACTGATTTAATCACATCAACAGAAAACACGTATGCCATGCTCCCACATTCTAAATAATAACTGACTATTTTGTTTATTTAATTCCATATATTATTTATTAAATGTATGCAGTAAATAAAAATATTAATAAATAAATCTATTAATATGTAATTCAATAATAAAATATTAATTTTATTATGATATACAATTTGATATATGGTCAGTTAAGAAAATTTAAAATTAAAAAATTCACTAATGTTGTCTTATAATATGATGTATTATTAATCACTATTTATTAATAATATAAATTATTAATTCTTCTTTTTAAAATAATTGGTAAAAAAAATAAAGTAAGCCAACAATTTAGGAATATAATGATTACGAGTTTAAATCTAGAGCAAAATTGTACATTATATATATATATATAAATTATACATTGACTTCTGCTTAAACTATTCAACCGATAAATTCACTATGTCTCTCATTGTTAAAGCAGATCTATTACCATTAAAAAAATGAATCAACTTTTCATTTGCTAGTTTACAGTCTATACATTAGACAAAGTTAATAATTAAAGGAAAATTAAATCAAGATAGCCCTATATACATAGCAAAATAGTTAAACTAGTTTTTTTTTCATGTGTCAAAGCATCTGCCAGGAAGCGAAACCGCAAACCTGGGACAACTGCTTGTAAGGCAGTTGTGCTGACCCCTCGACCACCAATGCTTGATGTTATAGCTAAACTAGTTAATATAAAATAATTACATGTTTTCAAAATTATCAATATTCAGCAAAAATATGTCAAATTAAATCAATGATTTCACTGCCAAAACAGATTTCTAGATATCATACAATGACATAAGAAACATTTTTATATTTATAATTTCTTATAAATACTACTAACATTATATGTAATAAGATAAGATATTTTACAGTAATATCTCCACACTAAAACTCAATATATATTTATTTATATTATTCTATTTATTTCTATACTTAGCGCTTTCGAAGAAATGATGCCTTCATTTTCAAAGCTATAGATAGGTAGTTCTAATAATGATGTTCAATTTATTTTAAAACCAACAAATGCAAATGATTCAAATCAGGTCTGCCATTTCTTCGAGATTGCATAAAACATGTCTCTTTTATTTAATGAGTTTTCGTCTAAATTAATGAAATAGGCCTCCTTAATTTTTCTTCTTATTTCACGTCACTCACTGCACATCACCTGTGGATTGTTCGGTATACATGAATGGCCTGTAGTGATTTTGTGCTGTGCAAAAATTGAAAAGTGGTAAGGATCTGTGAGCGCTTTATTGTACGCATATTTATGCTGTAGCAACCTCATATGAACAGAAGCTTTAGTCTCCCCATAATATGCAGCATGACAATTATTTTTTGGGCAAATTATTTTATACACAGCCTGCTGGGTATTTATTGGAGGTAGTTTATCTTTGGTATTGTTGATACATCTATTGAAATTAAGAGGGGATCTGTAACATATACTAAAGTCTTTGCAAAAAATTGTTTGTAAATTTGTATATATGTTTTTAATGTATGGCAATAAAATCCTGGTTTTGTTCAGCCTATTCCCCGGATTAATAGGGTCTTTAAACCGCCTAATTATCTTGTCTATTGTTCTTTTGTTATATTTGGCATTTATCAAATCGTCCCTAAAACTTTGAATATTCTTATTCTTATCAGCCTCAAAACTATACAATCTGGCATTTCTCTTTAAAAATATTTTTAGGTCTGCCAGCTTGTACATATTGGGTGTGTTAGATTGATGATGAATGTGGCCTCTGATATTCATAGGTTTAATCAACATTTTATGCTGGAAGTGTTGACCACAATTCTCACCTGCAAATCCAAATATTTAACACATCCATCAATTTCCTTTTGTGCTATATTAACTGTAAATCCTGAGGCAGTTTTCAATTCTGTAATTATATTTTCCAAAGTTTTCTCTGAAGCCGCCATGAAAATGTCATCCACACAGCGAGTGTAAATTATTAGGTCACTACTTAAGTGTCTGGGGATGACATTTTCATGGCGGCTTCAGAGGAAACTTTGGAAAATTACAGAATTGAAAACTGCCTCAGGATTTACAGTTAATATAGCACAAAAGAAAATTGATGGATGTATTAAATATTTGGATTTGCAGGTGAGAATTGTGGCTCAACGTTTCCAGCATAAAATGTTGATTAAACCTATGAATATCAGAGGCCACATTCATCATCAATCTAACACACTCAATATGTACAAGCTGGCAGGCCTAAAAATATTTTTGAAGAGAAATGCCAGATTGTGTAGTTTTGAGGCTGATAAGAATAAGAATATTCAAAGTTTTAGGGACGATTTGATAAATGCCAAATATAACAAAAGAACAATAGACAAGATAATTAGGCGGTTTAAAGACCCTATTAATCCGGGGAATAGGCTGAACAAAACCAGGATTTTATTGCCATACATTAAAAACATATCTACAAATTTACAAATAATTTTTTGCAAAGACTTTAGCATATGTTACAGATCCCCTCTTAATTTCAATAGATGTATCAACAATACCAAAGATAAACTACCTCCAATAAATACCCAGCAGGCCGTGTATAAAATAATTTGCCCAGAAAATAATTGTCATGCTGCATATTATGGGGAGACTAAAGCTTCTGTTCATACGAGGTTGCTACAGCATAAATATGCGTACAATAAAGCACTCACAGATCCTTCCCACTTTTCCATTTTTGCGCAGCACAAAACCGCTACAGGCCATTCATGTATGCCGGACAATCCGCAGGTGATGTGCAGTGAGTGACATGAGATAAGAAGAAAAATTAAGGAGGCATATTTTATTAATTTAGACGAAAACTCGTTAAATAAAAAAGACACGTTTTACGCAATCTCGAAGAAATGGCAGACCTGATTTGAATAATTTGCATTTGTTGGTTTTAAAATAAATTGGACATCGTTATTAGAACTATCTATCTATAGCTTTGAAAAGGAAGGCATCGTTCCTTCAAAAGCGCTAAGTATAGAAATAAATAGAATAATATAAATAAATATATATTGAGTTTTAGTGTGGAGATATTACCGTAAAATATCTTATCTTATTACATATATAAACCACGCATTTAGTTATTTAATAATTACTAACATTATAATTTCCCTTAATATTGGAATAAGTTTTCAATAAATTTAATATTGTAATTATAAATTTATTAAACGCTCACTATTATTTCAGTAATAGTTTTAACAAGGCTGTAAACCTTAGCAATGAGCGTCTGAAAAAATCGTCATTGCTAAGGTTTACAGCCTTGTTAAAACTATTACTGAAATAATAGTGAGCGTTTAATAAAATTTATAATTACAACTTTAAATTATCGTAATATATTTCTTACTATAATATCTTTTCATTAACTCGTAGTAAATCGTAAGATTTCGCGAGTATTAATGTATTATAAGAATTGTGGACTTAATTAGTGAAGTATTTAATAGCTTCACACTCTTAGATCAAAACACTTCTGCTTCACCTATTTATATATAAAAGTAGGTCGAAGTAAAGAAAGGGATTCTCTCTTTTTTCATAGCGTAAGCATGTGTTTTAAAGACCTACAGAGGTCCCTAGTGACGATTTTTTCAGACGCTCATTGCTAAGGTTTACAGCCTTGTTAAAACTATTAATAAATTTAATAGTTTCAAAATTATACTTTTTAAAAAGAAAAGTACTTTTCTTTTTAAAAAGTTTCTTATTACTAAATATAACTCTGAAACTCCTAATATATTAGAAATTTTTTTCAATATTGAAGATAAATTCAGATGAAATTGTAGGTAAAAAATTACAAATATGTTTTTTTTTTTAAAAATTATTTTACACTTGAAAAATCTGCTTTAAAAAATGCAACTATTACTTATGAACTCTGACTTCCTTTTGGCTAGTAATGATAATTTGAAGAGCTGAATTTATATATACAGTATATATAAAACAAAAACCTAAATATTTATTGAAATTAAAAAAACAAAAGAAACAACTCAATTTAGTACAGGCATACTACAACAGAATTAGCTTTGGGAACATATTTCAAACCCAATTACATTTATTATTAATAATACCAACACCAACTATTAACCATTACACAGGTACAGACCATCAACCATCTTTATCTCTTACCCTACTCGTAATCCTATATCAGAGCCCAGCCTTTTGTCATATGTTTTATAAGAAGATAATAATCTTCATTAGTTTAATTAAGAGAGAAAGATAAGTGTGGAAAATTTGTATAAGCAAATTTTGGAAAAAATATATGTAGACAATTAGAAGAGTAGGTAATAAATTTTCTTTTAACAAACAAGATAGCCATTCAGAAATAGATTAATACAATAAAATAGTTGATTTTTTTGTGTAGCCCAATTTATGCTTTGGATAAAAGGATGCATTCTATTTAAAAACATATAGAGATGAAAATAAAATTTATGTAAGAAATTATTATATAGATTACTTTATGGATATTTGGAGCGTTTTGCATGCAGAACAGAATTTTATATAAAATAGATTATGCTAAAATTAAGAATTAAGAGGTGTTCCAAAAAAAAAAAAAAAGATATAAAGAAAGGTTATTGAAGAGATTAAAAAGAGAAACTGAAGAGAGAAGCAAAGAGAAATATATTCCTGTGAAAGAGAAAGAGAGAGCAAGCGAAAAAAATTAATTTAAGGGATTAGTATAGTAACATATAGCTAGAGAATCGGTGTAAGCTAAGATATTTATACAAAGATTAAAAGCTATTTTTTGTTTTTAGCAAAGATGTACAATAATTAATAAATTTATTAATACACAGAAATCGATAAGCTGACATGTTTTAAGCTTCTGTTTAAATATTAGTTGAAAAACTTTCTATCACTAATGCAGACTCTAAAGATGAGGTTTCTAATCCCAACATAATTGAGTTTAGCAAATATAACAATAAACAGCTATTCTCCTAACAAATCACTCGGGAGATGAAATACTAATTAAATACTGCAGCCATAATAAATAGATCAAGTAATTAACTTTTTTAATTTAATCCAAACATCGTTTTTAATTAAACGCTTGCACTTGTCTCTAATCAAGGAATGGAGCATTAAATAAATTCTATTTTGAAAAATGGGCTTTTTCTTTTTTTTAAAAAAATGTTTTTGTGAAGCATTTCTAACTTTAAAAAGTTTTTTAAAAGTAAAAAAAAACAAAACTGTTTTTAATTAATCAAACATTTTATTTAGTTTTGGAGAAATTTTAATTTGTCAATAGCAGTAATTAAAAGTCATTCGTCAAACGAGACAAACTGCACTGTCTTATTAAAAAATATGAGATGTGATAACTTTATGATTAACAATACTAAAAAGAAAATGATTGAGAATATCTATTAATCACAATGGCATAAAAATACTATAACATTATAATATCACTACTGGAGTTAAATAGCGGTACAAATTTATAGTAAAAAAATATATAAAACTTCACAATATCACAATGATTTGGGCCATAGTTTATTCTTTTTTGGTTATCCTAAAATGAAGTGTTCAGAAAGTCACGTGAGAGCCAATATAGGTGGAGCCAAAAGTTTTCTCATTATTTTCAGTCATGAATTGAATCCAAGACCTTGATGAATCAAGCAAATAGTTAATATTGATTTCTAGTCCTTGATGATAGTCAGCTATTAAATTATACATATAATATGCTATGAAAAAATAAATTACTAAGTGATCATCAGATATATGAACTTTTTTTTTGTAAAGTAAGTATTCTGACTGCCTTATGTTTGGATCTTTACAGAAAGATTGTTAATGAATTATAATCTGATTTGAGATCCAAGTAGTTTCTTACAGTTGAAATATTGTTGCATAGTTATTTATTAATCAATGTGACCAATGACATACACTATTATAAAGCAAGTAATGCATATAAACTCCTGAGTTTTAGAAACCCTTTCTTATATATATTCAAAAAGTATTAAAATATATGTATTAAAAAGGGATCTTTTAAGAAATTTTGTGGTCCAAAAGTTCTAATTATACTGCTGATTGTGTCAT
Organism: Epiperipatus broadwayi; assembly: GCA_028023455.1. Taxonomy (NCBI): domain Eukaryota; kingdom Metazoa; phylum Onychophora; class Udeonychophora; order Euonychophora; family Peripatidae; genus Epiperipatus; species Epiperipatus broadwayi. The sequence goes on along the minus strand of JAQFVV010012460.1, from coordinate 6,069,030 downwards.
TGTTGTTTAAAGAGTAGTTACACATCTTCTGTCCAACTGTTTATTGCCATCCATTTAGATTTAAATTATAAAAGTAATTATTACAGTTTCAGGGGCCTTCAACTGGGAATAAAATAAAAAAATGTTTGTTTATTTTTGTTTTTAATTCATTTTAATTATAATATTTACATTTAACACTAACCCTACCCTTAAACCCTAAATCAATATTATATATTTTCTTTTATTGCCTGTTGTAGGCCCATGAAACTGTACAATTATTTTATAGCTTAAAACAAAATGGCTGACGAGAAGTAGTTGGACAGAAAATACACAAGATACTGTTTAAAGTTCTCTCCCACCTCTTGTAAAAAGATTTTTTTAAAAAAACTTTTGTATACACTTACTAATGCTTATGATGTATATTCAATTAACATTATGTTATAGTTCTCATAATTTAGTAGTTATCACGACAAGTGTCTCATCATAAAGGATTTTTATTTGAGCATAAAAAAACAACAAAAACCAACAGCACCATTCATATATATATATATCAACTTTTATCTCTATCCATAAAAAACATCTTTAATTATTCTGAACTATGTCATAATAAGTCAGATATTGGATGAATTCCAGACAAATTTTGGAAAGGTTTGTATATCCAAAGTATATGATAGGATTTGAGATTATTTAATGCTAACAGAACAATGCTCAGTAATATATCCTTGAAAACAGTAAAGACCCACATAGCATTTTTAATGTTCCCCCACTCCATGAACCACCAATGTGAAAAGTCACATTATAACCTTAAATATTTCCAGATTGCATGCAAACAATATTTTTTTTTTTACATTTTGGTAATCAATAGCTTTTTCCTGCTCTGCTGTTGCTTGTAGAAATTAATTATATAAATGTTGTAAAGTACTTGATATGTTTGTTCTCATGGTTTTGTTTTATTACTATTGTTGCAAACCAATTTGGGTGACAAAAAAGTTTAACTTTAATTAAGATAGAATGAAAGGAACAATTTTATTCATTGTAAGCAATGATATGTATACATATTATTATTATTTTTTACATAAACAAGTGTAAAAAACAATAGATTTGTTCAGAAGATAATAACAATTACAAATAGATTATATTATTAATACACATAAAAACAAACTGGTTAAATTAATCATAAAATTAAACTTAGATAAAATGCCTTTGGTAGATTTTACTTAGTATTAAAAGAGCCTATACATAAGAAAAGGAAGATTTTTTTAATAAAAATGGCTTATTTACGCATCTGAAACATGAATACTTAACAGAAGAATAATATAGAGGTTTGATACAACTCAATGAAGTATGGAGAGATGTATGAACAAATAGATATCATTGATATTGTTAAAAAAATTAAGATACTCACTGGAGCTAGGCTGGACATATTGCTAAAAGATGGACAGTTGAAATTTTAAATTGGATTCAAAGAGATTGTAAAATACCTAAAAGAGAGCACATGTAAAATGAATGGATAAAATAAGAAAGATTACTGATGCAATGTGGAGTAGAAAGGTTATGGACTACAGAAATTGAATTAAAATAAGAGAAACCTTAATGCTGCAGGTAATTGATAATGGGTTGAAAATGTTGATAAAAAGGCAATAAGTAAATGTAGATATATCAAAATCTTAATTTTTTAAAATAGAATTTTAAATTAATACATTACAAATTTCAAAATAAATTTGTACATGTTATATCTTAGCCTGACAACTCCCTCATTCTGCAAAAATTAAAATATCCTTTGTTGTAAAGTTGTGATTCAGAATGGGCTTTTTGATGCAAAGTTTGTCGATACCTGCTACAGATTCCCCCCTTTCTTTTATCAGATTTTGGTCTAATGTACTGTTTTATGCTGCTGATTTATATTAAAACTTACATAAAATATTATTTATCCATCTCAGCTTCTATTTATTCCAACTTAAAAGCAAAAGGACTTAAAAATTCATATAAAGCATTCTTTTTTAAAAAAAAAATTATTTGACTCTTCTGTTTCAAAACAACTTTCATTCTGTTATATTGGGATTCGAACTCCCACTACTGGAAAGACTATTTACATTGGAAACAGAACCTAGCTCTCTGATGAACCAAAGTTGAAGTATAATATTATTTTTAATAAACAAATGTATTATTTATTTAAAATAACATGATTTATAAGGGTTTAGTCTCTTCTTGTGCAAAGGTACTTTGATTGTTAGTTTTAAATATGAAACTGCTTTAAATTATTTAATACTACAAAATATATAAGACAAATCTTATATATATGCATTCAAACACATTTTTAAGTATATAATCTTTTTAAAATTTATAATCAGAATTATATCTGCAGGTATATTCAATTATATTAATTTTTGTCAATACACTGTCAGGAAACTAATAAATACCTGGATCTCTGTGAGTGAAATTCTTGTAAACCTTTCTTTATACATTATTATTTTAAAGTGTGGTGTATTGAATGATACTTTATAACTGATCATTACTCAGATCTTTAGAGAACCATCTGTGCACATTTTAATGTGACTAAGAAAAATTCTCACAAATATTTATAAATATGTAATCCAATAAAAGGAAAATATTTTTTCAGAGACAACCTGATTTTTTTAGTACTTACAACTGCAGACCACTGTTAATATTAAATGGCATATTATTGGACTTGGTGAAATTAAAAGAAAGGATGAAGAGATAATTGATTTAAATAGTGGACATATACTGTACTACAAGAGCACAAATATTGGAAATAAAAGTGGAATAGGAATAAAAAGTGAAAAAAGAATATTGTGAAGATTGATACTGTATCAGACAGAGCAGCAAGATTAGTTATTCAACTTAATGGTAGCTCTGATGATGACTGCTCAACTGCTGAAACTGTAAGCAAGGAGAAACAAATTCTATTATATTAAATTGCATTGAAAAGTGCTTATGTAATGTATATATGGTATTTTATTATATATATAAATTAATGCAGAATAGGATAACAAATGGAAAGAAATTAGATACTAAATATGGATATTTCAGGTTTATGCCACAACAAGCTCTCATAGTGATAAAGAAGTGAGGATTTTTATATGAATGTACAAAGGACTTTTGATCAGACTAAACTACATTTTAAAACTGTTGTGGTAGATTTAATATTAGAATTGGTAAACAAGTGAAAGATGAAAGTGCATAGATAAATTTGATTATGGTGAAAGAAATGAGAGAGGACATAGACTTGTAGAGTGTGCAGAAAAACAAAAACTATATTATGAATTCTTTTTTTTTGAGAAAAATGTTAAACGGAAATGGATATTGGAGCATCCAATTAAAAATACAACAGAACTGAATTACATTTTGACTAACAGAAAATATGTATCTCAAGATTGTAATATTCTTAATAATTCAACACAGAAAGGGATCATCAATTAATGACATTTAAGGTATGTGTTGGTGCAAATTGTAATGTTTTTAATAAATTCAACACAGGAAGTGATCATTAATTAGTGATGTATGATATGGGTTGATCCAAAAATACAGACAAACATTATTAAGAAAAACAGTATTCACAGTTGATATTCCTAATTTTCAGAAACATTCCAATGAATTTAAATTAGAACTTGCAAATCATTTTCAAATATTAACAGATTTTGAACTTCATTCAGATTTGAATGAAATCAATAGAAAGATAACTGATACACTTTTACAAACTGCAATAAACATAGGTGATACAATAAAATAATTTACCAGTAGAATTTTTAATGGGACAAGACAATTTATGAAAGAAAGAAGGAATATATAAGTACATAAAAATGTTGCATTAAGAAAGATTGAATATCTAGAATTTTGTAAAAATAGTGCAAAAAAGAGTTGATAATGATATGAATTAGTAAGGAAAGCTATAGAAGAAAATAAAAGTCTCAAGAGTATAAATCAACATCTTGGTATTAGTAGAAAACTTATTTCTGCAATAAAAAAAAAGATGGACCTATTACTAAACAAAGAGATGACATCATGTAATATGTAGAAGAATTCTATCAAGAATTATATAGCATTAAAGAACAAGGAAATATACCTTCTACAACTACTATATCTTATGAATTATCCAGGATTTTAAATGAAGAAATGAGAAATGAAATTAAATCTATGAAGATGAGAAAAGTTCCAGGTAATGATGGAATTGTAATCAATATCTGAAAAGAAGTAGGTGAGGATACAGGATTTTGGGGGGGGGGGCAAAGTTACATACCTCATATCTAAATGATAAAGAATGTACCAGATAATTGGAAGAATGCAGTAATAATTTAATATTTAAAAAAGGTGATAAAGAATATATTAAAAATTACAAGTTATCAGTCTTTTATCAGTTCTATACAAATTTTTTACCAACATAATTAAAAAATCATCTACAGTGAATGTTGAATTTTAACCAAATAAAAAAAAACAAGCTGGATTTAAAACTGGTTTTAGTACAGTGAATAATATCTGAGTATTGAGAAAAGTTATAGAAAGGGCCAATGAATATGAATTGCCATAATGCTTTCGATTTGGAGATTATGAAAGTGCACATGATTGTATAAGCATTTCTTCAGTGATTAAAGCATTGAATCATTAAGGATAAATTCAGGATCTAGTCATATACTGATGAGTTAATAAAAATGTAACAGCAACAATTAGATTACATAATGATAATAGGAAGATGAACATTGAGAAGGGTGTGACAGTCAATCATGATAGTAGGAAGATTAACATTGAGAAGGATGTGACAGAGTGATTCCATATTTCCAAAACTTTCTTGCAAAACTTGTGAATTAAAATGGAAAGTTAAGGGAATAAAAGTAATGAAGATTATTTAAATCATTTAGATTTTGTGGATGATGTAATTGTTTTTGAAAATAATGTTTTAGAGCTCCAGGAAATATTGCAAAAGTTATCTGATGAAAATAAGAAAGTAGGACTGTTAAAAAGACTAAAGAAATATTAAATGGATTTTCTCTAAGGAAGAAAATAAAGATTGATAATGATAAATTAGAAGAAGTTATCAACTACAAATACCTTGATCAGATTATTACTACAGTTAAAATTAATCATAGAATTAAACTTGATTGGAATGGTTTTGGTAGAAATAAATTAATGTTAAAAGGAAATATGCCTGTAGTTTGAAAAGGAATGTTTTTAATAAATGTGTTTTATTAATTCTTACTTATGGAGCTGAGACTTGGCCACTGAACAGAAAACTAATAAAGAGACTTCAAACCACTCAATGAAATATGGAGAAACATATGTTAGAAGTAACAAGGAAAGATTAAAAATGAAATACATGGATGACAGAACAAACAGGTGTTATTGATATCATTGAAAGGATTAAGAGATTGAAGTGGAGTTGGGTTGGACATATTTCTATAAAGATAATAACAGATGGACAATTGAAATCTTAAACTGGATTCCAAGAGATTGTAAAAGACCCAGAAGAAGACAACATGTGAGATTGTTGGATGAAATAAGGAAAATGCGCTGGTGTGATGTGGTGAGAGGCAAAAGATCAGAGAAGGTAAATTGAACTTGAAAAGACCATCTTGAAATAGATCAATAATGAATGAAAATGATGGTGATGAACCCAATCTTTTGATAAGGAAAGCATCTGGCATCTAATGCCAACAATTCATTTTGATATCATTTTTGCTTTCCCAATTTACTGCAGAAATCATCACGCCCATGCTGATACTACATTTGGAAATTTTATGGGCCATGATATTGTAGTTTTTATAACTGTATTCATGACATTAATTATAAACCCATGCACCAACTGATATTTTTACAGATACATGGAATCTGATCTCATTAACAACAGCCCAGCGATGACGTGGCTATTGAATATACTAATTAATATGCATTATATATAAATTGATTATTGCTCAATTATATGAACATCTGCTTTTATACTTGAAATTTCTTTTGTTTCTATAAAACTTTAAATAATCTTTAATGTATATAATAAATCTAATAAAGTTAATTTAAAACTAATTATTATGCATCCATCTGGATTTTTGCCAGAGAATGGGTGCTACTTAATATGCATGAAAAGTAAATAGAAATTAAATTATAAATGAGAATACCATTAATTCTAAAGACAACTCATTGATTTATTGAGTTAACATACATACTTAATATAAAACCTGAAATCCAGATCTATGATTTACCAGATTTAATCTATCTATACGTAGAGATATTTTAAAACATGCTTAGTAAGTCTGCATGCCCAAGATCACACTTATGTGTCTGTACATCTGGCGGCAGAGATCAAAACATCAACTTTCTTTTATATGGAATCCCTTTAATTAAGGAAAAAAAGTTATTTAATCTAAACTTCAGAGCTGATTTTGATTGTGGCTATGCATTAAATAAACTTTAAAGGAACTTTGCTTTTCGCAATCAATTTTTTTTGTATACATAATTTTCATATTACTTATTAGTTTTTTTAATCAACTAATTTAGCCTAATGAGATTAATTTCTATTTTTATTTAATTTTATATTAATTAACATTTCTTATGTGAATTATGTCGCAAATTATATTCTTAATTGAAATCAGAAATGAAAAATATCAAACATTAACCAATCATATGACTGATGCTAGAAAATTCAATTAATATGTGAACCAGAGGTCAGAGAACAATCTTAACTATTCAGAATACATTCGTTTTAGTTAGCAAATAAGAAAAAGAGGGTTAACATATTAATTTATAAAATTATCATCAAGCAATGACAACCTGTTTACCCAATTAGGAAATATACATGCAGAGATATAGTGACATTAATTGAGTCTGTTTAACAAAATAGATAGCTACAACAAATAAAATACTTTTTATAAATAATAACGAATAATTAATAAAGATTAGAAAATATTAGTTATAAAAGAGAGAAAAGCATCAATAGCTTGAAAATGTTCAATCAGTTTTGAATGCATAAGAACGCAAATAACCAAATGATTAAGTTGTTTAGAAAGTCATGTAACATTTGAGCGTTTCAGGTGGTAGTTGACCTTTGACCCAAAGACTTTTAGCTTTTAGAGTCTTTCTCCATACCACCATATTAAATTATCCAATGCACAAAAAAAAAAAAAATCTGCTAATACAAGCTTCCCAAGACTGGTTTCAAAAAAATCTTCAGTAACAGTTTCTACCTCTCAATCATCATTAACCACATTAAAAATACTATTAAAATATCAACAGATAGATGGGTGCTGTGTCTAGAAATTTTTGGGAGGAAATGGAAATCTATTAATGAGAAAATATTAGATATTTTAGGATTGAGTGAGAATCATAAAAATTATATTAGAAGATAATATAGCAATAATACTATTTTAGAAATAATATAAGAAATGCAGTAGCGAAAACCTTTGGTGGTGTAGTTTTATAATTAAAAAAATTTTGATAACAAATAGATAATTTAAAAACTATTAACTGGTAAAAATAAATTAAGTTTTAATATAATATTGATCTTTATGATCTATTAAAATATAATAAAAAATCATATAAAAATGTTTTCAGCCAATAAGAAGGAAATCGACTGCAATTTCATTACTGCAAAGTATCTTTGTTATATTAATTCTTGTAAAGATTTCTTTTTTGCAAAGGTACACATGTAAAAAGAACAGACATAAAGTCTAGGCAAAAACCACACACACACACACCCATAATGAAGCAGTAGATTACTCATACATAATCCACAACTACTTAATCACAACAGAAATGAGCATAAGTTAAAAATAATTGTATTAATTAGTATCCAAATTGGACATTTGAGGTTTTTAAAAAGCAGCCTAACATGACTAATGGAGAATTTATCAATATTTAAGTATCTGGACACTAAATGGTAATAATTAGTCTTTATTAACTTTTGCATTTTTAGATATAGAAAAGACTTGTAATAGACTGGATAAAAATAGATGGTGGAGAAGTCTTGAATATATGAGAATAGAGCTAGGGCTGTTAAAAAAATAAAATACTTTAGAAGGTTATTTTTTATAAGCAAATTGGGGGACATAGAATTGGTGGTAGTTAAATATAAAATTGGACTGAAATAGAGATATCCATTATTAATTTTATTTATTTTGTTTCTAAAAAAATGGGGATTGAAATAGAAGTATTAGAATTAGGAGTAGATATTTCTATAATTAAAATCAAGATAATACAAAATATTCTGATTCTTATTGTGCAGATGATATAACATTTTTTTTTTTTGGAAACTATGTGGAAGATATGGATTTATTATTAAAGAAGTGTGAAAAGACGTAAGTGTAGAAATTAAATTCAGTGGAGAAAAATCTAAGATACTAGTATTTTATGGGAAAAGTAAAATTGAAGATTGAAAACTATTTGTCTTGAAAAAAAATAATGATTATAAGTATTAGTTTGCAAAATGGAAAAAAGAATTACATAGAGAGTTGGGAATTAGAGATATGGGGGAAAATGGAATTAATTTAAAATTTAACATGTTTCTCATATAAGAAAATATATAAAGTGTGGAGAATTATTTGGAAAAGAATGATGGTGCCTGTTTTAACAGTTGGAAATAATATGTTTTGTACAGACCAACACAATCAGAATATAATACAAAAAGACTATATATGCAGTGAATGATGAAATGTGGACAGATACGATGATATTCAAGATGAAATGGCTGATCTTATTTTTTAGTGAGAGAAATCAAGAGTAAATAAAAAATGTTCAATAAGTTACAATGGGTAAAAGAAAATAGATTAACAAAAAGTGTTTAATTGGACTATATGGAAAATGCAATAAACATGTTAAGCTAGAAAGGTTTTATAACATGAAAATTTAATAGAGACAATTTATTTCCATGTATTTTATATAAGAAATGAGATAAATAAATAAACAATATATTACTGATACAAAATTACAAGAGATGGGAAAAGAGGATCGGTAAATTGGTTAGAGAAAAAGAATTAAGAGTTATGGAAAGTGAATAAAAAGTATTTTGGACTTATATAAGAATACAAATTATATAAATTATAAGAAGATATATGAGAACACTAAAGAAAAATTTTTGTTATTTGGGCATGAGTTTTAGATATGTGGAAAAGACAAAAATGGATTAAAGATTTGGATTGTAGATGTACTTTATGTGAAGATGGGAGAAAAGTATTGAACATCTATTTTTGGAATATAAGATATTGAAACAAAATCAGGGTAAATTTTGTGGAGTGTGAGATAAATTTAAAAGTAAAGAGAGTAAAGGAGGTAGAGATTTTTTTTTATTCTTTGTTTAAATCTTTATAACAAAATTGGGAAATAAAAGAACTGGATATTGGAACTATTGAAACAGCTTTAATTAAAATCGGATATAAACAAAATAAGAAAAGAACCAGTCCGGAAAAATAACTGAAAATAAGAAGTAACTGAGAAAATGTTCAACTTGGCTACCACGGTTTTTAGATATAAAGACTTTGCATCAAAACTTCTGATTTCCTTTATGGAGAAGCCCTTTTACGATTAAGGTCCAATGATTTATTTATTGTAATCTCATTACTAGATATCCTCTAAATAAAACTGATTAAAAAAAACAACACACATCTCTATATATAACTTAGAAAAGTAAATGACTTTCATTAAAAATATTAGAACATTTTGAATTTTTTTTAAAATTAACTGAATTAAAAATAAAAAAATTCGTGAGAAAGAAACTGGGGGGGGGGGGGGCTGATCACCGGTGATGATAATGATCAGTTTGCCTTGTTCATAAATTAATTTTTTAAACAATGCATTAAAAAGCTTCAGATAGAGAAGTAAAATTAAAACATTTTAACGCGATATTTCTGAAATGGATTTGCCCCTCTCCCCTAGCTGCTGGTTAATGAAAAAAGAATACTAAATAAAGATATTAATGGAAAATAGCAATTGTTCTCTTTCATTATTAGTAAAAAAACTCGATTACTAAAAACCACTCCAGGATTATCAATATTTAAAAAAAAAAAAGAATTTAAAATATTAAATATTGATTTATTTGTATGATAAAATAACTTATATAATAAAAAAAGAAAATGCATTCATTTAATCCATAACAAAAAAATATTCCTTTTAAAATATTTTTGCTATTCTTGCCTCAACTAATGTCGATAAATGTAACATTTAGGGTTCGAATCCGTGAAAAGGAAAATTCCTTTCAAGAGTTTATGATTTTTTTTTTTTCAGTTAGCTTTCGTCTAGCCATCTAACTATCTAACTTTGGTCAGAAAATGGGTATCTATCAGTTCTTAGCTAGACAACAGAACAAAGATGAAAAAAAATCGTTAAATCTTCCAATGATCATCAAACTTAGTTATAGTACTGCCTTATCTTTCACTGTTCTATGAGAGAATGTTGGAGAAACTTTTGGTCTGCAGTGAACTATTTATAATAATAATACGGGGGGGGGGGTATTTTACTTATAATACCATTAACTGCACATTTCACAAATGTCATCAATGTAGGCTGATCTTCGTAACAAATGAATATATCGGTTCATAATAAATCCAATTTAGCAATTTTACATTCTATTCAAAAGTGTAACTTTTTATAAAGCTACATTTTTAAAAAATAAATAAATATCTTTTCGTTTTTAATGTAATAGTATATAACTTTTTTTTTTGTTATCCACTCTTCAAAATTTATCTTATTTCCATTCACTTGTATTATGTTTATTTAATCACTTCAATTCTAAATGGTATTTACCTCGCTTTTCTTTACTTATTGCAATATTTATAAACTCGTTATAAACGGGTTTATAAATATTAATCACTTTAAATAAACAACATTAAATCATATCATCATCATTTTCAATCATTATTGATCAATTACAGAAACAATCCAGTTTCTCTGATACATAACCTCTCTTCTCTACATCATATCTGAAAACATCCTTATTTTATTCATCTATTTCATATATAGTCTCTTTTTGGATCTTTTACAATTACTTGGAATCAAGTGTTTCTGGCCTGACCAGTGGCAGTACTAGCATGGGAATCTAACTTGGACCCTTAGATTCTTGAATATTTAATTTTAAGGTAACAGTCTAATTAACTGGCAGGATGGCTCAATTGGTTAGAGCGTTACCTTAAAATTTCAATACTCAAGAATCTAGAGTCCAGGTTTGATTCCCATGCTCGTACTTGGGATCAAGTTTAGTACTTGTAGCCGTATGTCTAGTTCAGTTTCATTTCAATCTCTTAATTCTTTCAAAGCTATTAATGATATCTATTTGTTTTGCCACCCATGCATTTCACTTTTGATCCCTTCTCGTACATCTCTCCGTATTTCATTGAATATTCTAAAATCTCTGTATTATTCTTCTGTTAAGCGTTCAAGTGTCAAATCGAAGTCAAAAGCAGTAAAACACATCTACTAAAAATGTCTTCAAACACAAAAACATATTTCCTTTTAATATTAAATTATTTTTATCAAAATCATTTTATGCAAGTTTAAATCAATAACTAATTTAATTCATTATCTTCCCATTTGTATTAATATTCTGACAAGGTATTTATAATTTCTAACTTCTAATCCAAGATTATCAATTTTTATTTTTTTCTGAAAAAAATCCATTGAACAATAATTTATTTTTTTTAGCATTTATCTTTAATCCTACTTAATTACTTTCATTTAATAATTCTGTCAATATTTCCCAAAACTCTAAAGCATTATTTGCAAGTCAGTTACATTGTCTGTAAATCTTGACGAGTTAAATAATCTTCATTTACTTTTATTCTCAGCTTCCCGTTTAAATCTACAAATATATCATTAAAAACTTCAATATAAAGTTTTGGAGATATGAAATCACTTTCAATACACACGTTTCAATGCTAATTTTCTAAATATCACCCTGTTTTCTAATCATTGCTGATGTATTCAGATTATTTTTTTTAAAATATATCTCAGATTTATATCTTGATAATCCAAATCCTTTTCATAATCTAAAAATCCAAAGCACTTCTATAAATCAATATTTGGATAAGATCCACTATGTTAAAACCATTTTTATATCCAGCTTGTTTTTTTAGTTAGTTAGAATCCACAATTCACTGTTAAACAAGTTGTAATTAGTTTGGTAAAGAACTGATAGAAGATTGAACAGTTTTGTAATTTCTAATATTTTCTCCATCAATTTTCTTAAATATCAATATTACTAATGCTTTCTTCCAATCATCTGGCATATCTTTATCATTTACATATTTGGTATATAGCTTTGATAACAATTTTTTAAATATTTTATCTGCTACTTTTAAGAAATCAATAGAAATTCTATTATTTCCAGGAGCTTTCTTCTCCTTTACAGATTTAATTGTGTCTATTACTTCTTCATTTAAAATATTAGATAATTCAGATGATGAGTAATTTTAGGGACACCTTTTTTGTTCTTTCTTACTATATCTTCCAAAAATTTCATGATGTCATCTCTCTTTTAGCAATAATTCCATCTTTTCTTATTATTACTGAAAGACCTTTTGTTTCAATACCAAAATGCTGTTTTCTATTTTCCAGATTTCTATTCCTTACCAATTCACAATTATATCTTCTTATATCATTATTAATTCTGTTTCTTACCATTTTACAAAATGCTGGATATTCAATTCTTTTTAATGGATTATTTTTTTTAAAAAATGATGTTCTTTTTCATATACTGTACTGCTTCCATAAATTTTTTATTCATAGACTGCTGCTTTTTTCTAACAACTATTTTTTTTTAGCAATTTTAAATAAAATATCAATTATTTTCTCATTGATTTCACTCAAATCTGAATTCTTTTCAAAGTTTGTTAATATTTTAAAATGATTTGCAAGTTTTAGTTTAAATTCATTGGAGTGTTTCTAAAGTTTAAGAATATCAACTGTTGCTGTCTTTCTAATAATTGTCATCTCTCTAGTTTAGCATTAATATGTATTTTACATCTCATTAATTGATGATCAATTCTTATGTTGAATCTATTAAGAATCATTACAATTTTAAAATATATATTTTCTTTTATTCAAAATATAATCTAATTCTGCTATACTTTCATTTGCATGCTTCCATACCCATTTAGCATTTTTCTCAAAGAAGTAATTCATAATGTATAGTTTTTCTGAAAATTCCATAAATCTGAGTCCTCTCCCACAGCACTTTTGCCTTTCAATTGTTTACCAATTCTAACATTAAAGTATACCACAACAATTTTAAAATATAGTTCAGTCTGATCAAAAGTATTTTGCACAATCATATAAAAATCCTTTACTTCCTCATGACAGTAAGAACATTTTTGGAAATAAACCTGAATTATCTGCATTTGATATCTTTCTTCAATATGAATACTTAATCTAGTCACTCTATCTGATACCATCAATCTCCACAATGCTTTCAATTTTTATTCATAATAAAAATAAAGTACATGTCCATTTTATAAATCGTCAATTCATTTTTTTAAAATTTTCACTAAGTCCAACAATGTCTCATTTTATATTGAACAATTATTTTTCCAATTTATGTAATTTCTCTTGATAGTGATCTATCTACATTTATAGATATCTAAATATAAGGCCATCATTGAATAGCAGCTTGGGCCCACAATCAGGCAATTTTTAGCATTCTCTCCTTTCGGACACCAAACACTCTTTAGTTGGGAACTTTATATCCACTTGGAATAAGAGACACAATTTAATTTTTCTGTCATGATTATAAATATCTATTAAAAATAATTCCCACACACATGTTCAACTAATATTTCAATTATACACTATTAAGCATCTGAAAAGAAACACCATACTGGCGGATATACATTGGTGTGCAATCCATCTATGCTCATTTACCATATGAATAATCACATAGAGAGATTCAATGACAAAAACTTATGGAATGGACATTAGGAATTTGCTCTGCTTTATTTCTTTAAGACCTCGAGAGAAATCAAAGAGTCATTTTTCAGTTAACATCAAACTCCTTTCTGTAGCCAATCATGTTTTAAAGTTATGAAGTATCTCTTCATGAGGCACGTTTTCAAACCTTTTTATCTAAAGACTGGTTTTCATGATAGTGTTTGATTAATTAAAAAAATTTAAAAGTGTTTTAATAAGAAAGCCAAAAACACCAACATTATAATCAGAGAAAAAGATTTTTTAAAAATTTATAATTAAAAAACTAATAACAATAGGAAAGTTACATTTTCAGAATAAATAAATAAATAAAATAATAGATATGTTAATAAAATCATACAAATTAGTACTAAAGAATGAAGAAAATCAGAGTACTATTGATAATCCTATTAATACGTTTGAAGAAGGTATACAGAAATTGAAGGAAACAGAATAAGTTTATTTCACTGATCCACAGCTATTTATTCTTTCATTTTAAAGATTATAGTTACTACTTGAATTTTAAATGATGTTTATTTTCCAATAATACTTTATGATTATGACCCCACATATAACTTTTTAGCAATGTTTTTTTTCTTTACAACTTATAACCATAATCTAGACATCTAATTTAAAATCTTAAATAATGAGGAGAATATTTTGGTTATATCTTAACTAATTTTTTAATAACTCCTCTTTGGTTAATCTTGGTTTTTTTTTATAATGGCTGACATAAATTTAATATTAATTATAAAATATTTTACAATAATTCACATTTATATGCCAACTTGTGTAAAGATCAGAAATAAGAAAAGAATAGAAGAATGAAATAATGGTTGTACAATGTTAATTGGGGAGGTGATATGGGAAGGGAATTGGAATAAAGGGAAATTACCAGAATCAGTACAAATTCCAATTATTCCTAGTTTGAAGTGATACATAATTGAAGTGGAGGTTTCATTTTAACAGATAATATAATCACCTGCAATAGAAAGAACTACTGAAGTAATAAAATGATAGAATGTCCTACATGATTGCAATGATAGAATGACAGATTCAGGAGCCCAAAGTACTTGCAACGATACCTAGATCTATCATTTCTGGTGCCCAAACTTCTCAACCAATAAATTATTCAATTTTTTTCTTTAACTGAAGCAAATATTAGTATAATCTTTTAAAATATTATATTGGATCATAGATAATATAAGATTAAATTATAAACTAATTTTCAAGACTATTTTTCAGAAAATACTTTACAGAATGAAAAACTGTAAGGAATTTATTACTAATGAAATGATTAATAAACTAAAAACACTAATGAAGGCAAAGGAAATTTAAAAATGAATAGTAGCATTCAAATCTTGATACAAAACCAAACACCCCTGGAGAGAGCAAGTGCAATCATTATCAGTATATGTCTTACCAAGTATATATATACATAAAATGACCTAGTTTGAGTGCATGGGGTACAAATCAAATTTCAATTATTAACTATGAGAAGATACCTGTTATTTTCAATAAAGATTTCACACATTCCAAACTTATTTTCAAATTATCTACAAAAACTAAGTACTGTATATTATTCTGATTTATCATATCAATAAATCAAATATTCATTTTCCATTTCTTATCATTGAACTCCATATCTCTGAACAATTTTTAATATGTCACCTAAAGCTTTTTCTATTCAAATTGGTAAATTATTTTTTAATTCTTATCTTTAACTGATCCTTTCTCCAAAAGAATTAAAACAAAATGTACTCAATAATTTGTAAATTATATTATTGAAAAGTAAAGTTTAGTTGGAGGAATGAAGATTGTATCATTATAAATGTGATTTATGATGTGCTCACATATACTCATTTAATGCTATTTATTCTCCACCAGTGGTGTAGCAAAAATTTTTGGGTTTCTATGCAAAATTTCAAGAAGAGGTCTTTTTAACATTTATAACCTTAATCTTTTTGAAAATATTAAAGTGCCTTTAAAATAGCAGAAGTTTGTACACATTGCCTTGGTTTGTTTCATGATAGTTAAGCCAATACCTCTATTTGAGAATAACCAGACATCCACTTACCAAATAAATAATGCTAACTAATTTGGCTCAGGATCTTCTCCATAAATAAAATCTTAACATTATTTAGAAATCCTGTCATTTAAAAAAAAATAATTAACCTCCATGTGGGTTTAGACATGGGTTATGAAAGTATTAATTACTGTAAGACAACACATATTAGCTAATTGTTTTAAAATTGTTTTTCATTAATCCTATGCCAATTTCATTAATAATCTCAATTATTGTATTATTTCCTTTATTAGTGAATGAATGACTTTTTATTTTCAATTTCTTAACAATAATAATAATAATTAACATCATCATCATTATCATCATTATTATATTAATAATTCATTTTTTGTTGCAAGCTAATTTCTTCCAGCTAAATTGTTTTATGTTCCAGATTAAATCAAACCCACATTTTTTTTTAATACAATAGATTACAATTAATTTGAAATCTCTGGTTCCAGAACTTTTTTGAATTAGTGCGTTTTTTCAGGTCTCAATATCCCAATACCACCACCATCACACATATATGCATAAACTATAATAAATTCAAACTCTACAGAAAATTTAATAAGATTAATTTTGCTATCTATAGTTTTAAACACATATAAATATTTTATGCATATTGTACGAAATTTTTTAATATTTAATTAAAACAATGAGTCAGACAATACTTTGTAACTTTGTTTAGATAAGAGAAGTTTTCAAACTAGTGATGTTTGGATTAAGGTAATCTACCTGTTAATTCTAGTACTTACTACTTCAAAAAATCTTATCTAGAATTTATGTTTCTTTTTCAATTCATATTAAGATTTTAGTAGTTATTTTTACTTCTGCAGCAAATATGATTTTCAATCTTTCTTCTCTTCAACAATTTATCTAATTAGTAACTCTTTTTTTTTGCTTTTTAAAGCTTCCATAAGAATATAATTGCTAAATTACACTACTGAACCTTTTATATGAATCTACTTAATACTATTCTTCATAAGTGCTGTGATTTTGAAAATCTGAAAAATGTAAACGAATGATTACAGAATAATGGTTATGTCCATATTTTTTCCATACAGTAGTGCATCCATTGATTACTCTGGCTTGCACTGAGTGGCACTACTGTATGGAGAGTTTTGCCTCTGTGTAACAGTTTTCTGATAATAAATCTTCTTCTCTTACAACTGCAGTTTTTCTCCCCCAATAAAATTAACATCCTTTCACTTCTTTCATTTTGTGTAGTTATATATTATATAATATTTGTTTATAGTGTATCACAATTTTCATTTTTCTAGTTGTATATCCATTGTTTAAAATATTAACAAAGTGGACCTATTCACATAATTTTTAAATGCCAACAACAACAAAAAAATTATTTAGAAATTATTTTATAATTAACTTTTTTTCTTACTTTTTCTCTAACTTCTTTCTAATACTTACCTTCTGTCTTATGTTTATTGTTCAAAAACTTTAATCGGTACATCTCTATCTCAAACTCCATTATATCACAACCATCTTTAAGGGGACTTTTTATTGCTTAAGATTCATAAGAAGTTCAAGTACTAGAAATCACGGAATTGGAACCACAATCCATGGACTTTGAATTCCAAAATTTATCATTCTCGTTACTACAAAAAATACCCAGAGTGCTCATCACATGATCTAGAGAATTGACAACTCAATATTTTTCCATCATATTCTGATGCAATGTAATGATTGGTTTCTATCCATTTTTAACATCTAGTAACTTCAATATTACTATGACTGCATAGAAAAGCTTCATGACAAGAACACATACACAATTCAATTGTAATAATTTTTATCACTTTTTTAAATATTAAAATAAATTCAGTTATTTTATTTAGTATGTGGATCTTTTCAAAATAGTTAGTTATTCCCAAACATTATAAATGAATTAGTAAAAATTTCAACCAAGTAGTAGATCCATGACTAACTCTATTAAGCCCTACAATTCTGCTGTCATTATGTCATTATGTAGTTCATGATTTGTGGATGGATGCTTCTATATAGACCAAAGGCTGTTAAATTCTATTCTAAAACAGATAACTATCATAACCATAACTAATCCCAAATATATTGATAAGATTCTGGTATTTATCTAGGAGTATCAAATCCAGCTGAATTTTTTTTGTTGTTAAATCTGGAAAAAATATTTTTGGATGTCTGATAAGAAGTCCACATTTTATATCATAATTCTACAGCTGTGTGAAGGAATTATTGATTGGGCATCTAGAAAGGGGATTTTTATTTGAGTTCATATTTTAGGTGGTCAAACTATAATTTTATGAATTAATAATCTGATTTATTTAATAATATTTTTATATATTTTGTTAGGCAATTTGTTTTTGATATATGGTGAAGGAAAATATAAAAAAATAGGAAGACCACTGAAATGGGGGTGAAATCTAATATGCTTAATCATGTACTCAGAAGTTTACCATTGGTCACCTTTTCTCCAAACATAATTAATACATTCATCAGCTAGATTTAAGAAAGCAATTCTTAGAATATTTGTATCACAATCCTGAAAAATGTCAGAAGCAAAAGACTATGATTTAATATTACTTCTAAGTAACATGGGATAGGGATATGTTTCATTCTACTGCTATAGAAAGTTATATTCAGTTTACAAAATGTTTCCCTGCTTTTCAGATGAAAAGTTGAGCAAACATTTGTGTGACCTCAGGAATAAGACTTCAATCTTTTAAAAAAGATTTTCAAACCTTTCATATTATCTATTAAGAGATTTTTTTTTCCTATTTCTGGAAAAAATGCTTTTGAGAAATCAATTATTGCTAAAGATTATATTAAATAAGTAAATGAAAGAATAAATCTTGTAAAAGATTATTCTTCATAATTTTGAATATGCTACAAGTAACATGTAATCTCAAAACAGCAGGAATTTTCCCCCACACTAGAGCCACCCAATAAAGCGTTAGTAATCAATAGATACTACATGGTTGTGCATAATAACTGCTATATAGTGCTTTCCTATTCAATATCCCTAGACTAATTTCTAGTTTATAGTGATCATACGATGTTTTAACAGTTTAATATTTAGTATCATTTGGATTTTTCTACTGAAGAGTATTTTAACAAATATTTCTAAAAAATTTAGACATTTTTATAAAAAAATCTATAAGCAGACTCATAAGGTAAGATTGAATTACTAAATCTAGATCCAAAAAAAAATGGTGATCATGTGGTGTGAAATCTAGATCCAGTTTTTAATTTATTTTTGATAGTTTTTTTTTAAATGGAGATGATACTCAATTACAAGTGCAATGTAATGAAGGTATACCCATCACTTTAGATGATCTGTAATTACAAAGACCATGTGTCTATTTTTCATGTCAAGAGATTAAGATTCTCATTTCTGTAGGTCTGGTGCAGTTTCATGTCAATGATTTTGTTATGTGATTACACAAATTGCTGTTTTTAACTAGAAGAAGAATTTC
The DNA here is from genome assembly GCA_028023455.1 of Epiperipatus broadwayi. Lineage (NCBI taxonomy): Eukaryota > Metazoa > Onychophora > Udeonychophora > Euonychophora > Peripatidae > Epiperipatus > Epiperipatus broadwayi. Next base: position 6,049,632 of record JAQFVV010012460.1, on the reverse strand, counting down.
TAAGTGGTTACCATGCATTTCACAATTTCCAATAATATACATATTCCCCTTTCCTGGCTCTATTATATAATTACTGCTGATGTTTTTCTAAATGAATTTTTCATATTCTTCATATATGTTATTTTTTCATCTACATGATATTTAGAATTAATGTTTCTGTCAGTAGGAGCTAATTCTGGATCATAAATCCAACTCACCAGATAGTATTTGAATTTTATATAAAAATCAACTAGTCTTTTCTTTAGCATTTATACGTACATATTTGTAATAAATTTTAGATTAAAATATCTTTTCTAAAATTATTTTCTGGAATAAAAAAAAATTAAATATATAAGCGCTTTCAAATTCAAGTGAAGTATATTATTATCTTCTCATAAAAACTCTTTCAGGTTAAGCAAACTTAATAAAATATCAATTACTTATTTATTTAATTTTTTTAATACATTTTTTAACATACGAGACAAAAGTATGTTGTTATTTTTAGACATCAAATAGGCAGAAAAATGACATCTTCGCCTTTTAAAGATCATGTGACAATGATCATGTGACTAACACTGCCCGTACTGTTTTCTAGGTAACCATAAGCAAATGCACATCAGGTTGTCTCAAACATTCTTGAAAAATATATTTTTTCCCTATAAAAATGAATAAAATATCAAACTGATTCAAAGAAAAAAAAAAAGACTAGAAATAAAAGCTTTTGAAAGTTGCAGTGAAGAGAGAAATAGTCAAGTATGAGTTTTAGTTAATGATGATGATGATAATAGGTATGATAGATCAAAAAAGACTTAAAATGAACTAATAGCATAACAACGTTGGAAAATAATAAAAACACTATTAAGTAGACAAAACGATAATTGGCAAAGTCAAATAATAAAGAGACTTATATCAGCAAGTAGATGTGAGCAAAAGATGCTTTTGTAGAAATATAAATAATATAAAAAGTTAATATTGTAGAAGAAGTAATGTTGTAAAGAGAAATTTATTGGTATTAAACAGTTAGTATCCTAAGTGATTAACTTTACATAAACAACAAGGATAACATTACAACAATGATGATGAATATACATCAATATTACTGACCTTTTAAATTCTGGTTGAGATTATATTATGCTGCTTTCCTGAGCTAAAAATCAACTCTACTTCTTCATAACATTTGATCAAGCAAATGAAAGATGATACAAAGTCTTCCAAATTAATGCAATTTTTTGATTCATCAATTTTTGATAAAAATCCTAGAATCAAACAAGTATTAAAAGTTGAAAGCAATCTGATACTGTGATTTTTATCAATAAATTTTTTTGATTTCAAATATTCAGATAGAAATAATCATTGAATGCATCCAGCAGCTGAAAAACACTAGCTATTATTGATCTCAACATCATGGTGATCTAAAGCACACATGAGAAGATACATAAAAAAAAAACACAAATCTCTAAGAAGATATAACTTGACATTTAATTATTTTAAATTCTAATCATGTCTGATGCATGAAAAAGCATCCATCCATTCAGACATATGACTATCTTTGTATGGAGTGAACAACATTTATTAACCTCAACAGAAATAGAATTCCTTCCTAGCAAAAGTATATTAATAAAAATTATAATAAACAAATTATTATTAAGTGAGAGAGACTAGCCTTTGTGTTAAGTTTATCAGATAAAAATGTTTAGTGAAATTACAATATCTGCTATATTTTGTTTCAAGTTCTCTTCACACACATCATGTTTCTTTAATTAAGATCATATAGTTATTAATAATAAATTGAGAGAGAACATACACATTAACTATGGGTGTTCATTCATTAACATTCTCTCAAAGAATAATAAAAGTTTACTGTAGTATATCTTATTATCATTTTTTAAAAATAAGATGAATAGTAAAGCATTAGACTTTTATCACAATTAAACACTCTCTAGGTGAGATCCTTTTTCTTCAATAATTTTTTTTCTCCCATAAAAATATTGTAACAATCTCAGTATCAGAAAAACGAGCACTCTCTAATTGTTTTGGTATTTTTAAGCCCATATCAACTTAGTAAACTGATCATTACCCATTTTAGAATCATTGATTAAACTCTTTAAACTTTTTGATACAATTCACGAATATTTTATAATTCTTTTTTTTCGACTGTTACTGAACACTAGTTTTCATTTTATTGCTTGAGAAAAATACCTTATGAGTTTTCTTAAATTTAGTAAAACTTTTAGCTTTATGCCTAAAAGAGACTTTCATGTATGACACTTTGAGAGAGAAAAATGGATGCTACCACATCTTAAAAATTTATTAAATTTACAAATTTTAATGTTTGTTTTTTTATTTGCTTACATTTTTTTTTGAATAGCATATATTTGAAGTGATATACATTAACAGACATATATCAAGGCTTCATCACTGTAATTTAAAATAAAATCTTGCCATATAATAAGAAATGATAATATCAAGTAGGAAAGTTTCTGAAATAAATTATAATGAAGGCTAAAATGGTTACTGAGATTAATAATATTACATTCAAATATTAGCCTTTCAAGCTAATTGTGCATACACTTTTGCGAGTGTTAATAATAATAAATGAATACTTTCTCTCCAATACAAGATATAGTATTTATGCAGGAATAAAATGAATCCACTTATTCCTACGACTCAAATGCTTATATATGAGCAAATCTGAAGTACTGGCAAACAAAGCGTGAAGATGAAACAGTCACTTTAAATTACTATATATGATGTCTGAATGAATGACGTCGGTGAAATTATCTAGAATTTACTAAATGTCATTCCAACTGAAACTTAATCATATGTAAATAAGCACTTATTTTATATAGCGTATGTTTACAATTGTATTACATTCAAATATCAGCCTTTCAAGCTAATTGTGCATACACTTTAGCTTGAAAGGCTGATATTTGAATGTAATACAATTGTAAACATACGCTATATAAAATAAATGCTTATTTACCTGAGATTAATAATAGAAAAACTAAGCATTGCATAATCTTTTAATTTACTTTACTTTATATACTAGATAGTTGTTCAAGTAGAATATGTATAAAGTTTCATAGAAGTTATAGGTAAACAAATTGATAAAGATAAAAGTTATGGATAAATAAACAAGTAAAGAAGAAAAGAAAAATGGTGACAGTAAAATATCATTATGTTACATTAATGGCAGAGTCATTGGCAGTGACCAAACTGATATTCATCGTCACACCCTATTAATGATTAAAGGGATGAAATGTCGAATATAATAGTTAGAACAGATGTCTTTAGCTAATTACTGCTAATACCATCATCATAATAGATAGTACAGTAACTTATAATCATATGCAATATGGAAGGGTAGAAAGGTAAATAATATTAAAAAGAAATAATAATATTAAAAAATAGAATAAATCCTGTTATTATTGGTAAAATAATAAAAGAAAAAAAAAAGAATCTAAAAGTTTTAAATAATATTATATTTGTTTATAAATTTTGCATTTTAATAAAAAAGTTTTGAAATTGGATTTTTATAAAAAATAATACACAAATAACATGATTTTTATATATTTATAGAAAAAAATTATTAATGAGCTAAAATATTAAATGATAATGAAGATGAGTATTGTAAGATTTTAGTCAATTTCTTCATATTATGAGGAAGCATACTATATCATCATCATCATCATTATCAACCATTATTATTGAAGGTCTCATCAAGTTCAATCCATATTCTCTGATCTCTAGCCTCTCTTCTCCATATTACCACTGCACTCTTTCGTATTTCATCCATCCATCTCACATGTGGTTTCTTTCTGGGTCTTTTACAATATCTTGGAATCTGTTTTAAGATTTCAATTGTCCATCTATTATCATCTCTTCTAGAAATATGTCCGGCCCAACTCCACTTCAGTCTTTTAATTTTTTCAACAATGTCAGTAAAAATCTGTTTGTTCTCTTATACATGTATTGTGTTTTCAAATTCTTTTTATTACTACTAACATGCATCTCTCCATATTTCTATGAGTAATATGAAGTCTCTGTATTGTTCTTCTATTAAGAGTGTAAGTCTCAGATCCACCTTTCTTTTCAAACATATAGGCATATTTCCTTTCAATATTGAGTTATTTCTATCAAAAGCACTCTAACCAAGTTTAATTCTATAATTAATTTCATCCATTATATTTCCATCTGTAGTCAAAAATCCAAAAGCTAGTTTTAAAAAAAAAGGAAGCAAAGTTATCAAAAATGAATATGAATACAAAAAATAGTTTAGGGTTAAACAAACATACATATGACATGATATATGACACTAGATGAAGGTTACTGTTCTTTAGTGAAAGGACAAGAAGAACTCCGAGTACTGAGGAAAGGAAGCAAAAATGAGTAAAAATTTGAATTGCAATTGTGATTTATGTAGAATTGAAGAGAAAGTATTGAACATTTATTTTGGAATAAAGGTTCAAAAAAAATTGTGTAAAGAATTGATAAAAACTTATAGATTTTCATTTGTTTATATGTAAGTTTTTATAACAAAAACAGAAACATAAAAATGAGATGTTGGAATTAATGAAGCCATTTTCATTAAAAAGTAATAGAAAAAAAAAAGGAAGAAAGTAATAGGAAGGTAAGCGAGATGGTAATGTTTCATTTGGTTAACATTTTGGGCATACAGACTATTCATATTAGGAATTTCTGACTTCACTTTAAAAGAACCATATTATTTAAGATGTCTTTATAGCTGCTGATGAATTGATACAAATGTTTTATATAACTACATTAATAAAATCCACTCAGATCATACTTTTAAAGCTCCATAGAGTTACAAAATTAAAAAATTCCAGCACAAAGACAGTTATAATGCAGAGAACAGTCACATACAAAGTAATCCATGTAAGGCAGGGGTGTGAATACCAATTAGGCCAGGAGACATATTCCATAAAAGTATATCTCAAATGGGCCATAAAATTTTTTTCAACTAAAAAAAAGCTGTGTGAATTAAAATCAAAGTATAATTAATAATAAAATTTAATTTATTCTAAGACATTACAAAGCATATATCATAATGGTTTAATGATTGTGATAACTTAAAAAATAAATATTTTTTATTATAATTTTAAATAATTTATAACAATATTTTAATTTTTTTCCTGACACACTATTATTGGATAGTCTTGATCTATTATCTTTCTAATATGAGAAATTAGTATTGATGAAATAATATAGAATAAATATTGAAACCTTTTTTAATTTGCAGATACTTTTGATGGAAATGAATTTATATTTATGGAATACTAACTTTTTGAAATTTCTCTTTGAGAATAAAATCATAAAAATCAGTTAAGTTCCATTTGAATACAAATAAAAGATATAAGAAAAAAGATATAAAAAGTGAAAATTCTTCACGTGATCACCATGCACAGGCTGTTAATAACAGTAACAAACTCTCCATTCAGTATTGTCACCAACTGCAATCCCCAATAATCAACAGATGCAAAAAGGTCTATGCATAAAATCCATATATAGTACCTACTCATTCAATATCTTGAGACAAGTTTTTAGCTTGTTACTTTCCCCAATGAAGAGCCTTGGATTTGAGAGCATTGAACCTAGATCTTAAGATGTAATGCAATCCTCTAACAGGCATTTTTTTACCTATTTAGTTAACTATAAAGCTAGAAGTCCAAGATAAAACACAGTAAGGTTTTCAATCCAAGATCATTCCCTTGTATAGTCATAAAGATCTGAATTGAGTTCAGAATCTATAAATTTTTGTGTCTTGAGTTTTTCAGAAACTGCAGTCACCATTATCCCATGGTCAGAATAGGTATAAAACCATCAAAACATCATGTGATCACCATTTCATATGCTTTCACAGACTATTAATAACAATAGAAAATTCTCCACACAGTATTGCCTCCAAGTGCAAGCCCCAGTAATCAATGGAGGCAAGAAGATCTGTGCATAAAATCCCTATCTAGTGCCTACTCATCCAATATCCTCAGATTAGATTACTTCTTGCATTCATTGAGTACTGTTGTTTGCATTTGGTGGAAATATCATATAGAGTTTGGTACTGTTACTACAAAATTCTCCCTTAATCTTTTATAATTTAGGACAATATTTTAAAAAGTAGAACTTTATTCTTATTGTTTAATTGTGAGCACATAGTAATTTAGAATATTCTCCTTAAATGATTTTGAAACAAATCTACTTTTCACCTAAAACTTCTAGTTCATCATATCATATTTTGGCATTTAAATTATATTAACTAATAAAATCACAACTTTTATCCATATTTGATCATTAAAAAAATGAAATCATCATTTTTCATTTCTAGGAATAACTTTATCTCCTTTAGAAGTAAAAAAAAACTGTTTTTTAGAACTTTATGACAAGAAAATCAAAAGATTTATGTAATAAAGTATTTCTACAAATTCACTTTCCAAGTTTTTAAAAAGTTAAAGTATCTATCACAATCTTGAGTATACTACTCATTTCAGCACTTTGAAACACAAGACCTGCTGATAAATAATGTAGAGAAAGATTAAAGTTTTAGGATGTTTGGATACACTTCCTTAATTTTCTGCAAATTTTGATGCAAAAACTTTATGTTTGCCTGTAATATTGATGAAATGCTAACAATTGTCATAGTTATGAAATCTAACCAAAGGAACATAGTATTTTTCAAAAATGTTTCACACAATATCAAAAATGTCTTCATCTGTAGTGGTTGCATGGTTAGGGAATCATTTCCAAGAACTCTTTAGTAGTATTCATACTGTCACCACAGCCTGAAGAAACAGATTTGAGCCATGATGTCAAAATAAGAACTTTTATTAAAAGCAATTGAAAACTGTTTTATGTTAGTGAATATTTTCTGCAATTGGTCATGCAAATTATCTACCATTTCAGTTATTCTTTTTATCACAGTATTTCTGGACAAAGAAATATCACAAATACTTGCATATTTTTAAAAAAGATATTTCCAACTACTTTTATCATACATATCTAAGTAATCATGGTTAAAAGATTTGGAATATTTTACCAATAAATAGCTGGTTTCATAACTAAATTTCATAATTTTTGAAAATACTTACTAACTTTGAAGTGAATTCTTCACATTTGTTATTTTTTCTTCTCTCAATTTATCTTTCTTATGAATTTCACCATAATGCCTTTTTATATCATATCCATTGTTAACACTAATTGTTTTATTACGAATAATGCATATAATTTTATTCTTTATTTCAATGCGACAGTAATTCAATTCACTTTTTTTTAAAAAAAATATCTTTTCATTAAATTTTTCTTTTTTCTTGGTGTCTAGAAATGATGTTATTTGGAAAAATATATTTATTATTAATAACACTTTTTATAAAAATATATTTATATAATTACTTATATTATTAAAACTAAATTTGTTAAAGAAAATGCATAAAGCTAAACACTAATAATGATATTATTGCCAATAAACAATAATAAGAAAAGGGAATTCCCTCACAGCTAAGTTATATTAGTCATTTTAATAAATTACATTCAATATACTAATATAAACTCCAGAGATTGTTGACTGACTGTAGCAGACAGTTATAAACTCAGAGGACTATGTTCACATGCGCACACATGTAAATCTTTGGTTATGTGAAAAATCACTAGCCGACAATTTTTTTTTTTTTAGTGCACTGTAAATTAATAGTGAAAGCATAAACGTGATTGATTAAGTCTCAATCGAAACAATTAAATGGTGTTATAATTTTTTTATATTACAATTATTTTATAGTCATTGCATCTATATTATAACTATAAATATCATATAAAAATAAATAAATCAAATGTTAAACATTAATATATCTATTTTATTCTAAACAGGAATCATCTTTATATTAATAGTCTCTTCCAAAGCATCACAAATTCTAAGAAATTATGCAAACCATGAACCATCAGTTGACATCCTAATATAGTAAGTTCTTTATGATGAAAAAAGCAAATAAGTTCAGAATTAGGGTTCAAAAACTTATAGTTTGACAGCAGAATAATTTCCGCCTACATTTGTCAAATGATTCCCATTTGATTCATGAAAAACAGTATTTCAATCACACTGTCTTTATACTAATGCATTTAAATACAATAAATTAGTCAGGTAGGATTAGCTAAAAGGATAAAGGTTTATATAAGATTGTCCCAAATTTAATTGGATAACTATTATATTAGATTATTTAATCGATCACTTCTTAGTGTTTATTCTTAGACAGTTAGAATTTTTTTTATCAAGTTTTATAAATGTGCATCCAACAAGTTTTGTGATTCTAAATACATAAAATAGAGGATGGTAGCATTACAGTGAAAAGTTGGAAAACGAAACCAATGTTCATATTATCCATGATAGATCTAATTTATTGAAATAATACAATTTTGAAATAATATATTAAAAATACTTTTAAGGCCACAACCTTAAGACCATGCACCTGAAAAATGACAGTAGGGACCTCTACAAATCTTAACACAAGATATACTTAAAAGACGAGCGATTTGTAGAGATCTCTACTGTTGTTTTTCAGGCGCATGGTCTTAAGGTTATAGCCTTAATATATATTACTTTATGTGATGAATATGGCTTAACAAATTTAATTATTAAAAATATTTTTGTGGGCACAGTTTTATGTGCACATAATATATAAAAAGAGTTAAGTCTCTGCTATTGGAAGAACAATCGCTATGAAATTAGAAATAAGGTATTCAGGAGATCATCATATATATATAAACTCATAAAAAAGATTTACTGCAAATGTCAGAAGATGAAGAAGGTTTTGAGGAGGGGGAAAATGACTGACATTCAGACTCCTTGGAATATTTATAAAGACTAAAATAAATAAAACTTGCAAATAGTTTGGGATTTGCACAATTCCTCTAATAAATAATAAATGATCGGTATAAGATATTTGGTTTTTAAAAGCTACAAAGAATGATTCCATTATCTTTTTGTTAATTATATTAATCTAATTATTTTCTGCAAACATCTATCAAGTAGATAATTTTATATATTTAATCACTAGATCATTTTCTTACAGTCTCTCTTTTTTAAGATAATGTGTTTAATACATTGTACAGGCTTAAATCTGCATTTATATATGTAATATAAACGGGATTCAAACTCAGACTTTCACACGACCCACTACTCTCAGTGCCATCTCATACTGATGACTCACCTGATCACACACACGTTGAAGAGATAAATAATCACCAATATATGTATTTCATGCTAAACTAGCAATCATCAGTTGGTCTAGATTACTATCCTCACACATATATATATAATCAGTGCTCAGCTTTATATTAAGATAACCGATCTTCATACTTTAATGGACAGGCTTCAAACTATTCCAACTTACAACTCTTCAGCCTTCCATTTCATTGAAAATCTGATGATGGAACATTCAAAGCCCTTATTAGAAGCCATTAAAGTATAAAGATCGGCTATCTTAATATAAAGCTGAGCAATGATTATATATAGTGTGAGGATAGTAATCTAGACCAACTGATGATTGCTGGTTTAGCATGAAATATTTATATTGGTGATTATTTATCTTTTCAACATGTGTGTGATCAGGTGGGTCAGCAATATGAGATGGCACTGAGAGCAGTGGGTCATGTGAAAGTCTGAGTTCGATTCCCGATAATGTTTTTAATAATTTTTAATAATAATGACTAGAGATGGACATTGTATAAGTTTGTTTACGATTAGAGAGGAAGTGATCCAAATTGATAAGATCCGAGTGTCACATTGGTCATCTGTGAAGTTTAGATGTGTGATATGAAATTAAAACTTTTGAAATAATAATAGTATGAGATGTTACTAAATCATATTTAGAAAACCCACTAGATCCATAAAATGGTTGACTTTGTGAAAAATGATGCCTCTTATCAATAAAACTTAAAAGCTATACATTTTGACTGATTGATTAGTTGTTCATGAGTCAGGTGAGTGTAAGCTTGAACATTAATTTAGGAACCATTAATTATCAAGTCTGTCTTTCTACCACTGCAATGAACTGTACAGGAGTTTGAAAATTTATTAAAAATAATTACTTATAATGTTTTTTCCATTAGAGACAAAAACAAAACAAAACACCAAGTCTGTAATAAATTACTCTTAGATGTTCTTGATAAATCAATGCATATTTCAATAAAAATATGAAAGTAAATCAAATTCAAAGATAATATTAGAGCCAACGTCTGAAGTTAAATAACTAAAAAATTATTTGGATAGGGTTTATTAGAACTGGTTGTACTGTTAGAAGATTTTATTTTATTAAAACTACCCAAAATAGAATTACATTTAGCCAATTAATTAAAATAATAATAAATAAATAGTTTATTGCTTTGAAGTTCACAGAAGATTAAGCCCTGACACAGCTGGACCATGATCCATGGATCTTATGATAGTCTGTCACTCTACTACTATACGAAACTATGTAGAACAAAAATAATCGAATGGTTTATTGCTCAGGAATTCATAAGAAGTTTGAGAACTGGAAATAGGTAGAGTTGAACCACAACTCATGGACCTTGAGTTCCAATATCTGCGACTATTGAATCAAACCATACAAGACAATAAATAAAAACAATTAAATGTTTTATTGCTCAGATGACTATAAAAAGTTTGAGCTCTGGAAGTAGCAGATTTGAGCTTTGATTGTGTATCCTGAGTTTGGAGCCAACCTGCCATTGCATTATGCAGGTTCAACAAATAAAATGGAGAAAAATACATTTTGCTTTGTATAACCAAATTATAAATCAAGTAAGTAAAAGAATGATAATTATTTTGTCAGGTAAGTGAATATATTTTATAATAGGGATGATAGAGTGATTTACTATTTACTTCAAGATCATGGGTTTGAATCTCTGAAAACTCGATATAATACTAAGTAATCAAGTCTTTTTATTTACATAAAAATATATATTGCTTAGATATTAAATGAGCAATTATCAAACAGCAGCAAACACATCTTTACTGGTAACTAACTATTCAGTCATTACGATTTTTCTCAGATTAGCCCTTGAATTCATAACATTTAAGGAGAAGAAAAATCATTGTTAATTACTGATAGAAAGATAATTTGTAAATAATATTTTTAAAACAAAATAAAGTTTCCTACGAAACTATATTCTCTCCCTTCCCACAAATGTTCTTTTTTTTTTTTTTTAAAAAAAAGCCTGACTAAATGAATACCAGAAATCTGTCTAGACATGATTGTCAAAAATCAATCCTTGAAAAAGAGAGTCAAATTTGCTATCACGAGAGTTTACAATCTCAATTAAACAGCAGAAAGATTCAAAAAGATGTTATTTCACCTGGACATCCAGAGATCAATAACGTTGTTTTAAAGATTATTGGAACTCTTTTAAAATTCAGACCAAAGAGTTTGACCATGACAAGGTTAAATCAATGATAAAAAAATACATGAAAAGGTTCTTGAAGAGTTTTTAAATAAATAAGCTTAACCTGTACCAAGAAAAAATTGATTTAATATTTCATAAATTATCAAACTATGTGTCAATTGCTAATTATCGGCATTTGCATTAGAACAAAGACTTCACATATTTTTGAAGTTAGATGGTAGTGTTATATGTAAATTTCCAGATTAGTTTCTAACTATTGATCTTTAGTGAAAAAGGACAGAAGCCATTTTATTTCTCTTATACTAATTTGATTGCATTTTAAAATTATGTCAAATTTCAAGACATAATAAAATGATTAATTTGATGTTATGGTTTGATATAATAATTTGACTTCTCAGAGTTGATTGGTAACTCATATCTTGACATAATTAACATTTTTATAGTATATTCAGAAGTGGTCTATGCACAAATTTTTTCATACATAAGCTAACATGCACATACAACTTTGAATTACTATTCAATTTTTGTATAAATACATTATATTAGAAATAAAAAATATTTAGCATTTTATTATAATATAATAATAAGTGCTATAATATTTAATTTATAAAGCGCAGACAGTATTTGAAATTAAACTGAGAGACTGCAAACCTCTCTCGCTTATTAGCCAATCAGGTGTTATTAATAGCGATCAAATCGTAAATACAAGACAGAGAATTTAATAAGAAGAGGGCTATTAATAACACCTGATTGGCTAATAAGCGTGAGAGATTTGCAGTCTCTCAGTTTAATGTCAAATACTGTTTGCGCTTTATAAATTAAATATTATTTACATACATTACTGCAAGTTATAACATCTAAAAACTACTGCATAGTAAATCTTAGGATTTCATGCTGTATGTTTGTAATTTAAACTCAGTGAATTAAATGTGAATATGTTTGAAGATTCATGCTTTCAATTCTATGTACTTCAGATTGGCTTGGATATATAGAAAGAAAAGTAAAGAAGAGGGTGGACGCCCTCTTCTTATTAAATTCTCTGTCTTGTATTTACGATATGATCGCTCTTAATAACACCTGATTGGTTAATAAGCTCGAGAGGTTTGCAATCTCTCAGTTTAATTTCAAATAAGTGCTGTATAAAAAGAAATTCAGATTTTAAATATTACAGATTTAAATGAGAGTTATGAATAAGTTTTCCTTCACCAAACTTTTAATGTTTTGGATTTAAGTCTCAAATTTGAATCAGTCAGAAATGGCTTCTTTTTTTTTTTTTTAGTTTTTTTAAATCAATTTCATGGATGAAAATGATTTTTATATAGATGAAATCTGCAAGGCAAAAAATGAACAATTTTAGAATGAAAGTTAAAACAATTGCAGTCTCCTTTTAGACTAATCACCTCAAGAAATGTCAAATACAAACTTGAAGAATAAATACATTGAATTAACTTTTTTTCTGACTGATTATATCTAGGTTTACTTTTTTATTTTATAATCAGGAGACCAATGTAAAATTTTTAATCCCACAATGCACCACATTTGCTGCATGAACTATAGATTGTCCATTCCTGATCTATAGAAAGTCTTTTTAGAATAATTCACACCATAAATCTGACTTTTCTTTAAAATCATTCTTTTCTTTAACAATATGACTGCATTTGGTATTATTCTTATGATATTCTTTATGGTAACAAACCACTTTATTTTAGTTTTAATGAAATGCAAACACAATAACATTTAATGGTTATTATAAACAAATAGTAACATTAACAACAAATATTACAGTATAAAAAGAGCATTTAAAAATACAGACATTTGCTAACAAAAAAGGGTACTTTCAACTTATGCCCCATGTACCATAGAAATATTCAGAGTAGGGGACCAAAAGTAGCGATGCAAGCTCCAGCCGCTAGGTGGTGCTGTTTACTTGCATATGCACAAGAACCTTATGCCAAGTAGCTACCAGCACTACTGCCCATTTGGTGGCGCTGATAACCATAAGTAAACACATCTAGCTTACATTGTCTGCTACCAGCAACTACCAGCAATCTAGCCCACTATGTGGCGCTGTTTCTCCACACTACACATGGAAAAACTGCGCCGTTTATAAGCGATATTGATACTCGCTTGGTAGTGTTGTTTTATATGCACGTTCTTAAAAGATCGATAGCGTATAATGTGAAGGTGATTCTTTACAAGAAATTGAAGAAATTTTTGTCCTACAATATTCCATTTAAAAGAGCTATTTTATTTTTTGCTCAGTATTTAGCAACAGATAATAATGTGACTTCAAATAGAAGTACAATTCAGATTTAAATATCTGCCATTGTAAAATAATTTTTCCTATATAATCTTTGATATATGATATATTTGTCATAAGTGATTACTGAAGTTTGATAAGGTAGAAGTGTTTTTATCTTAAATAAATATTGAAATTTTGCAAGTCATACAGAAACATAATTGCTTCTTTTATTTTTCCTTAACTAAAAGATTTGACAATCATTGCTTACATTTGTTAATGTCTCATCACAATTTCCACATAAATTGCAAGTTCAATCAGACTTGAAAGTATGAAAACAATTATATATAATTTCCGTATCAGTTACTACTTGTTCTTGAAGTTTATTATTTTATAAGTAGATTTTCACTCTGGATTTGAATGGTGACTTGTAAATAAGTTTATAGAATGTTGTTTAAAATCTTATTCATGTTTTTTGCTGACAGCATATTGAGACTGTCAACATAAGTAAATTCCATCTTTAAAAAATAATCTGTCTATTCATGTAGACAATATCTGGATTAAAAATTTCTTAGATATTAACAACATACCATGAATCTTCACATATCCTTTTAAATATCTTGGCAGTTAGGTACTACACAAAAGCTTAAGATTAATGAGATAAAACCATTTACATATACCAGAGTCCTTATAAATATGATTCAGAAGTTATGAGGATATTTCAATAATGTCAGCAATGATATGCTTGGCAATAATTTTTGTTCTTGTGGTTAATAAAATTTACTTGAGTTAAATGATCCCTAGGTATGATGAGTTTATTTTATTTTCATGAAAGAAAATATAGTAAATATAGAAAGTTTGCAAATTGTTATATCAATTGTTCTCTAAGAAAACAATTGGTTCTATTATTTGGGGGGAAGTTATTTAAATTGCTTCAATAAGTGATAAGTTTGTACATATTGTTAATCTGACTAGATAGGAATGACAAATTTGCTTGCAAATACATATACTTCTAACTCTTGAAAAATTTATGTACATTGTAAAGAATACAGAGAACGCCAAAAATGTCACCTCATTTCATTTGCAAACTAAATAAGTGATGGAGAGCCTTTTCTGAATGTTTACATATACAGATTAAAGGATATGTTAAATCAGGATAAATAACAAGATTCAAAATATAGTGAATCAGTCTCTGTGGCTGATATTGTCAAAAGTCTTTTCAAAGTATATTGGATGGCAATTACATTAATAAGTTGATTATCTGGTCACAAAAATGTCATGTTAAATCTAGAAAGAGCAAAATGCAAAAATTATCTATGAGAAGTTTAATTAATCATTTTGGCATAAATTTTATGAAAAGACAAAGTGTCATTTATATAATCTTTAGTTGATATTAAATGCATCTAACATTCATTCTAGAGCAAAGAAGCTGATTACCATTTGTGATGACTATAATTTATCTAATAAACAGATGGTATAGGATTATCCAGAGATAGTAAGCTAGTTTGTCTGATTTGATTAGTACCGTATCAATGACTAAAGGTGAGAAAGACTTGTGTAGTTATACAAAGATCATTCAATAAACATATAATATGACAAAACTTCTAGTAGAAATCAAATATCATTAAGATATCAAATAACGGATCCAACAGAAGTTGAAAAGTACTATGATTAATTTATTTCTAGTGATGATGGTGATTCATTGGAACCAATTTGATGTTTTCTGATACACTTGAAGTTCTTTTTGACAGATATTTCCACAGATGTACAAGATAAAAAAATAGGATAAAACTTTATGAATACCTGATTAGAAAAATTTTAAAATATGTGATATGTCAATCAGTAAGAAACCTTTTCAACTTGAAGTAGTGGGAATAAGATAATTGATGTCTTGGCAAAAGTTCATCATAGAGGAGAAAATATAATATGATTAATTACTAAAAAAGAAGTGTTATTAGCAAAGAAGCAGATAATATTGAGTAAAATAACTAATATAGATTCTGACTCTTCATCTTTATTGAATGTAAATATAAACTGGGAGTTCTGAAACACAGTATAGAAATTATCCATTATTGTGTATGGTTTTGGTTTCAGTAATATAGTAATATTTAAAGAAAGAACTAATGAGAAAATAATATTCTTAATTAATACATGTTTAGTAGCAAACAACATTAGGAAACATATGTGATGTAGATAACTTTTTTTTTCAACATTATAGATTATAGATAAAAGTTCTGAAAGATAAAATTGGAAATTAGCCATTATTATGCACAGTTTAAGTCCAGTGATATATGAATTAGTGTTGTTTAATGTATTTATTTTATTGGATGAATAAATAATGTATATATGTGAAATATGCTCTTTTCAGAAACATTTCCCAGCAAGAAAGAAAGGCCACTCAGTACAAGCCAGAGTAATAAATGGATGCCAGAAGGTTTGTGCATAAAATCCCCATCTAGTGCCTACTCATCCAACATCCCCAGACTAGTTTCTGGCTTGTGACCTCCATCAGTGAGGAGCCTTGGACTTGAGAGCACTGCACCTATATCTTAAGATCTAATGCAACCCTCCAGCAGCCACCTTTTATCTCTACTTAACTACAAAACTATGAGATTTAAATTGAAAACACTATATTTTCAATCCAAGCTCATCAATTTATATAGTCACAAGCCAGAAACTAGTCTGGGGATATTGGATGAGTAGGCACTAGATGGAAATTTTATGCACAAACCTGCTAGCATCCATTGATTACTCTGGCTTGTACTGAGTGGCAATATGTATAGAGAGTTTTGCCTATTTTAATAACCATTAAGAGCAAGCATAAGAAATGGTAATCATGTGATGTTTATTGGCAAGAAAGAACGGGTTTTTAAAAGTATTTATAAATTAAATGATGCTCATTCTAAATTTAGATTTAGTTAAATGAAAAAATACCATATTACCTATCACTATATTAGTATCTACAAAATTTTACAAACTTTTCCTTATAACTATGGTTTTGCCTATAAAATAAATAAACCTCAGATGAAAACTATCATAAACATACATATAAATACACAAACCATGAACCATTCAAGTTCAAAAATGTTGCTAAGATAATTCACAAGCCAGATTGTCAAAGAATCATTTTTAAGATCAAGTAAATAAAGTCCATCTTTTATATCAATGTCAATCTATTTTGCTAGACAAAAGATGGGTATTATTTATAAGTTCAATTTAAAATGATTCTTTGAGGATTTGGCTTGCAAATTATCTTAGTAACATTTTCAGAATTGAGTGTTCTATCTCATTAAGATTTTTAGAATTTCATCTTAATTAATAGAAATACATATACAATTACATTGAACATTAAATGAATATATATATATATATATATTAATTTGTATAAAAATAACTTTTTTTTTTGATATATTAAACTGCTTATCTTTGTGTTTTGCTGAAGGTTTGTGATGATGATGTTTTAGTTGTATTTATTGTTTGGATCATTTTCATAATCTAATATGAGTATTGAATGTCTTTAGAAAAATTTAACTTTATTTAAATATTCCAAATACATTCAACTGTTAGTAATAGCACATCAAACAGGTGAGTATATGCACAATGTTTCAAGAGGTATTATTCTCCCCTCTTCTTTAGGTGTTGCTGGCCTGACCAGTGACAGTACTAGCATAGGAATTGAACCTGGACCCTTAGATTCTTGAATATTGAATTTTAAGATAATGCTTTAACCAAGTGGGCCATCTGTCACTGATCAGGCCAGCAACATCTGAAGAAGAGGGGAGAATAATATCTCTTGAAACATAGTGCATATACTAACCTGTTTGATGTGCTATTACTAACAGTTGAATGTATTTGGAATATTTAAATAAAGTTAAATTTTTCTAATATTCAATACCTATATTTGATGACAGAAATAGTCCAAACAATAAATACAGCTTAATCTCTCACTCCCTCTTTTTTTTTTACTATCTTTAGTTACCTTGAATGACATATGGCTCTGTTATCATTTTTCTGTTACATATTGTGTCTGTGAAATGATGTGTTTGTGCAACCACATTTCTATCCTTTAATTCTAATTTTAGATAAAAATACTGTGCAGTTAGTGGAAGAGTAGCAGACTTTAAAACTAAAGATCCATGGACTGGGCTCAGTCCAATAATAAACTTTACACAAAAGTTCATGCGAAATCGAAAACAACAAGCTATTCAGTTATAATTATTCTGGTTTTTACTCTAATCTTATACTTGAAATTGTTAGATCGGAAGTCAAACTCCGATAATGGACTATTACTTTAAATATTATAAATATCTATGCACTCACTCATCAGCACTTTATAATAATAGATCTAACCTTATACATAAACTTATAGTATTTCTATAATCTCAATAATCTCTTTTGAGTTCCATATTACTACTACACAAGAATGTATTATTTATCTTTCAATTTTAAACAATATATATATTTTTCTATATTTGAACTACAAGTAATAAGAGCTTAGCTTGATTTCTCACTGCTCACTGATGAGCACTAATATGACCCAATTATAAGCAGGAATATATATACAGACACATGTAAATATGTAATATATGTGTGTGAATAAGCATATACATAAGTACTTTGAAATAAAGTTAAAAAGTATTATTGTATGATGTTAATTATAAATGAAGACTATAATATTAACTTATTAAAAATTTATTCCTCATTATTATTGCATTTCCTTTAATGCGACTCTCTAATAGTTAAATGCAATTTTAATGATATTTTTTAATAAACAATAATTTCTGTGCAATATTTATAAATTTTTCCAAAAATATTTTATTACATAAAAAAAGACTAGAGATTTGCAAAAAGCAAATTAAAGGTTAGTAAAAAGCTAAATGATAAATGGTTCATCAATATGATAAAATAAAACAAATAAAAACAAACATTGTAAATGAAATGAGATCCTATCAAAAGATAAATAGTCATCAATAGAGAGAATGTAATGCTATAAATAAACAAAGAAGAGAATAATGGAGGACAAAAATTGTTTAAAAGA
The DNA here is from genome assembly GCA_028023455.1 of Epiperipatus broadwayi. Lineage (NCBI taxonomy): Eukaryota > Metazoa > Onychophora > Udeonychophora > Euonychophora > Peripatidae > Epiperipatus > Epiperipatus broadwayi. The sequence continues at coordinate 6,030,970 of JAQFVV010012460.1, read as the reverse complement.
GAGATTCACAGCAATTAATGATCAAATTAAAAAATATAAGCAGAAAATAAAGTCACTGAAAAAATAAAAAATTACATCAGTAAATATCTTAAAGTGAAGTAATAATACTAAAATTGAAACATAATACAATAAAAAAAGATTTGTAAAAAAAAAAAAAAAGGATTTTGGAACGTAAGAAAAAAAAAATTAATCATATAAAAAAAAAAATACAACTCCTAAAATAAAATGTATAATAGGGTAAAATAAAGACACAAAGTCAAATTGTATCACAGTTAAGTAAATTAAGTCAAAGAATAAGATTAAAATGACAAATTTTACCCTGGACAGCTTGAAAAATAAATTAAAAAGAAAATGGTAAGAAGTAGCAAAGAACAAAAGAGAATGAACTGAATAATGAAATTTGTAGAAATCAATAAGAATAAATAAAAATGAAAATTAGAAAATGATCAATAACATATGATGAGAAAACTTTAGTAGATAATAATGAGAAACAAAGGTTAAAAAAGTGACAAAAGCAAAATATGAATTAAAGTGACACTTTATAGTAAAGGCAGTACAAAAAAGTACTATATGTACTAACATATAATTATAAATATGAAATATATAATATAAAAAAAATATAAAAAACCTATATATAGTCTAACTTCTTGAAATTCTTCAATACAAAAAATATAAAACATTTAAAACATATGAAATAAACAGCCTGCATTTGAAAATAAATATTTCAACTATAAAATATAAAAAAATGTATATATAAATTATGTATTGTAAAATTAAATAATAATCACAAGCGTAAATTCATTAAATCATTCAAAATGAGAAATATAAAATGTACATTGTAAAGCCTGTTATATTGAAATATTTCAACATATAAAATATAATTATAGGAGTTTAAACCCAGACTTTCAAGCACTTTTCAGTCATCCATTCTATCTTATACAACTGATACCTATGACCTCCTACATATGGAAAAGATAAACAATCTCCAATATATGTATGTCATATTGAACCAGCACTCACCAGTTGGTCCAGATCATCATCTTCCACAGACATATATAATCAGTGCTCAATTTATATTAAGATAGAAAATCTTCAAACTTTAATGGACAGGCTTCAATCTTCTCCACTCTCCAACTTTTCAGCCTTTCATATCATTGAAAATCTGGTGATGGCCCTTTTTTCCAATTTTAATGATTCAGACCAATTAATGAGTGCTAGTTCAGCATGAAATATGTATATTGGAGATCATTCATCTTGTCCATATGTATGTGGACATGTGTATCAGTTGTATAAAATGGATGACTGAAGAGTGATGTTTAAATCCCCTATAATTACATCCAACTTAAGTATATATACTATATTTGTATTTAAAATATGTTATAATAAAAATTTTAAAATTTATTGAAATATGTGTTTGGAAAAATGACAATAAAAATATATATCTTAAATTTATGAAAGAGAGGGGTGATCAGGGAACTGTAAACATAATTTTATTTTAAAACCAGGAAATTTTGATTTTTTACAATTGAATCTGCTATATAATACAATTAACCAATAACATTATTTTAAAAAAGTAAATAACAGATACCATAAAAAAAATTCGTCAATCAGATTTTATATATGAACCACAAATGACTACCATATACAAAAAAATAATAATGGAAATTTATACAGAATAATTAAACATAACATATTAATTTGGGGTTAAACCTTTGATATATATATATATATAAGCATAGCAAAAATATATTATTACCATTTCATTCTCGTATTAAAACAGGCAAAAGTCAATATATGTATTGCCACACACAGAAAGCTAGAGTAATCAATGAATGCCAGAAGGCTTGTGCATAAAATCCTCATCTAGTGCCTGCTCATCCAATATCTCCAGACTAGTTTCTGGCTTGTGGCCTTCATCAGTGAGGAGTATGTGGCAATACGTATAGTGAGTTTTGCCTGTTTTAATAGAAGTTATAAGCAAGCATAAGAAGTGGTGATCATGTAATTCTTGTATTAATATATCTTAGTAATAGTTGTAAGAAGATGATTTTTGTTATACCTCTTGTTTTACTATTATAGATTTATTATCATTCATTAATATTATCATATTCAAGAAATTTATCGAATTGCTAAGTTCTTTAATAAATTTAATATTAGAATTATTATTAAACACTGTAAAAATAATATTTTTGCAATGATTATATATATATAGTAAAAAATTAATGCGTAAAATAATGTTTAATTATGATAATAAAAATAATGACAAAAAATAATAAAGCGGATTAAAATACTAATTCCAAAAAAATATAGAATAAAATAAAATATTATAGAATTGCGTAGACAAAGAGAAAAAAAAACTTGATTATTTAATAAGCAAACAATAAAAAAAAAAATAGAAATAAACATGGAAAATTAATATAATATCTAAAATACAATGTCCAAGATGTAAAAAAAAAAAATTTGTAATACAGTAAAATCAATAACAACAACAACAACAAAAAAAGAACATATCATAGTTGTATAGTAACATGACACAAAATCAGCCTCATTTATATAATCTATAGATAAAAGATAAAAAACTAACTATATGAGAATAATATAGAACCTATAATATATAAAAATTATAAACTGAAAATATTATGAATTACTATGTATAAGTGCAAATACACAAAAATGTTTAATATCATAAAAAATTCTATACTTTTACATAAAAGACAATTTTTAAATAAAATATAATCACTATAAATTGGATTTAATGATTAATAATTTATAAATATATATTACATAGTATGATTATATATTTATTTAAGATTTAAAATACTGGAAATATCTATTTATTAAAATAATGATCAAAAATTTTGCATTATTAATTTATGAATGTATACTATATTTGAACTGCATTTATAGTGCGAATTAATTTATATTCAAGTAGATTAAAATATATTGTATTGGTTGTTAATATAGTTGAGTTATAAATTTTTAGTTTTCAATGAAGACATAATATTGTTATATAAATGTTCATTTCATTTTAAATTTTATTAGTAAAGGACTTTATAATAATAAAAAATTTTATATTTCAGATAAGAATTACAAAAAACGATAAACAAACAGTTTGATAATAACTAAACTGACAGCATTTAAACAATTAATTTATTGTTTAATATATGTGTATTTATTATAAATTCAGCCTAAGAAATTGTTTTTTTTTTTTTACAAATTTTTAACTGAAAACTATATCATATTTTAATATATGTACTTATAGATATAAACATTGAAATGTAACAGAAATTTTTATATATGATAATCTAAAAAAAATTTCAAATAACAGGCAATGCAAGGTGAAACCATGTAATGTAATAATAATAATAGCATTTGTCTACACATTAAATATCTATGTTTGTTTCAATACTCCAATATCAATTGGAGTATTAAACTAAAAGAATTTCAGTAATGGGTTATAGTTGCCTTTTACAACAAATTGCTTATATTTTATTGGTTTATTTAAGCATGGCTGTGGTATGTCATTTACATATGATAAACAGTTAGCTATCTGGCATTTATAGTTTAATATATATATATATGTAGATAAACAGTTTTTAAATAACTCTTTGCAAGTCAAAAAAACTCTCCAATAGAATTTCTCACAAAAAAATAATATATAAAAAAAAAGGGGGGGGGGAGCTTAATTTCTAGAATTGCTAACTGCCAAGTAATGAGTGTTTTAAAGATTTTTTTCTATTTTTGTTTTGCCAATAGCTAATAATAAGTAAATATTCATTTACTTACCAATAACTGGAAGTCTATCATGTTTGAATGCAGACTGAAATTTCTAAAAAAAAATTAAAACTGTTTCCATATGACTTTACCTAACCTAGATTAGAAAAACAGCATGGTGGAGACATTAACTACTTATCAAAAGTCTCTCTTTGTCTCTCTCTATATGCATATATATATAGAAATGATTACTCTGCCACATTAGTCCATCAATTTTCTAACTGTCTACAATCTATAATGGATAAATCAAGTCAATACAATTTTGTAATTATCTATAAATAAAAGTAAAAAATAGTCTCTTAGGGTTTTAATATTATAGTTAGATATATAAGGGAATTTTATTGCACCCAAATATATTTAATAACTAAATATTTATATAATATTAGATATAAATTTAACTAGCTATACTAAATAAATAACTAAACTTAATGCAAATAAACATCTTCATTAAATAATTAATTTAAAGTTTCTAAGATAATGCTTTTAAATAAATTAGATTACAATTCTCAAGGATTCCTTTTAATAAATATAAAAACATATATTTATAATATGATGTGATGAAAACGGAAAAATTATTAAACAGTGAGATGATCTAATACAAAAGTCAAATTAATTTTTATAAAATTAAAATTATACTTCATTTAAATTAAAATAATAAATAAAATGAATAAATAAATAATGGGATATTTTTCAGATATTATTTCAAATATGAAAACAAAATTCAAATTATATGGGTCTTTATATCCTTTATGTACAATCATGGTTCAAATATATATGTTGTTGCATAATACTAACATCATTAAGGAAGGTTATTTTAAAATAATTATAAACAATTATATTATTTAGTATGTTTTCTTTAATTTTTAATAATTACTAACTAAATGCATTAGTCTTAAATTATATCTAATTTTTATAAACATGGACATTATATTATTATTAGTATTTATTCATTATATTATTATTTTATCATATAACATTTAACATAAATCTTATAACAGGAAACTCTTCTAATATATTATCACTATAGTTATGTGGCTTTTGACGAGGATACAAAATTATAGGTGTTTTGCCCACTATCTCTAACAATAAATACTAAATATCTTAGGAAACTCATAGGCATAGAAGACAAAAAAATATTTTTAAAAACAAATGAAATATACTACTTTATAAATAAATAATTCTAAATATTAAATATAAATTTACAATAATTTTATTCTAAAAATGAATATTCACACAATTAAACAATGTTTATATATTAAAAATATGAATATAACTCTACTTGCTTTTTGGAAATTGTTTTCCTTTTTAAATGCTATAAACTATATATATAATAAATGATAATCTATGAACAACTATATTCTTTTTTTAAAACAACAACAAAACAATTAAAAAAATTAGATTAAAATAAAGGTCTTTAAAACAGTGTATAGTTTCCTGATAATTCTCTTGGTGGTTTTGAAGAATCCAATAGCGAAGTAATGTTTTCCAAGAAAGTTTGTTAGCACAGGTGTAAGTAACACAATTGTTTATCCTTTAAACATCTTGTTTTCTTCCTTACATAATGTTTAAATTATAAATGATATAGTTTGTTAGAATTTCTTTTATAAACTTTGAGAGAATTAATTTGTTAGCATTCATTTCAAAATTTAATCTTTCTTGTTCTAAAACTATGTTCTGGGATGACATATTATTAAGTCAATTCAGAAGGCTATGCCCTTCTTAGGCAAATGCTTTAATTTTCTTTAGCCCATCATCTTTTAAACTGCTTCTTCCATGTAAATTTTAAACTAAAAGCATAGGAATGAATGGATAAACAAATATCTGTATATAAAAAGTTCAATCATATTTATAGATTTTCTTTCCAATGTCATATTTAAATAATCAAATCAAACCTTATCTCCATAGTAATGCACTAAAGTTCCTTTTTTCACTCATGTCTTTACTCTGGTTTGCCCCTGATGCAGATTACCATTTTTTAAAATTTTTACAGCACATTTATGTGTTAGAATGTCTTTTTAAATATTATAGTATCTTTTATCATTAAAAATATTTTAAATTATATAATTATTTACAATTTACACTATCAAGTAAATATTTTATAATAAAATTATAGTTTTATAAATTTAAATACATAAATTATATATATTAAAATAAAGTATTTTCTTTTATTTATTTAGCATTATATTTTAAATGATCTCTTTAATAAATAAATATTAAGCAAAATTTGACATATTACGATTTTTTTAGAATAATATTGTAAATTTAAAATAGAAAAGAATAAATATGCATGCATACATCTACATTCAAAATAATAAATTAAAGCAATATTAATTATTTTAAAATTGTTTTAAAATATGCATAATTTAAATACAAATATTGATCTATTATTTCTGTTACACAAAATCATTTATACACAGCATTGGTGGTCGAGAGGTCAGCGACAGCTGCTTTACAAGCAGTTGTCCTGGGTTAGCGAGTTCGCTTCCCGACTGATGCTATGACACATGAGAAAAAATATTATATATCTTATAATGGATTAAATTTTATTAACTTCTAATATAGTGTATGCATTTAAATAAAATACTTTGTCATGAATCTAAAAAATTTGTTACTAGTAATTTCAAAAATGCAAAAAATTACTAGAGACAACAACATATTATAAATTTTAATAACCAATTCATAAGGTATTCAATTTTATTATTATATTTGAAATAAGCTAATAATTTTAAATTATATATATTATTAAGCTTAGATCAGTCCCTATATGTTGTAAGAAAATAATGGGAAATGCATGTACATATATAAACACATATTTGTGCATCATTAATATGAAATTCAAATTTGTCAGCAAATGTGGATGAATGGCAAATTGATGTCAATGATAATACAAAATATGGATTGAATAATTATAGTTAAGAGCAAAACAAAAAAAAACATGTTGGAATGGCATGTTGTATTTAGTAATCAACTTTAAAAATGCCAGCTATTATTTGGTTCTCAGGAGAATAATCACTTATCTCTAATAAATCTAAAAAGCAACTATATTAAAAGTTAAGTCCAAACAGAATAAAACTCACATAAATTAATTATTGATTTATTAAGATATAATTACTAGGCAGATATATGTGAGCAATAATTTATATCTCTAAGGGATATAAGTATGATTAAATTTACATGATAAGTTTACAGTACAAAAAATTCCTTTCCCCCCTTTCTTTAAAGTAGTTGAAAAGTAAAAATGTCTTTGATTTTGATTACAAGCATGCAATCCTTTATTAGTTATATATAAATACTTCTGAAGATTTCAAGATAAAATTAATAAAAATAACTTGACATTATAAAAACTTATTACTGATTTCATTTGTAGATGTATAAATGGTTAATGAATTAAATGCATCCAATATTAAAAAAATATATAACAAGAAAATATTACAAGTTTGATGTAATTATTATAAATTAAATACTTTTATGCAAAAACTATTGGCATATTATAGCTATAAATACTGTGATATGTGAATAAATTAGAATATGTCTTTTTTAAAGTCCAAATAGATATTTGTTTATTTCCATTTAGTGTGGACTTCTGATGATCAATTTTAATTTAATTATTTGTTAGCATGAATTCAATAATTTCTCACTGTAGGTAATTTTTCCAATTCATTTTAGTCAAAAGCATGATGATGCAGTAATTCTATAAAGCATTGAACGGCCAATTCATATTCTTCAGTATTCTCTAATCTTACTTGACTTGGCCGACAACAATTTCAGGCAACATTTTAATTATTTCTAACTTTCACTGCAACTCTAACTCCAAAATAACTAACTTTAACTAACTGCAATAATTTAATCTGCCAAACAATAGATGCATTTCATATTTAAATAATTTACTTGATTGGATTTGTTTTTTAAAATGACTAATTAATATATTTGTTTTCAGTACTATAGTTATTTTTACATTCTTCATATTCAATTAAAATGAAACTTGTATTGAAAAAGCATTAATAAATTATTTGAAAAAATGTGTTCTCATGTGATTTATGACTCTTATTTGGACTATTTAATGTGTGTTTGTGTGTTTTTTTAGAAGTATAATTATATAGGTAGATTAATTTTAAAAAATAATAATAAGTTTAATATAAGTAGATACAATTCTAAGGCAGTATGTGATTTGTTTATACTGAATGATTCCTATATATGTAAATAGAGGGATTTGAACTAAGAATATTTCAGTCTATTCATTCTCCATTCTATTCAAGCAACTGATACACATGACCACATGAATGCAAAAAATACATGACCTCCAATATATGTATTTCATGTAGAACCAGCATTAATCATTTGGGCCAGATCATAATCTCCCATATATGGTATTATATTAAGATAGCAATTTCTCAAACTTTAATCAACAAAGCTTCAATCTTCTCACCTTTACAACTGTTTAACCATCCATTTCATTAAAAAATCTAATGAAATGTTCAAAGCCTTCTTGGATTTGATATTATAGTGATACCCATGTAGACATTATGCCAACTAACCTCATATTATTGGACATTATGTATCCATATACTAATAAGAGAAAGTGGCCTGAAATTATACTAAGATGTAATCTATTTTCCAAGCAATATATAATTCTAAGGCAGTATGTTATTTGCTTATACTGAATATTTCCTATATATGTAAATTACTAGAGAAATTTGAACTCAGGATGGACTGAAAAATCCTGAGTACAAATCCTTCTACTTATAAATAAATATAATTTTTATTTTTTGATCTTGAAAAACCTCCCATAGAAATTCTTTTTTGGCTATTTTTTTTTTTCTTTTTACATCTACACATATTCACCTATTTAACTCATGTTTATACTGCTTTACAAATAGTTTCTATTCTGATATTAAATACATTGATGCTCTGTAAGATTTAGCACAGGATAGAGTAACAGATTTGAAAACTAAAACTTCATGGACTAAAACTCAATCTGTCACTTCTAATGGTCAGACATTACATGATTACCAACCTTCCAATCATTCAGTAATATATATATATATATATATATATATATATATATATATATATATATATTAAATTATTAATTGTTGTTTCAATTATAATAAAATATATATAATATTAAAAAAATAAGAATATATATATAGTATACTGATCCTGGTAATTCTAAAAAACTATCCAAGCTTACACTATACAGATAGAATATTGTTCCATTAGATCATTAAGTTGCATTAATGAAAGTCAGTTATTATTTTAAAAAAAACTATCTACTATTGATCTCAACAAGCATTGGTGGTCGAGAGGTCAATGATATCTGCTTTACAAGCAGTTGTCCCGGGTTAACGGGTTTGCTTCCTGGATGATGCTATGACACATGAGAAAAAAAAACAAGCCATCAATTCAAGTTACCAGACTTTCAATTATTATTTCAGCTAATGAATTATAAGGTTAATCTTACTTTCAGCCTCTAAGCATTTTTAATATTTATAAATTCAGAATTGATGACCATGCAAATAAAAGTGAAAATTTGATTACATAAATATACTATTTTTTCTCGCAAAAAGAGTGATATAAGATATAGAGATATAAATAGCATGCTCTGACCCTATAACAAACCAAGTGATTGAAGATAGTAAAATTAAAAAAAGAATGATTAAAAAGCACTGAGAGATGGAAAAAACTTCTTTGCATCAAAAACATTACATAGCCTTCAATAAACTAGTATTATTTCCCTGTGAGGAAAGAGGCGACAGTCTAGTTAGACATTGCTTATTAATTATGTGTAGTTAACCCTTGTACATAAAAATTATTTTCACAACATGCTAACTATAGATCCTAACATCTCATGATCACCATTTCTTATACTTCCTCAAGCTGTTAAATAGGCAAAACTCTCCATACAGTAGCACCACTCATTGCAAACCAGAGTAATCAATGGATGCAAGAAGGTTTCTGCATAAAATCCCCATCTAGTGCTTTCTCATCCAATATCCCCAGACTAGTTTCTAGCTTGTGGCTTTCATCAGTGAGAAGCCTTGGATCTAAGAGCATTGCACCTACATCTTATGATCTAATGGAACCCTCCAGCAGCCACCTTTTACCTCTACTTAACTACAAAATTATGAGTTTAAAATTGAAAACACAATAATATTTTCAATCCAAGCTTAAATAGGCACATAAGTCTGAATTCAGTTCAGTACCCATACATTTTGGTGTCTGATTCTTTAATAACTATAGCCACCACTGTCAGGCAAGATTGGTATTAAACAACTAAACATCACACGATCACCATTTCTCATGCTTTGTTAAAACAGGCAAAACTCTCCATACAATGTTGCCACTCAATGCAATCCAGAGTAAACAATGGATGCAAGGAGGTTTGGGCATAAAATCCATATCTAGTGTCTACTCATCCAATATCTCCAGACTAGTTTCTAGCTTGTAGTTTTCATCAGTGAGGAACTTTGGATCTGAGAGCACTGAACCTAGATCTTAGGATCTAATGGAACCCTCCAGCAGCCAGCTTTTATTTCTACTTAACTACAAAACTATGGGTCTAAAATTGATGAAAGCCACATGCTAGAAACTAGTCTGGGGATATTGGATAAATGGGCACTAGGTAGGAATTTTATGCACAATCCTCCTTGCATTCATTAATTACTCTGGCTTGCAGTGAGTGGCATTACTGTATGGAGAGTTTTGTCTATTTTAACAGCTTGAGCAAGCATAAGAAATGGTGATCATGTGATGTTTAGTGATTTAATACCAATCCTGCCTAATAGTATTGTGGTGGCTATGATTATCTAAGCCACCAAAATGTATGAGTACTGAACTGAATTCAGACCTATATAATTATATAAGCTAACGAATTTCGATTCAAAATTTTAGATTCATAATTTTGTAGTTAAGTAGAGATAAAAGGTGGCTACTGGAAGATTGCATTAGATCCTAAGATGTAGGTGCAGTGCTCTCAGATAGAAGGCTCCTCACTGATGAAAGCCACAAGCTAGAAATTAGCCTGGGGATATTGAATGAGTAGGCACTAGATAGGGATTCTGTGCAAAAACTTTGTTGCATCCACTGATTACTCTGGCTTGCAGTGAGTGGCACTACTGTATGAAGAGTTCTACCTGTTTTAAGTATAGATCCTATCAGAAACCTGACCTCAGCATATGACATTCTATAGATTAGTGTTTTGTATGTAAACTGATTTCTGTTTTCATAATTTAATTTTAGACTAGTAATATAACTTTATCCCTGGAATAACTACTAGAGGAACAATATATACTGAAGTTATTGTAAGAGTGATTGCTTAGTAGCAAAAAAACTAGAAAATTAAAAAAAATACTATGAGCAAGTAATAAACTTAGATCATCATCAGTGGTAGCTTGCTTTTACCCTCTCAATTTTAAAGCATCACCTTACTAAGCCCCTTACATCATTAAATGCAATTGTCAGCTAAGAATGTATAAATGAGTCATCAGGCTTCTGTCATAAGCATACAACTAAATATATTTGCAATACGACATTTTCCATGCTATTTAAAGCATTATTAAAGAGATGATTTCTTCAAATCTAAATTCAAGTTTTAGAAAGACAGCTATTTTTTTATTTATTGATTTATAAAGTCCTTCCCTTAATCTAATAAATATTTAGTAAATCATCTCAAGTATTCTTTGAGATAACTGTAAAATTAAGTATATAAAAAAAAATTCAAACACTAATTAATTAAAATTTTAACGCCATTATCTTCACAGAGGTTTTTTTTTTCTCTTCTTAAGACATCTTGTCAAACTGTAATATAAACAAACTCTCATCTTCGGATTAGAAGCCAGGTTCCATTATGAACAGAAACTTTTTCAAACAGGAAATGAGATTGTTGTGAGAAAAAAAATAACAGCTTTCTTTTAATTTGACATTCTGTTTATTGAATCAATCAACAAAATAGAATGTAAATAACCCTTTTATATTCTAAGACTTAAAAACACACACACACACATTATAACTTAAGTTCAAACTCTTATTTTAATTAGCTCTTTCTTTATGGAAAAGAATAAAACAACTTGGCTATAAAGCAAAAACCATAACTTACCAAAGGTGGATTTAAATATAACTTACCAAAGGTGGATTTAAACAAGTTCTAATTAATTTTCTAGTAATTCCTTTTCCTTCTAACAGTTCTGAGATTTTTTTTGCATCAGGAAAAAGACTCATCAAGAAACATGAATTGTTAGTTGGCTTACAAAAACATTGTAAATTAAATCTTTTTTTATGCATGGTTTCTCTATGAATGAACAATGAATTTTCCTTCTTTAACACCATTTATGAAGATTAAATTTTCCTCATTCATAGTTTTTTATGCATTAACGTGGTTTTTTATGCATTAACATGAAAATAAAAGCTGAATTGCAATCTGTAAAATGGAGTGAATCTCTCATGTTTAATACTGCAATGGAAGATGTGAAATCTTAGGTAGTATTTTAAAAAGAATTTAGTGTTTCTAGAAATTCAAAATGTGTAAGTTAAAGATAGTTGTCACATGATTCAGAAAATTAGAATTTAATATCTTAACAATTTCAGACTAATCTCAATTTTACAGAGCTATAAAAAACAGAAGTTTCAGAAATATCTGTCATTAAAGCAAAAAAATCCCAACTACTTAAAAATCATAATGTCTGAAACTTTTTATATAATTGTTATTGTCTTCTATGTCATATAACCTAGATGTATGAAGGATGGTATTGATATTTAATTAACTGATTATCCACAAAACCAGCCCAAATAATAGATGATCCACTAAAATCTCATTAACTCAAATTCATAAACACAATCAATAGTTATAGGATAAATACCAATCATAATCTCCAATGATTCATTGAACAGATGAACTTTCAACCAACTCCCACTTCTTGTTCCCTAATGGTAGTTATATGTCAGTTTTTACTTAAAATTGTGATTGGATATTTATAATACGACTGGATAGATTTATTACTAGCAAACCAGTAAAATAAATAAAAAATCAGATATATTAATCTTTAACTGAGGTTTAAAGTTTATATCTGTGCTAGAGATAACCTCTAGTTTCGATAATGATTAGTAATGGTCATTATTGTATTTACTGAAATGAAGAGCATTGGAGTTGTGAGCGAGGGGGTTTGACAGTATTAAATGAAAATGTAACAAACAAGAGAAATAAATTATGAGCCATTTTTATTAACAAATCGGTGATCTTCAGCTGTAAATTTATCTTTAAAACTTTATATTCATCAGTCAAATTCATATACATGTATTGTTTACATGCAGTATATATGTATGTAACACACACAAATTAATTATTTTGATGAACCTACTTTTAGGATGAAACAAGTTACATAGCAGAGACAGAAAGGACATGCTTTTTTTTGGAAGATCGATCATTTAATATACGATTAGAGGCAATGTTTCCTAAAATCAATTCTTACCCTTGCTAATCTTAGCCCAAAATAAATATACTTTTCATAATCAAATCTTCCAATATTAATATGTCATTCAGTTCTCATTCATAATTTATTAAAAATATTTTAAATTTATCCTTGCTAAATCTAACATCATATTGCTGCCCAACTCTGAACACCTATTTAATTAAAAGAGACTCAAATATTTTTCTATTTTCATAAAAAATGCAATACTTTAGTTAAAACATTGCTTTCAAAATACAAATTCTTTGACTTGGTGTTCTATATCTAACATCTACCAATTCTGTGAATATATTATTAACACTACTGGGGGTAAAAGATATCCTTGCCTCAGATCTCTTATACTGAGATGTTTATAAACTCTGTCATATAACATTTTTAATAATCTTAAACAAAGTATCCATATCTTGTTTTGCCAGATTCTTTCAAATTGCATTTTTATCATTCTCTCAATGCCTTTTCTATATTTCAAAAAGTTATTAACAAGCTTTTAACTATTATTGTATTAAAATTAATATAATTATTATCACTCTCCTGGTCTTATTTAAAACCATTTTTTCTTTATCTAGATTACTAGCATTTTCCATTTAGGACTCAACTTTATCTTTAATTATTATATACCTAACACTCTCACAGTTTATAATCCATTTTGAATTATTTTTACTTTTAAAAATTAATCTTATTTTAATCACCTTTCGGCTATCAGAATCATCTTATTCTGTCACTAATACATCTAAAGGCAATTTTATATTACTTATCTGATTTGTTTAATCTGTTGATTTCATACATATTTAATATTTTTCATTCATTGAAGTTTACTGTAACATATTTCACAACTGTCACTGCCATATATAACTGGTTTTAAAACGTCAAAATATTTAAATATCCAACATTTTATTTTATATCTCAGAGGTAAATAATTGTACAGTACTTTAAAATAAAAGTTTGTTTTAGAATTTTACTACTTACGTTAACAAAAAAGGCTGCTGCCATTTTTGTTAATAATTCAGGTTAGATGAATAATTTGAGCGATCAAAATGAATTTTCTGGAATTCTTTTTGGATATTGCAGTTCTTATTTGAATGAGAATTATAAGTAATCTGAAAAATTTATTTCATAATAAAACATTATACGATATATATTTGCAATGATATAATTATCAGTCGTTTAATATATATATACACACATATATATATAAATTTTACTTTATAATTAAGAGTACCTCAGAGTTTATTTTCATTCCATAAGTTATTATAGTAATTAAAATGTTTCTAGTTAAAATAGATTGTAAAAATTTTTAAATTAAAATCCATAAAAAATGTTATTCAATTTTTATCAAATCCATTTTTATATAATAAAAAATAGGGAAAAAAATTATTTAATTTATTTTCACTTAATTGATTTTAATTAAATTTCTTTAGGAAAAATATGTAATTTACAAATGACTTCTCAGAGTCATCTGGAGGTTGAATTTATAATTAATAGTATATAAAATCCAGATCTTCAAATAAAATTTAAATTTAGACATATATTAATGATAACTCTGTGCATATCTTTTTTTTGTTGTTGTTAATCCTTTAAATATATCCTCTGAAAAAAAATCTACATAAATCTTTCCATTACAAAATATTCATCAGCAAATTGTGATTTGATCAGTGAATAGTGTTTTGATGATTAAAACAATTTCTTTTTGGTAAATATTTTTCAGCAACAGTTCATTTACATTATACTCTTTTTTTTTTTTTTATAAACCAAAAATAAATATTCAGAATAAAACATTTCTTTGTAGTAATAATAATTTCAAAAAATTACACAAGAAAATAACTATGATAACATTTTTAATAAGATTTATCAGCAATTATAAGCTTAATTTCTAGAATCAAATCTCATGGCTACTTAATTAAATGCAAGATTAATTCCATCTCCTACTTGCCTTATCTGCAGTATTGATAAGATCAAATTGACTTACATTCATGAACCAGTTTGCAAGTCAGGTAAGCAATGAGTTTAATAATAATATATTACATTTTGATATACAGGTGGCAAGCTTATTACATCATAACTTCGACAGGATCCACTCTAGATGAATGCATTAATGTTTACTCATTAATCATTTATCAAACAAAAGATTATCTTTAACTAGATATAAACTTTAAAAGTCAATCTGTTTTTTAATTAAACATACACACATGGAGTAATTTATCTTCATTTTTTCTTTTTCAATGTGTAATATCTTTTATACATATACTCAAAAACCTCCACTCTGTCACATATATGATAAAGATATAGATAGATAGGAGATCGTGACCTGGGCCAATTGATGATTTCTGGTTTAGTGCAAATTGCAACTTGAGGGGGAGGGGTATTTGTCTTCCAATATGTCTTTATTCATGTTTCAAGAATGTGTGGAGAAATGGAGATTATTAAATATAACTGTATAACAATAATTTATTTATACAATTTAAGTTTTAAATTATTTAAAAGTGACAACTAATCTAATTAAATGGCAATTATTATAAAGATACAAAATCTATGAATATACTGTACATCCTCAGAATTTACAGGTTCCATTATAACATCAAATATAATAAAATATAGATACTAAGAGCACAACTACACACATATTGATACAAAGTGCAAATCAAACTAAAGAATAAAGTTTCTATTGATAATAGAAATACCATAAGTTCTAAACCTTTAATAAAACAACAATACTGACAGCAAGAGTTTCTTAGCTTAGCTTTAAACCTAGTTTACCAATTCAGGAGGCAGATATCTCCTATTTTTTTGTTCCTCCTTGTGGCAGATGATTTCTTCAGTTTGGTTAATTTCCAAATCTGATAATGAGATCACTTGGATGTCAGAAATAGCATTCTAGCCAAGGGTTAGAGACAAGAGTGCACACTTAAATGCACTAAGACTTTTATAATTTTTTTCTCTGAAGTACATTACCATTTGTAGAGAAACTTAAATAGCTTTTTATAATTATAATTAAGCCGATGCTTTTCTAATTGTTTCTAAATAAAATTTTGTTAAAAGAATTGAAAAAAAAAAAGGGTTACTTTTAATTCTTAATATATAAGATTTAAAATATACATCTTTTACTTAGAATTAAATGCAACTTATTTAATTATAACTGACATTATTAATAAATCTCTCTGAAGTTATAACTGATGTTATTAATAAGTTTCTGAGCTTATAACTAATTTACTCCTCTGTAATTCTCTTGATCAATATATATCAGCTCAACAATTTTTACAAAAAAAAAAAATCATTTCTATAAGCTTTATTATCTCCTATAGAATTTTTATAATCTCTTTTTCTAGAATTTACATTGAGTTTACTATTATCTACTTGGATTTATTTTTAATTTATCAAATTGCTGATGTTATTTTTGATAACTAGTTTCTTAACTAGAAGCTTTTCATTCTGTGCTTTAGTAACCATTCATTCTTGATTCCTATAGAATAAAAATCTTCCCATATTCCTCTTAAACATCACATGATACCAGCTTACACAATGCTGCTTGAACAGCAAAATTTTTTTTTCCTCCTCACACTTATATCATCTAGTATGAGTTCTAGTAATCAATTCCATTTCCAAACAATTAACTAGTCATTTCATTTTTTTAGATGATTCCCCACCCCTCCCCTAATGCATATAGTTTTCTATTTTCTTATCTCCATTATATTAATCATATTTATTACTCTATATTATAAACTCTAGAAAGTGAAAATTGTAACGGAGAATAATTATAATTATGTGAGGGGTTTTCCTTTGATTGACTTTTTAAAATATTTTTAATAGTAATCAGAAAAATTATTAAAAAAAGATGTTTTGAGAGAAAATTTTGTTAAATAGTGTATTATAAAGATCTTTATTCTTATAAAGATTATGAAGTATTATTATTATAAAAGTAATCTATATTACTGAAGTTAAGCAATCGAGCACAAAGAATACTGAACCGGACAAATTGATAGTTCAGGTTATCTCATGATAATGTTCTATTCCTCTTGGATTTTCCAAAATCATATCAGTCCGTTTTTAAAAAATATATATACTTTTGTTTTGATCCTGTTTTTTTTGTATCTTAAATATTTACTGAAAGTGCATTTCTTTACAATCAGACAGTTGAATTAGCATATGATAATTACATTGTATTACTCCAATGTGTTTCACTTTAAGAGTTTATGCAATCAATTCAGCATTGTTTTGTAAAAAGAACTACATTTTAGTTCCTTTAGCTTATTAGACAAAAATATCTGCTTACTTATTTCTCTAAATAATAATAATTTCGTACTTATAATATTAAACTGCAATCATTTGTAAAAAAATAATAATAATAAAATGTCACTGTTGGATGACAAATGACACACATGCAACCTCATGGTGCTTTAAAGAAGCCATTTTGAGATAGTCCTTCTGTTTAGAAATTTTCATTGAACTTGATTATCCAATCATTAAAGTAGGCTTCTCACTTCACAAACACTGAACTATATTACATTGTGAAATAGCTTTTTTATCATTAAAAAGTAAGCAAGTGCTTAATTATTATAGAAAATCCATCCATTTATTCATTATTATTTTTACAGTAACAATTTCTATTTTCTTATTATTATTTTTCCTGATATCGATTAGATATCAAAAAAGATAAATGTCAGGAGACTAATGTACCATGATAAATAAGTAATGGCGCTCATCATAATATGCAATGGTACTATTACAAAAAAAAAATCAAGTCAGATCTCACATTTTGCGAGCTCTATATATAACATTTGTAAATACAAGCTCATTAAATTAGGTCATGTGACATCTGACTTGATTTCTTTGTAATTTTATTTTTTGCTGTTAAGGCTTTGGTGATTTTATATTGCTAAAGCTATTAATATATTGTGTATCTGAACTTAGTTCAGTCCCACATGGCTATTTAAGTTAGATAGCTGGATTGGAAGACATATGGATGTCTGAAAATTTCACGATTTTCTACTTAATAGTTATACATTAGATAAAGTGCTGGGATTGTCCTGGTATTTTTA
Organism: Epiperipatus broadwayi; assembly: GCA_028023455.1. NCBI lineage: Eukaryota > Metazoa > Onychophora > Udeonychophora > Euonychophora > Peripatidae > Epiperipatus > Epiperipatus broadwayi. The sequence continues at coordinate 6,012,702 of JAQFVV010012460.1, read as the reverse complement.
ATCTAATGCTTGAATATCCTAGCACCTCACTGACAAAGCCAGTAGCAGAAACTGGTCTGGGATTGGGGATATTCTCAAAGCTTGTTAAGAGCTTATTTTGCGAGCTCTATATATAACATACATCTATATATAACATACATAATGGTACTTATTTATTATTGTGAAATTTTATTAATTTTTTTTTTTAATAGAAAAACATTATCATGAACAAATAAAACTTATCTTCATGTAAATAATGATATATTTCATTGACATATTAACTAAAACTATTTAGGATTGAATGGAGAAAGAGTAATTTCATCTCCTGTGCTCCAAATGATCATACATACATTTCTACAGTTCAAATTTGATAATTGCCAAGCACTGGTGGTTGAGAGGTCAGCGACAGCTGCTTTATAAACAGTTGTCCCGGGTTAGCGGGTTCGCTTTCTGGCTGATGCTATGACACATGAGAAAAAAAAATTGAAAATAATACTAACAAATCAAATTATCACTCTTACGGATTATTCTTTAATCTCTCTTCATTTTATAACTTGTTTAAAAGATACTGAAAAAGAAATAACACTATTATTGGAAGACTTTTATTATTGAATAGACTGCTGATATTAGCATTTAAATTTGTGTTTATCTTCTGACCTTTTGTGAGGTAAACTTCAAACTGAAATATTATATAAAAAATATCTCTATATTGCATCAAAAATGCTCATAAACAATATCTTAGAAAAGTAATCAACTCCATAGTTTACAATTATATATTTAATGAAATGTTACTGTTTTTATAGTAAAAGTTATAATTGCTTATTTTAATAATCAATAGTTACTTTTAAAGAATAATATTAAAATGTTTCTTTACAAGATGAAAATATTAAGACTTCACATAATGACTGCATGTTAAAAGAGAGGGGTACAATGGATTAATTCAAACTATCTTCCCAAAATCTCATCTGACATAAATTAAATAAATAGTATTATTTAAAATGCACATGAACTGGTTAAACTTAAACCTAGTTTTAGCTATTCATAGCAATAAGATACTTGAGGAAACTGCTGTTACTTCTTAAGACCAATCAATTCTCTGTAAGTAAAACTGTTCAGTTGCCAAGATGCCAGCATTATTCATATATCAGAAGAGATATTCTTGCCCTACAAAACCACATTCAGCAATACAAACAGTATATATTGTTATTGTCTTTTAATTAATGCTAAATATCAACTTTGATTATTAAATTGGAAATCATTAAAAGCTTGTACAGTCATTCCCACAACCTATTATTCAATTAATAATAAGCCATCAATAGCAGAAATCATTTACAAATATGGCTATTCCAACTTCAGATAGAACAAAAATTGATGAGATTTATGATGATTATACATACCAATCCATGAAGCACAAATATTTTCATATATAGAACACCCTTATCCATTATTCTAGTTATCTGATATTTTGTAATAGTCTTTTAACAACTTCTGCAGCATAATACTGTCTAATTATAGTTCTCTTGCATTCTATCTTCAGTCATATTTTTCCAATAAAAACAATCCATACAACATTTCTTTAAAAGTTCATAATAAATATTTTATGTATTAACTGATTTTAGAAGACACCTTATAAAAATGCAACATTATTATTTATATTTACCAAAATAATCATTAGGTTTCTATAGATTTGAATTTTTTGAGTCTCAATGTCATGTATGCAATATTGATTACTAAGCCTCAGAATTCATCATAAATATTTGCTTTGACTATTTATAATATGTGAAGAGCTATAATAGACAAGTCTTAATACATCAGTGATGAATGTATAGATGACAATTAGCCTGTATGGATTTAGTGCAGTGATATAGAGTGGAAGAATATGGAGTTCAAGCTCAATAAATCATGGACTTCCCTCTATCAGTTCCAAAGATCAAAACTCCTGTGAATTCCCAAGAAATGAAATATTCAGTTATTTTTTTAGAATATGCTAATATCATCTGATTTATTAAAATATGATGTTAATAAATGTTCCTAAAATAAAATGGTGTTTTAATTCTATATGACGTCTGGAGATCTTTCAGGAAATAATCATTGAACATTCTATTCAGGCTCTCAATTCTAAGCCTCACCAATGAGATCAAATGAGTTTCTACAGACATATGAAGATGTATATAGTTTTTAGTAATTAATTTGGGTCAACAAATTTAAATTATTTTTTCCTAATTTTATACCCTATAAAAATGATAAATGCTGATGAAAAGACATCAAAGCTATTTGATTTATATCGGACCATCATCTTTAAATAATTTCATGCAGTGATATAAACACCTCAAATACAATCTGATCTATTTGGAATATTACATTATACTGTATTCTCTTCTGTCTCACAATATCTCACAGAGAGGTTTTGTTTCTTTTAACACAAAAATGTACAAAGTGATAAAAAATGTTAAAATAAACTTCCATGTGTGTATTGTTAATTAATAGTAACCAGTAGGCAAATAATCCTTGTTTTATTCAAAGTATTGTAGTATTTATTATAATAGCATTACAAAACAGTCCTAACAATAATTATAGTTGGAAGTTCTCAGATATAACAGTCTTATTGCAAAGAATCACAAGTAGCAATATTTCAGTCATCATAAATCGAGTACCACTCTAATTATTGTATGATATATATTTTACAAAGTTTATTATTATTATCATCATAATTATCATTATTATTAATAAAATTATTCTATGTAATGAATTTTCTAATGTATTAAAAATTACTATGATTACACCCATTTATAAAAATGGAGTTAAAAATGACTTTAATAATTATAGAATTATAGCTATTCTTCCATCTAAGGCAAAAATAATTGAAAAATATTTGTACGATACTATCAAAAATTACTTGTTTTAAACTTTTTTTTTCTCTAATTCACAATATGGGTTTTTGGAAGATAAAAATACTATTACTCTTTTGAAGGACTTTATTGATAATGTGAATCTGTCTTAGAATGATAAAAAATAGATTTTTGTCATATTTATGGATTTTAGAAAAGCTTTTGACCTTATTGATCATGAACTGCTTTTTTTATGCCTTGAAAAATATGGAATTTGAGTAGATTTATTGAAGAGCTATTTAAAAGATAGATATTATATAACTAAAGTTAATGGAGTTCTGAGTGACAAGCATTTAGTTGAATACGGGGGTCCTTAGGGTTTTATTCTGAGTCCATTATTGTTTTTGATCTATGTAAATGATATTTATAGACTTCGTAATGAAAAGTTAATTTATCAGTATGCAGATGATGCTATTTTACTTAGTATAAATTGCAATTTTGAAGTTGCTCTTAAAAATCTTCAAACTAATTATAATAATATTGTTAATTGGTATTCCACTAAAAATGATTATTAATAAAAATAAAACAAAAGTTATGATGATATCCTAACCTCATCTAAAAAGAGGCAATTTTGAGGTTTTCACTCACTCAAATACTTGTCTTGTTTTCAGTGTGAGGAATATAGCATGAAAATGGAAGATGTGGGAAAAAATAAATATCTTGGTAACAAAATGTCATGGTCACATCATATTAATCAACTTTTACAGAGGTTTAGACATTTTTATTTTATGTTTTATAGATTGTCTTTTTTTCTTCCATACAATATATTGAAGATGGTTTTGTGTGAATCTATATTGAGATATGGTATTACACTTTATGGTTTCTCAAGTGCATCAAATTTGAAATGATTAAAAAGTTTCAATATAATATTCTACAACTAATACAGAATTCATCATATTTAGAAGACAAAATTAATGATTTGCTTGATTTTAATAAACTGTTATAGATAATAGTTATAAAAAAATATTTTAATAAATCATTTAAAAAATATATAGCATCTAATTATAGTAATTTCCTTAGGAATAAATATATCACCTCGTTTAGGTACAGGAATAAATATGGAAGTAGATTGAGAAGTGAATATATTCCATTGATGTTTAATAAATTACCATGTTATATGTTGAACATAGAAAGTATGAATTTGTTAAAAAAGGAATTGAAAAAATGTTTGTGTCTATAAAATTACATTAGTGGTGTATTACTTTGTTTTATATTTTGTGGTTATTTTGTGCATTATATTCAGTTTATTTTGTATTCTATTTTTATTTTAATATATATTTTGTTGTTTATTCATATGTATTATTTTATTGCTGTTTATTGTTTTATCACAAGATTATGTCAATTGCTTTATATAAAATGTGTATGATATTTGTAAAACCTATGAAAAGCATTTGTTTTGCTTATTAGGTTTCTTTCTTTGATGTAATAAAATAAATAAATAAAAATTATTATTATTTATTACTATTATTATTATTATTGTTATTGTTGTTATTATAAACAAATTATGTATGATTAAGATCAATTATTGTAAAAGGCACTAAAATTAAATAACATATTATTAAAGGTAGGTATTTCATATATAGAAACTATTAACAAACTTTGATATAAGTCAAAATCACCATCAATACATTTTTTATAAGACAATATTGATCACATAAGATAACATATCACTTAGTTATGTTAATACAATGATATATTGAAACAAGACACTCATCTGGAAATTTTAATGAGCTAAATGAAAAGATGGGATTACAGTCAAGTATGAAAAAAGACAAACATTTTGAATTTAGGCCAGACTTTCAAATTGATATTAAAAGAATAGAAATGAATGGCAATTTTAAATTCTTAGATCATTGACCAACAATAAAGAATTCAGTAGATAAAAGATTCATCACAGTTATACAAAAATACAATGAAACACCAGGAAAAGATTTTTATATACAGGATTATATTTTTAAAAATAAAGATTAAAATTATTCATGCTTATGGCTTTGCAAGGACTGGAGGGTTAAATATTAAAAAAGAATGACATGAAGTGTTGTTATTATTAAAATATGGTGCAAATAAAAACTTTAGAGAATTCCACAGATAATGAAGAAAACAAATGAGGATAATTGATCAAATTACATCTGATCTTTCACTTATTAAATATAGAGCTCGCAAAACAAACTAAATTAGGTCATGTGACGTCTGATTTGATTTTTTTTTTGTTATCTTTCACTTGAAGGCTTGACTAGATTAAAATTAAGTTATTTTGTTGTATCATAAGACAATCTAATTTATTAGGGAAGTATATAATATTAGAAAAGTTGATATTAAAATAAAAGAATTTTTTGAAAAGTGTGGATCAACTTTATCATTATAATATTATGTGTCTTTGAGCAATTGATATGTTATTTAATCTGACAAATATTAAAAGATATCAACTTGATGGTATCTAATTATAATAATTGCAACAATAGCATGTTCCAATGTATTTGATGAAATTTTATCCTTTAAAAAACGTTTTATTGGGGGAAATATAATCTAAGACTTTTAGTACAGCAGAAGAGATATGGCTAATCTTTATTATTTAAAGGCAACACAAAACCATACCTGAAATGAGCAACACAGATTGATATTGATTCCATCTTATGTTTAGTGCTTAAGAATTTTGCTTATTTTATAAATTCTTAAACATTTGTTTTGCCAACATGAGTAAATTTAAAACTATTTATAAGTATTTTATTTTATTCAAATTACATTAGATGGAAGAATAATTTTTATCAAGGAAATAATCTTATAGTCCCGATAACAATCACTAGAGGGCCTAAAAAAAAAGAAACTGATTCCTTATAATGATAAAATTTTAAATCATATTTTCATTTGAAAAAATGTAAACCGTAATTGGTAATATAAGAACTATATTAGAAAGTTGCAGTAACAATATAGAGAAAAAAAGAATAATTGTCAAATTATTTAGAAAACTAAAACAGATATTTTCAATAATTGGCTAATTACAACTTGGAAAACCTCTGCTTATTAGAAATGAGTTAACAAAAAATATTATATTACTAACGCAAATTATTAAACCAAAGTTTTAAATATCTATAATTTATTAATACCCCCCCCCCCCATATATAAAATTTAAAACAATCAAATAGGATCACTCTATGAGATCTTTCATGCCTTTCAATACTGATAAACAGGAATAGATTTAATATTAACGGAACTCAAGTTATGCTTCTATGTAGTTTTCTTTAATTAGGTATTTTGTAGAAAGAATATTATTGTTGATGAGGCTGAGTTTGAATACAATTTGGTTTTAAATTTGGCATGACCCATTATGTAACTGACATAAATATGACATAATTATGATTTGATGTTTAAATCTAGGCTGAATTAGGATTTTTCGCTCAAGTAGCTAGCTCATATTCAATCCACCTAACCATCCAATATTGATCAGTAAATGAGTATCTTGCTATTCTTAAATAGAAAATAAAACCAAGGATAAAAAAACACACACACTCAAACTCTCAAAATAATTTTTAATGCTGCTAAAAAATTACCATGCTCCATGATATGATTTGCCATGCCCACGATCTGGTATTCAAATCCTAACTCAGTGAACTGTTTTCAACATTATTAAGCCTTTTCTCTAAGATGGCTAGTTCAAACACAATCCAGTTAACCATCCCCTATTGATCAGTAAATAGGAATCTAGTAAATCAAGGCTAGAAAAATACTCTAGCCTTCACTATCTAAACAATGCTAAGCCTGGTGAATATTGTCTTCACTATTCCTCTAGAGAAGTTGTTTGAGAGGTCTTCATACTGCACTCTGCTATTTATTTAAAAGGCAATTTTTCTTTTTTATCTTTACCACATAAGAAGCACACAATATTTAAAGTTTATGAATTCAACATCCTAAAAATGATGGATTTTAATACATAATAGTTTCATGCTACTTTTAATTTCAAGCTGATACTTAAAAATTTCAAATATTTTTGAAGCAGCATCAAGGTCTTGATATGACTTTTGTAACCTAGACAGATTTTAATCTGGTTATATGATGAAAGTTTTATAGATACAATTTTTGATTTAAAAATTATACAAAATATGAATTACTTAGCTACCATTTAACAACAACCTTAAAATCAATAATCTACTCTATTGCTTTAAAGAAGAATGTCAGAATGGATTACTGCTCTTAAGGAGACCACCAAAAAATTCATACATGTAAAACTGACATAAGCTCTGAATGTTATGTATAATTTGAGATATATGAAAGTAATAATTTTGATTATTAATTTGTAGATTAATTTAAAGCATGCCTTCATTTAAACTTTTGGGCTGATTAGATTTTATATATAATGAAAAATATGTATTTGAAAAATTATGAGTATAGACATGTGTCTTAGTTAAATGAATGGGGAATATTTTATTAAAAATCCATCACTGGTATTTCTTATGACCCTTAAAGAATAAAACTTTACTGTATATATCCTTAATGATTTTTTTCTCCTTTAATTATTCTATAGTACTAATAACAACATCACATGATCTCTTATACTCACTTATATGCTTCCAAGAACAATTTTCTTCAAACTACTTTAAATCCATCTATTGTATCTCCAGATGAAACTATTTCCAGCTTTTGTCTTTGTCACTGAGACTGAGGGTTTCCATTATTAAAGGAAATCTTATAAATATGTGAAAATTAACCTGATGTTAGAGCTATATAGTTTTGCAAGTGAATCAGTTTGAGTTTGAACCTTAGGGTTTTTAAATTTCAGATTATTATCTTGAATAGTATAAAAGAATAAAAGACAACTTCTAGATTGTAAATTCATTAGTTTCCAGCTTTGAGTCCTAGTTTTCACAGAGGAAAAATCCAGAAACCAATCAATTTGGAAATAGGGATGTATACTATTTGGAGTTTATTGAATACTCAAGCTTCCAGTAGATCGTTCTAGATTAGGGTGATGATAAATGCTCTTGTTCTATAATAAGTTTCATGATTATTAGGATAGTGTCAATATATCTGGTTGTAAAATACAAAAATTAAGAATATGTAAAACATTGTATGTGATTCAAGTCAAAATACTGCCAAAAAGGATGTTTAATTATCATTATATATGAAATACATCAAGATATTTTATGAAAGTATAAAATATTAAAAATCTATTACCAAAACTAAATGGATTAGAAACCCTTCTAAAACTACACTGTATATATTTGCACATCTGTACTATTTTGGATAGAAATTTTAATGCAGAACAAAAAGAAAATTTTAGAAAAAAGCATTAATTCATGGAGAAGTTGCACAAAAACTACATATTTGTCACATCAGCCTGAAGATACTGTATTACAGAGCAGCATATCTTGCAAAAACAAGTTATATATTACATGCCTTATAGTCACCCTCATATATCACATTAATTCCAGCATAAACTAATTATAATCATGAACAAATAAAAGGTCTGATATAAGTTAAAAAATAACATCTATTTTGCACCACTCTATTTCCGGAAAAATAGGCTGAGATTTATTTGGCATTACTGTTTAGCATCCACTGAATACTCATCAATGCTAAAAATAGATAAATGTATTACCAAGTTTTGAAAGAAGATATATATTTTGGCTGGAATTACATTAGGATATGTGGTATGTTATATAATGAAATTAATTTCATATACATTTGTAGAGATAATGTATATTGTGCCAAATGAGGGTCAGAGTTAATAAAATATGTCAAAAAGAAGAAAAAATGCATATATTATGCTTTGGATTAAGTAGTGATAGTCATATTCCATATAAAAACATTAAAGATAAAAAGTTTAAGTACACTGAGCATGAACAAAATATTAAGCCTCTCTTAGATTCAATTCCTGAAAAAAAAAAAGCTACTTAATAACTTTGGATTATTTGATTTCCAGACACTTTAGAAACTATCTAGATAGTGACAACTTTTAACTCATAAAAGGACTGACTTCACTTTACTTTCATCTTGTAATAACCCTACTTTCTGTAATCACAGTGTTGGATTTTGACTCAGATAAAAGAGCTTGGTTTTGAGCAATTGTTAAACATGCAACAGCAAGCATGTATAAATATATAGCTTGATATAAAATCCAAAGTGACATAAAAGCCAAGAATGACAATGGCTTGAAATCCAAAATAATTAATATTAAAGCTTAAGAATAATTAATAGCATGAGAAAACAATAATATATAAAAAATCCATAATGCTATATTTATAAACACATACACAAATATCAGTGGACTAACAATCAGTGTGTACATATGTGTTTTTGTTGCTCATCCTTTAAACAAAAGCACTAAACTTTTTTTTATCACCTCTTCCAAAAAAAATATATATATATCATAATAATCAAAATATTTCCAGATTAGTTCTTTGTAATAATAATAAGACTTCAAATCACATAGTAATTTATATTTTAGACATAAAATACAATAATTTATATCATTAAAATAACTTATAAAGATTTTCAATATATATATAATTATTGACAGATATATTATTAAATAGAATGCACAAAACTTATTAAAGTATTCATTACAAGAATATTTCATTTAATTAAAAAAAATGAGAAAATTATATATATATATGTTATTCATGACATGTTACAGCCTTCATTTTTATACTAAAATATTTCTTACTGGTTTTCTTTTCAATCATTTTGGTACACCTACAAAATTACCATTTGATACCATATTGTTCCTTGCTTGGTTTATAGTTATAAGGCTAATCTTTCCATATTGTGGATCCTTATTGCACATTATAGTTTTCTATAAATTTAGTATAAGATGATTGATCAGGTTTTCATGATAATATAATTCCTCCAATGTTTTAAAACAGATGACTGTCATTCTCTCTCACACATATAGACTATTCTAACTGCATATTCATTTCTTCCAAGAATCACATTTCAGATTGGGTAACTCATTACCCAAATAATAGTTTTGTTCAATAATTTATCCTGATGATGATAAATTTGCAGATATTTTTGTTCATAGCTATTGGAGAAGTATATTGATAATTATTGCTTCTCTCTGCTGGGCTAACATTTTCCATGATCATATGACTTATGGCTGCTTCACATTTTATTATTTGTTTTTAATATAGGAGTGCAGAAAGTTATATATAAATGAATGTCTGAGAATGATTACTAATAAATAATTTAGCATTTCATTTCTCTCATCCTTGCTCTTCTGCTTATGTCACAACCAGCTCATCTGTACCCATATATCAATAATTTATTTTCCAAACTGCTAAGATTTTTTCCCTTCTTAATAGTCAAATATCATGTGTTTTTTAAGATTCCTTTTTTAATCCAATTAAGTTATTTATTGGTAAGCTTTTTATAATATAGTCAATTATTATTCTTATTTATAATTGTATTTTTTGTGCAAAATAATAATATGCATCAATATCAAATCCAAATAATAAGTAGTGCAGTACAATTTTAACAAATTAATTGCTACTATAATATCCTATTTCCAAAACCTTCTTATAAATTTGTTTAACGCACATTGATTACGTAAGTAATATTTACTAAGGCATTAAAACTCAAGAATGTGCACTTGAAAATGCAAAAGTAGGGACCTCTACAGGTTGTGGACTTAATCAGTGAAATATTGAATAGCTTCATGCTCTCAGATCTAACCACTTCACCTATTTATATAGAAAGTAGGTTGAAGTAAAGAAGGTTCCCCTCTTTTATTCCAAAGTGTAAGCTTGTGGTTAAGACCTGTAGAGGTCCCTACTTTTGCATTTTCAAGCACACATTCTTGAGGTTTATTGCCTTAGTAAATAAAACCTTCTTATGTATTTTAAATTATATGTTTGGTAATTATACTAGTAACACATCAAACTATTTACAACATATTAAAGCTAGGTCTACACATAAAGAATAATATACTGGTTTCTCCAATTCTGTTTGCAAAATGCATTCCTTGCAGGGAAACACTATAAACTTATGCAATAATAAATTTTTAGACATTAAATATATTATTTTCTATATCCAGTCATTTATAGTTTTAATAAACATACAGACCCTCTTCTCTTTTAATACAGCTTAAAATGGCAAAATGCCATAGAACTTTTCATTACTAGATTTCTGCCTCTAACACAAATTTACAACACACACATATCTTATTGTGCACATTAGTTTCATTCACACTATTTTAGTTAATTCATATTTATGAGTTTGAATACAGAAATAGTGACTATCTTAACAGCCACTTTCTTTTTTTAAACTAACAATGTTAATCTTATTTTCTACTGACTACTGTTTTTACACAATTTCCCTTTAATGAATATATCATAATACTTTGAAATACTCATTACTGCTTTTATATCATGCATGCTGCTTATATTTACAGTGTAGACAGATTATATTTTATTTTTAAATAATTTTTGTTCTGGGATAGATAACATAGTATCAATTCTCCTGTTTTTATTTCATCAGTTACTTTTCCGAGCTATTTTTGCCTTATCTTTGCTATCCTATAGGGTATTTCTGTCACAATATTATAATAATTTAAATGATAAAAGTAACTGGTAATACATAGATATAAGTCATGCATAAATATTTATAATTCTAGTTGATTGCATTCATATCCTATTATAAATTTATAACAAATGTGACAATCCTAATACGTTAGACTTTAGAGAGATAAATAGTTGTAAAGTCATTGGTTTGAAAATAATTTAAAGCAAAAAGCTAGTTTAGGATTTCAATAAAGTAAAAAAGCAAGACATTCATAAATAAGATACAAGCTTATCATTGCAAGAAAGATGGCAGCCTGATTTAAAGCAAATCTCACAATAATCTGGGTTTCTGCTCTTACTTGAGAAAAAAATGTTTAATGGGAAACTGAAATTGCTTCTTGATATACCTTAAAAAGTGATAATATTATAAAGGTTATAATGCTTTAATTCAAAGTAGTAATAAAAGATAAGAGTAAATTATGAGAAAATGTAGCTTTGAAGAAAAAAGTAAACCTGGTTAAAAAATGATTAGAATTCACTTTAGAAAAATGATCCATTGTGATTTCTAACTTATGATTATAGATGAAAACTGATTATGAAAAAATGGCATAGTGTTTGAATGATGAATAGATAAAGAAATATGACAGACATTATAGAAGATAGTCATTATCATTATAAAAGTTAAGTACTTTTCAGAAAACTGAAATGGAATCAGATTATAGTTTAATAACTGTAAATAGCAAGCGGATATAAGAAATTATATAAAAATCATTTTCAGTAAGCAGACATACAAATAAAAAAAAAAACATATCAGTCAGTGCTCAAGAAAACAAACAAAAATATGAATTTAAAAAAAAATCAAGAATCAAAAATCTTACCAAGATTTTGATGAAAGGTGCTTTTAAAATAATATCATTAAAAGAAAAGATTGAACTAGACAATCTTGAAACAGGAAAAGTAAATGTTGAAATGCAAAAAGACAACTTAAAATTTGTAGAATAATAGCATAAAGTCAAAGAAAAATGAGTTAAAAAACGGTAGCCAGAAACAATAAACAAAGATGTTTGAAAATTCATTGTTAACTTATAAAAAATATTGTAATAAATACAAATACAGAAAAAAAAATACAAAATGATAAAAATCCTTAATAGAAAATGTAGTCAAATCAAAACTTAATAAAAAGGTGACATAAAAAAAACGTTTGTTAGCAAAAATTAATTTTGAAATAATAGTCAAAATTATTATTGCTCTAAATTATATAAAATAAATTTTGATGCAAAAATAATGGAAAATTATTATAAGATTTTTTTAACAAATTTACATTATAATATTATAAAAGTAACGATAATTTAGTGGAGGAAATTATAAAGAACGTGATTTTTTTTTTTTTTTAAAAAACAAGAATCTTAAAAATGGTAAAATATATGGAGAAATGATTAAATATTAGAGAGATAGTTTACTTCAAGAAAATAATAGACCATACAACATCACATGGGGTAAAATATAGTACAAAATCATTTATAATGCTAATTTATAAAAAAGAAGCAAAACAATGTGAAAATTAGAAAACAATCGCACAAATTATAATTTCTTTTATAAAATCTTGTTGAAAATGTTAAATGAAATATAAATTCATATAGAACATACTCAACAGATAAATAAGCTGTATTTACAAAAGATATGAGTACTATACAGCATATATCAATTCACATTATTGCAAAGGTAACATAAAGAAAAACAAAACTATATTTGTGTTTTGTTGAAACTTTAGAAGACTTTTGACATTGACTAAAAGTTTTAATTACAGAAATACTTGAATCATACAGAATAAATAATCAAATTAATCATGATACCAAAAAATATCTTGATAAGTAATCATGAGACATTATAGAGGAAGTATAAACTGATTTAAAAATGGAAAATAGAAAAAGATAAGAAATCCAATCTCATCATACATATTTATTGCATATTGAAAACAGGAATGGAAAATGAGTATCAATGTATAGACTGAAAAAATAACATCATTCCCTTAACCCTACTACAGAGCCATCTACTATAAGACTGGGTAATTAATAGAAACTAGGTGTCAAAATATTTATCTTCAAATCCATTCTGACACTTATTTGCCTGTGAGATCTTAGAATTCAAACTGAAACTAATGCATTTATGAATTTAGTAACCATTTTTACTTCTCTATAATTAATCATGTGAAATCTAAAAAGCAAACAAACAAGGGGTTAAACCTAAGCTAATAGATAAACCTGGTTCATTTCAGTTTTAAGCTTCTACATTTTCATTGGGAAAGTTAATATCATAAACATCTTATGATTTTCTCATAAAATTCCAAAAACAGTCTTTTTACCTCCTATAGAACCATCTATTATAAGCCAGAGCAATCAATGAATATGAGGTGGTATAGTATTACAATATTCTCAGTCCTAGTTCTTTTTCAGATTTGTCTGAATTTTGCAGTGAGAATTTAGGATTCAAATATGGATTTAAGGCATTTGTGCATTTATCAATCACTTTTATTCTTTTATAACCATTCAATAGCTAACTCACACATAGTTATAAAGATATGATACCAAATCACTTTTTTATATATTTTAGAAATCTCAGTTTGATTCTAACATTTGACTAGGAAGATTAATATCAAAACCAATATCATATAAGTTTCTTATACATTTATTCATGTGCCATTTTACTGTAAACCAGAATAATTAGTGAACTTCAGATGGTTTAATGATATTATATTCACATTCTTAGACCAGTTTATGGCTTTTGTTTTCATCAGTGAGAACTTGTGAATGTAATAAATATGATGTCTCATCTATATCTGTGCAAGCAAATTAGTTGGCTTGAAAGATTTAGTTTTTTTTTAAATTAGCTTGAAAAAAGTAAAAGATAACAGCTGGATGAATAAGTGCATTAGTTTCAGTTTTTAATTCTAAGTCCTTGCTGACAATGGCAAAATCCAGAAAACAGTCAGGAGATATTATAGCATTATACAGAATGGTGTCAATGACAAATTGGTATCACTATAGATAGCTTAAAGGAATGAAAAAAAAACTGCTCTCAAATTGATATGAGTAAGTATATACAAAGTCATGGAAAACTGTTGTTAAGAAATATTGAAATCCACATTACAGATGATAAACAAGGAAGCAAAAAGAATGGTTTATATATAAACATAAAACATCACTGGATAAAAATGAACTACAACAGAATAAATTATAAGTAATAATAATCTTAATGATCTAGAATAATTAAGAATAGTTACAATAACAAAATGTCTAAAAACCATGGACAAAGCGAACGTCCAAAATTAGATGTGCTGAAAGATTCAAATTTTTTAAGGTATTACACAGATGAGAAACACAATGATGATGAAATATTCAGTAAAAAGATCTTAACATTTGAAAGAACTTGGTCAGCTATTGAGAATTATTTTTGGATGCACATTTTCTCATGAAGACTAGTACAAAAAAAGTGAATTGAAAGAAAAATTTTGTTGAATAAAGTTATATAGACAAAATTATGATTTTTTGATTATATATGTCAAATAAATAATCTAAAACTAAAACTTTGAGCTCATGGTTTCTGTTGATGAAATTTTGTTAAAAGATCCATAATAATAGGTACATTATTGATATAGGGTGTTTATTCCATGCATTATATCAGCTGATATATATTCATATCCTACTTTATATATATATATACTCTTAATTAAGCCCCCAGAAAAAGAGCTATTATAGGTTAATAAAGAAAACTTGTTTAGTCTCATGAGGATTGTCAATTAGTAGTAATTTATAATTTCCTTGTAACATCAAAAACTAAAGCTTTCTCTGTTTATGTATGCCTATTCTTTATTATAATAACAATTCATGAAAATATTAATTCCAATATATAGATAATGTCTACACATATATATGTAGACATTAATTTATTAGAAGAATACATTTTGATACTGAAGTGCAAAATTATAGAATGAACTAAAAATTCATCAAAAAACTTCAGCTTTTAAGTCTTCCATTCTATCATCAATAATAAACTACAAATATCAATATTAGTATATATTTATGGTTAATAAACATACATTATTTTAAAGAGATATGTTAAATTTTATATTTTAAAAAAATGCATAAAAACATCATGTAAATTCTATTATTGTGTCCTTAACTATAAAACAATTATAGTTTCTCATGATCAGTAGCATTTATTTCTTTTTGGAGGATAATAAATTTTATTGACAAACCTTATTTGATAGTATCATTTTACTTGTCATCAATGCAAATATAGTTTCAGCTAATTTTTCCTAAAACCTGTCTACTTCATATTGTACATAATGAGATCCAACGGATGTGTTCTAGCCACATTATATGATATCGTTAACTATAATTATCTTATAGATGGATGATTGCTTTGGATTAATTATAAATCCTATATTTTTTGAAGCCTGATATTACATTAATATTTTTACTACAAGTCAATAAATTCTTAAATATTATAATTCCACCAGTTCATTTTCAAAAATGTTCATATCAATATTTTGCTTTAAAGCAACTAAAATATCATAAGATCACCATTTCCTATGCTTACACAAGCCATTAGTAGTGACATCCAGTGCAAGGCTTACTCACTGATGAAAGCCACAAGCTAAAAACTAGTCTGGAGATATTGGATGGATAGGTACTAGGTAGAAATTTTATACACAAACATTCTTGCTTCCATTACTTACTATAGTTTGCACTGGATGGCACTATTGTATGAAGTTAGTTACAAGTAAGTTGGTAGGAGACTAGCAAAATGGCTGGAATTAAACAAAGCATTTAAAATGAAGGGCTTGGGGTATTACTAGTAGTGGAAACACATCTAAGAGAAGAATCTATGGTGAAAGCTTTGGTATGACAGGGTATAAATAGAAAAGAAAAAAAGGGGGTGGTAATATAAGAGCTAAGTCAAAAAAATATTTAAATATTGTAAAATGTCAAAATCATTTGTGGTTTGAGATAAGATTAGGATGACAAGAGTGGATGGTGGCTATGGTGTATATGGCCACTGGAGATAGTCAAACTATAATGGAGTGGAACCGTGGCATATATGAATGCCTAGTTAAGGATATAAAGAGTTTCAAAAATTATTATAGGGGATATGAATGGACATTTTAAAGAAATTAATGGACAGCTTTTGAAAATTTTTTGTCAGAGTGAATTTGATCATTGGAAATGTATTAAATATTTATGAGGGGCAATACACATGGTCTAGAAATAATATATTTCACACAATAGATTATGTATTAGCAGAGAAAGAGGGAATAGATAAAGTATGGAAAATTAAAGTGTTTGATAATGAGAGAATATGTAATAGTGATAGTAATTTCTTTATAATAGAAATGATTAGTAATGTGATGGAAAATAGTAATAAAAGTAGAAAGTATAGTGAAAGATGTGGATGGAGAATGAATAATAAGAATAAGTTAGAAGAATGTAAAATAAAAGTAAAAGAAATCATGGAAGAATTTGTTGGGGATGAATATAAGGATTATGATGAAATACAAAAAGTGGCAAATAGAGTTTTAGATGAGAATATTCAGAAAAATAAAAGTAATAGAAAAGTGAGAATTAGTAAAAGTGTAAAAGAGAGTGAAACAGCATGCAGAGAATATAAATGTGCCATTAAAAACAAAGAATGTGGAAAAGATGTTAATATTAAATGGGCAAACTATTTTTTAGAAAAGAAGTTGACTAAAATAGATAATTATAGAGAGAAATGAAATTAAGTAGTAAATTATTGGATGATATTAATAAAAGTGGAAGAGATGGGGCTAAAAATTTTTGGAAATACATTAAAAGAAGAAATGTAGGGAGAGAGAAATAGTAAATGATGAGGAAAAAGAGTTTAGCTCTAGAGAAGAATTAGAGACAATCTTAAATAAGTAAGTAATGGATATAGAAAAGATGTTAGATGTGAAGGACAGAGTGATAATAAACCTAAAAGCACATAGTAATAGAAATATTAGTTTTACAGAAAATGAATTAAGTGAGGCAGAGAATAAATTGAAAAGTGGAAAGGCAAGAGGTTTGGATGAATGGGCAGCAGAGATGGTGATGAATTTAGGAAATAGGGCAAAATTAAATCTATTATCATATTTTAATAAGATGGCACAGAAGAGAGACTTTCCAAATAGCAGGAATAATACAAGAGTAAGGCTATTATTTAAAGGGAAGGGTAAGGATCTTAGAAAGTTAAATAATTGTAAACTGATAGTGGTAACATCAGTGTTATATAAAGTTTTTGCATATATGGCAGCTGGAAGGGTGGCAAAATGGAGAAAAGAAAATAATATATTGGAAGAAATTCAAGGAGATTTTGTATCAGATAGGCATATAGGAGATAGTTTATTTGTAGTCACACAATTTATAGATATGAGTAAGAATATAATTATATATGGTTTTGTAGATATAGAGAAGGCATATGATAGAGTAACTAGAAATAGATTATGGGTAAGTTTAGTAAATTTGGAAATAAATGGAGCTTTAGTGGATCTTATTAAAAGATTGTATGAAAATAATTTCTATACATATCAATTAGGAAATATAGAATCAGTTAGAGTTAAAAGTGAGATGGGATTAAGACAAGAATGTCCTATGTCACCTATTTTGTTTTTATTATATTTGAGAGAAATGGTGAGAACAATAGAAAGACTAGAAAGAGGGATAGAAATACCACTAATAGATGGCAAGGGAGTGTATATATTATCAGGTCTTTTATTTGCTGATATTTTCTTGTGCACAGAAAGTAGGGAAGATATGGAAGTTATGCTGAAGACATGCACCAGGGTGGGTAAAGAGATGGGGATTAAATTTAGTGAAGAAAAATCAAAAGTAATGATGATAAATGCTGAGGAAAGAGAAGAGAAAGAATTTTTATTGGGGATATAAAGTTAAATGTGGTGAATAGGTATAACTATTTGGGAATCATCTTAAGTAATCAGAGAAATTGCTTGGATGAATGGGAGAAAAAATTGATAAATGAAGCAAAGAAAAAAAAGGGACTGATAAAGAAATTAACAGTGTTTTCATATAATAAATATGATGTAGCTAGAATTGTATGGAAGGGAGTGGCCGTAGCAGGATTAACTTATGGTAATGATGCATTATGTGTTAGTAAAGGGATGTTAGATTACTTAGAAAAAGTACAAAGAGAAGTAGGAAGACATGCATGCATTAGAGGCAAATGTGTGTATGGCAAAGGAGGCAAACCAAGAAGAAATGGGATAGTCCAGTTTTTATATAAGTGATGCAGAAAACAAAATGAAAATGTTTGGTAGATTGCAATTTATGGATAATAAGAGAATAGCCACAATAGTATTTAATTTGGTTAAGAGTAAAGGACAGGCAATAAGATGAGTGACAAAGGTAGTATGGTATGTAGAAGATTTGGAAAAAGACTTTATGTCACTATACTTGTATAAAATATGGAATGATTGTGTTATGAGAATTGTTGAGTGTTATAGTGGCAAAGAATGGGATAGAAGAATATATGAATTAATAAAAAATAGGGAGTTGAAGAGATGGAGAACTAGTATGGAGAATAAAAAGAGTTTAAATATATATAGAAGTAAACAGAATATTGGATATGAGTTAATTTATGATAATAGCAAGGAAAGTAGTTTACTGTTTAAGGCTTGAAAAGGATCATTAGCAACTAGGGAATTTACACATAGAGAAATGTGGTTGATTTAGTCTGAAAGTTATGTAAGGAAAGCATGGTAAATATTAGGCAGTTGTTAATTGAATGTAAATACTTACAATCAGAAATGATACAAATAGTGAAGTTGTGGGAGAATAAATATAAACAAAGTGATTATACAGAAAGTGGGTTCTTGGGTTTTTATGCTGGGTTTGGAAAAAGATGAGGGGAATCTAGATATAAAGATTATAGAGTGAACAAAGATAAAGTTGTGGAAATGGGATGGAATAGTATAGAGAATAATATGGGAAAAACTTAGGGTGGGGAATGGAAAGAGTTGAGAGATTCCTGACTCTGATCAAGGAGAAGCCATAGTACATCGCATCACATATAATATTTTGCTTTCAGGTGAAGATAATATACCATTTATAAAGAGGGTACATATTTTTTAGTTATGTTTAAAAATAGTTAATTATTGTATGAAAGAAAAATGGTAGACAAAGGAATCCAAAAACTTTGAAAATCCCGAGATAAATTTTAAATAGGTGGCAGCTTGATTACTTTCTTAACACGAGGTAGATAAAAAATAGTAAAATTGTCTGTATCAGATTTTTCAAACATTTGAAAATAATAAATACATCTTTCAAATTAATTATGTAATAATACTAACGGTATTTACCTATATCTTCTATAAAAATTCTAATTCGGAAACTTTGAAAAAAAAATCAATTAAATTCTTTCAAATGATACAACCACAGGAGCCTTCTTTTCTCCTGAATAAAAAATAAAAAGTTTTAAATGTAGAAAAATTAATGAAGTAGATTGGTAAATATTTTTATACTAACATTCTTTGACATCATCGAATAAAATTTATATATATAAAGTTATTTAATGACAATGAACTTTTGTTGTAAGGTAATTTTGTTTTACTTTGGAAGAGCTAAGAAATCAGGTCAGTGTTATCTTTCAGTATGTATGTTTACCGCAATAATAATTTTTCTCTTGAAACCTTCATCTTAATAAAAAGAACTATATATCAAGCAGAATCCCAGTTGATGTCCATTAAAATGTGATAGCCATTTAATAACTAATTTATGTAGAAAATCCAAAAGGTAAGCAACTAAAATACCAATTTTATTATGAATCATTATCGGTAATTTTTTTTAAAAAAAATTATAGACGATAACAGACATGCCAGGAACTTAACCTTAGAAATGGCTAATGGAACCATCTAACTTGGTATTTGCTGTGGAAGCTACACCTAGAATGAATATCATCAATTGTCTGATATATTTCTGTCAGGTTGATATATGTAAAAGTCATACAAGTTAGAAAATTGTGTTCTTTTCAGGCATTAACTTATATCATAGAACACCAAACCAATATTAGCTGTGATAATATTGGAAGATTTGAGAGCTTAAGTTAGAGAAGTTCCTGTACAGCAGTTACAAAGTAATCAATTGAATAGAGCTGTTATGCTCATCATTTTGATGCTAAAACACCAGATAATCTCCTGAGAAACTGATCATATAATAAATAAATACATATATATATTGTATGATTTACTATATGTTTGTTAATAATTTAAACATTCTTCCCCAAGCAATTTGGCATACACATACATTATATATAGAGAAAGAGAGGGAGTGAGTGAGAGAAATTACACAAATTTACCATATTCAAAGATACACATTTCTTAGCATGCACCTATTACAACATTCGCTTATAAATAAATAACTTTTTATTATATATATATAACAATTTATTAGTATTTCAAGTTTTGATATAACTACATATATGATGTAACTGCATAATTAATATATTATTATAATTCTAAGTAATTGAAAAACCAGAGCTAAGATTTCAATTTATTTTAGTAATAGTATTTATCAGGTTTCTTACTAATAATAAATATCTGCAATTTATTTGTAGTAAAATATTCTGTTTAGATGGTAGTTGCTCTTAACATAATTGCAATATTTTAATACAAACAGCAACAACTTCCGAATAAAAAGATTTAGACTATAATGAAGATGGTGAAAGCAAATTCAAAGATGTTTAATTTCATTTCTCTCAGAAATAAGACTTGAACAAACTGCCAGTTGATGTAAAATATCAGTAACTAATTAGGAAATATTGATACATCAAAGGATTAATAATTATGTCTTAAACCTTTGAGCATCATCATGTCCTAGTTAGTTATGAATATTACTACTGTCAGATATTGCATTATTTTTATGAGGTATTATCATATGTCCAACTTAGTTACCCATGGTGTTTTCAGCTATAAAAGATCATTCTCCAAAAGAGATAAAATATTGTTTTCAGAATTAATTAATAGGTGATAGCCAGTTGTTACTAGTCTTTGTGACTGAATCTTGTTTTGTGAACTAGCAACATCTCCTTTGTTATGTTCTTAAGAAGCAGCCCCAATGATTCCATAATGACCATGTTTATTTATTGCATTTGTTTAACAACAACACAGTAGCTTAACACATTTAAATGCATCATATTCATATGAGCTGGCCTATACTAACTTGTTTCAGCACTATATTCTGTTATGATATTATTATGGGGTGGTGAAATAATCTGTTTGACAGTACAGTATTATAGTTTGGTATTATAACTTCTATTTAATGTTGTTAATAAAATTAGAGGGTTCATTCACCTTCCTTCCATTTCTTGGAATGGAGTTGCTAAATAAAAATGTAATATTAGTATCTTTTAAAAAAGCTATAATGGTATTCCTAAGAGTTGCTATTGGTTATGCTAATTTATTGTTATACGCTACTCTAAGATTTTTTTCTGCTACAATATTGATCAAAAGAACTGAGAAATGTGCCTCCTAAATATTTTATTTGAGTTAATCTCGCCAACAACATTGCATCAGGTATAAAATATGGGTATTGGTTGTCCATCAGCAACTACGTACATTCATAACAAAAATCTTCCATGATGACATCATTTACATTACAAAATTATTTGGTTGCAGTATCAGTAGATATAATTCATAATAATTTGTCTTCAGATGTAAGCTAATTAAAATTGATTAGTATTAATAAAGAGGAAAAAATGAACCTTTTTCATTCAATTCTAAATGAATAAAAGCTATCATAGTTTGCATGAAAGCAGATGATTTAATTCATGGGTTTAATGGGTATGATCTATTTTTATATATTTATGAAGTTTCATCAACAAATCATACTACAAAAGCAAACAAACTCTTAAAAGGTGACTCAATAACAAAATAATTATTAAAATCCTTTTAAATTTTTAATTTATCTCTGAAGATGCCAATCATAATTATCAGGATGACCTCAAAATAGCTTCAATCAACTGATTTAATTCATTTTCCTTTTCTGAGCATGGGTCAGATAATGTAATGTGCTGTTTCTCTTAGCAAGATTTTTAAAAAAATCTATTTTACTTACTTAATGTTTAATGTAAAAAAAGATTAAAATGAAACTATCTCTATATATTTTAATAATTCTTGAAACTATATGAGTAGTTTTATGAGAAAGTCACATGGTATTGTTGGTGATATTAAAGTTATGTACAATAAATCTAATTTTTCCTTTCACAGATCTAAAATTCTTGGACAATGAACTTTCTTCTGTATGAATCAACATATAGTACAAAGATATAAATAATTTGAACTTAATAATTCTCTCAATGTTTATTTACCTCAACTATAGCTTTCATTAACATATTCTTCTAAATTTTGTTAGGAACATATTATAAATTTCATTAAACTTTCTTCTTTTGTTGATATGAACTATTTGTTCCATATTTTTAAGAATGTAGATTAAGAAGGTAAACAATCACAAAATCTATGCTGCATTATGAAACAAAAACAGCACAGATCTAGTAATTTTTGTTAGATATAACCTAGTGTTGTTTTTCATATACCATATAAATTTCTAAAGATATTTATTCTCCCTTTTAGTTGAAGATTTATTCTAAATATACTTTCATTGTTGATTGTGCTTTCAAACATTAACAACCTTTTAAACACAAGATGGAGCTAACTTCAGAATTGGACACAATAACTCATATTCACTTGGCACCATTACAGAAGTATAAATAAAGACTAGGCCTTTAATAAAACAATCCAATAACTGAAAATGTAAAAGTGATTTATTTTGCTTTTTATTTAGTTGTGACCAATAGTTTTGTCTTCTTATCATCTGAATGGCTAACTAAAGAATTCCATATCCATTGTAATGTTTCTTCAATACTTTTAGATTTAAACCACTAAACATCACATAATCACTATCTCATACTAGCACATAATTGTTATTAAACAAGGCAAAACTCTTTCCATACAGTAATGCCACCCTGTGCCAATCAGAGTAATCAATGGATGTCAGAAGGCTTGTGCAAAAATCCCTATCTAGTGCCTACTCATCCAATATCCCCAGATGAATAGGCACTAGATAGGGATTTTATGCACAAGCCTTCTGGCATCCATTGATTACTCTGATTGTCACAGGGTGGCACTACTGTATGGAAAGAGTTTTGCCTTGTTTACTTTTAGATTTGTAGCATAAAGTCTGTCACTCTGTAAATAGAATGTTTAATACTGCAATACAATGTATCGTAATTTTGTTCTCTGTATATATATATTTTTTTGGGAATAAGCACACAACTTTTAAAAGAGATAAACAGTAGATGAATAACTGAAACTAGATCCTAAAAAATTTTAAAAGAAAAAGACCACTAACTGATATGGATAGATAAAAAAGTTTGTTGAAGTAACATAGAGAGCTTTACCTTGAAAAAGATTGACAATAATGCTGACAGTGACGGGAAGCCAGTGGCAGGTTCAATCATAAGTCAATTAACATGTGACTAAAACTGGACTTAAGTTGCAATATCTTTTCACTTTAAATATAAACAACATGTATTCTAACTCTATGTACTAATTATAATTATATATCTATGATATAAAAAAACTCATATTCTAAATCTCATATTATTATTTATAATCTTCAGTATTTATGTTTAAACTAAAGCTCATTATCATTATCTAAGGTTTTTTAAGTTGTCAGTATTTTAAAGAAATATAACATTGCATCAGATATATCAAAGAAACCAATTCTTACTCATTTACAAATTACTAATTCATGATAAGTATCAGTATTCTGAGTTACAGTCACTGTATCTCTTAGTTCATTTTAGTTTAATAATCCTTGTGAAATATCACTTATTAAGCTTTTCACAATCAAACAGTAATGATATTATTGGAGAGAAGAGGGAGGGAAGATAAAAAATATTAGCAAATTTTTATATTTTAATTTTATTGCAATGTTGTTGTTTTTTCCACCAATTATTTCAGCAGAAAACTTGAAAAGCATTTTAAAATAAAAATTCTTTAATCTAAGCAAATATTTACCAGTTTAATAAAAAATGCAAAATAATATTTTTAAAATGTATAATGAAAATAACAATTACTCTAAACAGCAAGCAGTTTTCATAACTAACTCCATGCTGTGAATATATATATGTATGATTATATGTTAATAAAATAATGATTGAATAGTTGGTTGTTTAGAAGTGACAAATTAAGGACTGCCCCTCTATACCATTGCAGTATTCATGCAAAGAATTATATATTAATAAAATATACACATTTGCCTTGTTTTATATCAGAGGTGGAAACTAGGTGACCATGTATATGTATGAACAAAAGAGGTTTCAAATATAGTTTCAAATTGTATCCAAATTGTAATAATTATATAGACTTTTTGGCTATAAATAATAATAGTTCAGTAATAATATGTAAAACATATGTTAAACCGTAAAGCATCATATGATCACCATCTCTTATACTAGCACATAATTGTTTATAAACAAGGCAAAACTCTCCATACAGTAGTGCCACTCTGTGCCATCCAGAGTAATCAATGGATGCCAGAAAGCTTGTGCATAAAATCCCTATCTAATGTCTTTAAATGTTTTTAAAACATGTTTGAATGTTTTTAAAACATATGTTGTTATATAAAATAATGATACTCCTGAATTTGATAACTTACTATATGAAATTATCATATGCAATTAGTAATTTAGCATTTTTAAAATATATTTTCATAGATTATTTCAAATATACAATGAAATTTTGCTAGTTATCATATAAACATTATTCATTATAATGTTATTGTTGTGATAATCCATTTCACTTTATGAAGTATGCCTTAATCATACGTCTGCTAGCAAAATAATCCATGGTATCTACAGAAAAATTGATTTTATTTTATTTGTCTTTGGGGAGAGAACTTAACACAAATGGATTAGTTGTCATAAAATTTCTATTTAATCCATTTATATATATATATTTAAAAATAATCATATGGTTGAATGTTTATGAGATTGTGTGACATTCGGGCAGTTTTCTAGTTCTATAAAAATTGGTCCTTAAATTAGATCTATTAATTTAAAAATAAATATGTGGTTAAATATCATGTGACATTCAAACCTCAAAATGGCAGTTGAACACAATAGTTCAATTCAAATATTCTGCAATTTTTTTTTATTTTCCTCAGCTCTGAATGGATTGAAAAACTTTTAGCATTCAGGTCCATTATTTCACTGCTAAACTACGAAAACTATTTCTATTTTTGAAATCATATTACTAAATGCAAAACATCAGAATTTACATTCAATTGTTTACTCTGATAATATATAACTTCTTTTTTGGGCTGTTTATTATTTTATTATAAAGTGATAAAAATGATAGCAACACATACTATTTATCATTCATATTTCTAAGAACTTTTTATAATTAATTTTTACACAATAGAATTAAAATTCATAATAATTTAAAAAAGTAAAATAAATATAAAAAATATTTTTTTGTTATCAAGTTCTTATATTTTGAATTATATATATATATTTCCATTTGAAAGTTGATCTGATGGAAAATATTAATGCAGTGTAGCTGTTTATCACCTGCTGTTAGAGAGGCAAGGTAATATTCCACTTTGCCACAGGTTCATTAAAGCACAAGATTCACACATTAAAGTTAATGTCAGTTATTAAAGTATTAAAATACAAAGAAAACATTTTCTTTGAAAATCTTTACAGACTAAGGATGCAGATAATATTATAATACGTGGATGCAATAAGAAAATTAAATTATCCAGAACTTTTACATAACAGGGATTGCTTTAATCAATGATTATTGTCCTCTAATGGAAATAAAAAAAAAATTCTAGTTATTATTTCTCTTCAAATCAAAATAGAAAAAAAAATTGTTTGTAATAAAGCCATCTAAATATATTTGTACTGATTTTTAAAACTCGGTATAGTATGTGTGTTTTTAAATACTAGTTGTATTATTAACTATAGCAAAATAATTTTATCTGTGAATTAATTCAATAAATATTAGCACTATTAGAAGCATTAGAAAATATGATTAATCACTGTTTAATCGTGAAAGTGAAAAACTTATATTAATCTCCTGATAGAGTAATTTTGCCAGCACACATTACTAATGATTTATAATCTTTTAATAGTAAATCCTGATGAATCTGCTTTAATCTGGAAGTGGAAAAAACATATTGACTAGATATATTTTATTTTACCATTACAAAATTGACCTTTTCTTAGAAGCACCACTAGCCTTTGTTCATATTTTTATAAATAAATATCATATAAAAATAACAATTTAATCTGGATTCATAATTCTATTCTTTTGCAACAAATTAATTCAATGTTTGGCTCTTTGGCTTTCCCAGTATTTCTATGTAATTGTATAAATAATCTAGTTTAATAATTAGGTCTGTCATTAGATAGCTGGTTGTAGACTCTGCTTAGGAACCAGAAAGTATCATAAATATTTTGCTTAATTTATATACACTGTATATATATATATATTTTTAAAAAGGCATTATTGCATTAATTCTAAAAATAACCTTTTTTTTTTATACCAGCTTTCTCTTTCATGCATAAGACTATTTTTTTTATTTTTTATGGTGGGTCTTTTTTTTGGGAGGAGGGGGGGAAAAAAGAATTTTTTTTTAAAAAAAATTTTGGATAGTTCTAAGTAAGTGTTCATAAAAAGTTTTTTTTTTTAAAAAAATATTTTATTATATACAGACTTAAGTGATTCAATATCTCTGTGGTGACAGATAAATAAATTCTAAACAGAAATCATAAAAAATATATAATTAATATGCCATGATTCAATTTAACTGGCTACTGATAAATCTTTGTTACAGTGTGTTATACATTATGGAAGATCATTGCTTGTGATCTTAAATATCTCCAACACTATTCAATTTGTCAAATATAAATCTATGTTCATCCAGAGCACTCTACTAATTTTTATATCCTTGGCAATCCTTTTAATAAGTTATCACCAGCATTCTAAAGTGCAAAAGTCTTTGTCTATTTAACTGATTTTGGTCATTAAATGCTCACATTAACTTTGTAAACTTATCTATTCATCTCTAATCTAATTAGTATTTGATTATATTAAACAAATCATTTAATATGATTCCATTTGTTTCGTTTTAATCTCAAGTAAACATTATACAATGTCACTGAACTGGAATTTTTGTAACTATCCTCAATTATTATATAAAAAAATCTTTATATTTGAGTTTTACTTATAAAAAGTTTCCAGCTAAAAATAATATACAGTACACATATAATTTTTGAACTCTTATTTTTTCCCTTATGAAATTAGTAACAACAATAATAAACTTCAAATAAAACATAGGAGTGAGTAGTTTGAAAGATTTGGAAATATTTTATTCTTATAAAAAAAATTAATATTGTTTTAAAAATACAACTATAAACATTTGTTTAATTTGGAATCTGATTTTCATTGTTATAATACATCCACCATTCCTTACTTCCCTAAATCACATTCTACTTAAAAAGACTATTTTTTTCATCACCCCACTTCATTTTTTAAATTAGTTTTTAATTTTAAAATAAAGTTTGTTAAATTTAAAAAAAGTAAACAATAAGGCTAAAATTAGTTTTAAAACATTGTTTAAAAAAAATTGCAATTATGTAAGAGCACAAAACAATGGAAAGAAAAGGCAACCTGATAGAAATGACAAGATGAAATGAATAAACCATTATCATAAGTGTAAATATTCTTTAAGTTTTCCTGTTTCATACTAAAGACCATTGGTTAATTTCTTCTCTTTTATCTCTTCCTTTTCAGTTTTTTCATAATATTTCTATGAATATTCAAAGTTTCTTCTCTAAAGCTGCCAAAATTTCATTTTTTCTAAGTCTCCATGCCATACAAAGCAACACTGAGACAAACCCAATTTTAATGAGTCACAGAACAAACAATTCTTTTCTTTATCATCAATTAGCCAACTTGTCAAGTGTTTATATGCAATAACTTGCTCTATAACTTATTATTCAATTACTATTCTAAACATTTGCTGTAACTATTTTCAATGATTTAGTTCATAAGTATTTTCTTTTTCAGCAAAAAGTAAATTCTTCTAATTATTATCAAGTATTATCATATCATTAAACTTGATATAATGAACCTTTTCTATGTGCCCCCCATTTTTACAATTATGTGGGTGAATGCTCTTTTTCTTTAAAAATAAAAAGAGATAAAGACTAGAAAAGAGAAAGAGATGTTAAACTTTTTGTAAAAACAAGTTATAAATGACAAAAAAACCATATAAAAAGTTAATATAGTTTCAATAGTTGTTGCCTTCTATTTGAACAAGTACTGATTGATTCTAAAATATCATAGCTGAAATAAACTCTTTTTTTTGAGACAGCTTGGTGTTAAATTTATATAATGAATTAACTTGAGGCCAAAGTCTTGTGTGTGTGTTTTTAATTTTAGGCTATTCCTTTGTATAAAAAAGGAGTTAAAGACAGCTATGAATGTATAACTGCATTGATACCAGCTTTGAATTACAAGTCCACATTGATAAAAGTAAAAGTCAGAAATTAGACAGTAATAAATTGCAGTACTACATAGTAAATATTGATTACTCGAGCTAATAATAAATAGTGATAAAGTTGTAATGACAGGGAACTACGTTATTTATACTGAAATAAGCCGAACAAAGTTATAACTAAGAAAAAAATGCTTGCAGTAGAAATGTAAAGTGAGGTTATTCAAGTAAATAAAATTATTCAACTGGTGTCATATCTATATATCTATTCAAATGATTTGACTTAAATTGATTTATGATTTTTTTGAATTTCAGATGATTCGTTTGGAAGTAAAAAAGTAAAAGAATGATTCCAGCAATGAAATTCAATCCCACTTTGATAAAGGCAAAAGCCAGACTAGAGTTTGAGGATGGGTATTAAACTGTTTTACCACTTAATAATCACTGATAACTCAAGTATAGAATAGATGTTGTTAGTATAGTTAAAGAACTACTCTTTATACGGTATATATATCTTAATTATAATATTCTCACAAGTAAAAGATGAATTCATAGTATTATTTCCGGGAGCTTCCAGGTAATAAAAATATAATAGCTAAATAGCTGAAGTTTCAGTAGAATAATAAGTATTTTCCTCAGAAATTCTTTCCCAAATCATAAGAATGTGTGTGGTGAGATTTAAAATCATTATTTTTTAATTTTATTTTCTCCTCATTCTTAAATTTAATTGATTGAGAAGTTTTAAAAAATATTTTAACCTACAATAGCTTTTTCCAAATATTGTGAGAATAAAATATTTTTTAAAACTTCTCAACCAATAGAATTTAAAAATGAGAAGAAATAAAAGAAAAAAAATAACAACTTTAAATCTTACCACACACATTTTTATGATTTAAGAAAGAAGAACCTCTGAGGAAAGTACTTGTTATTGTACTCAAACATCAGTTATTTAGCTATTATATTTTTATTACACAGAAGCTTTTAGAAATAATACTATGAATATATATATATATATATTTTCATTACATGTATAGTATTTATATTTTAAGCTAGATGTAATTAGAGGAGATTTGAACCCAAACTTTCAAGCTCCCTTTAATCATCTACTCCATCTTATACAACCAATACACATGACCTCACACATGTGAAAAAGACAAATGATCTCCAATATACACATTTCATGCTGAAACAGCACTCATCGGTTGATATGGATCATCATCTCCCACTCAACATGGATATGCCACAACAAAAACTGGAAAAAAAAGGCAAACAAGGGGTTTGAACATACCATCAACAGATTTTCAAAGATGTGGATGGCTGAAGAATTGGAAAATGGATAAGATTGAAATCTGTCCATTAAAGTTTGGGGATTTGCTATCTTAATATAAACCAAGAACTGATTGTATATATATATATATATGGGAGATGGTGATCCAGACCAACTGAAAAGTGTTGATTCAGCACAAAATGCTTATATTGGAGATCATTTGTCTTTTTTGCATTATGTGGCCATGTGTATTGGTTGTATAAGATGGAGCGAATGACTAAAGGAAGCTTGAAAGTCTGGGTTCAAATCCCTCTAATTATATATATATCATTAAAAGCCAGTCAACAGTTAGACAATAGCCTATATCACTAACAATTTCAAACTGTTATCAAGGCAACCTTTTAACAATAAAGGTGGAATTCCATCTTTATTAATCATCCAATATATTTATGTAGACACTAACGATTGCAACTTGACCATATATATATATAAAGTTGTCATTGTTACTATTATGTTGAAGTAGAACCGTTTTTTATTTTTATGTAATGATAATGAAGGACTGAATGAAATATGAATGAATAGTGATTTACTTGATAGATATTATTATTATTTATAGCCAACTTAATCATTAATATTTTTTTAACTCTATTTTCTGTTATATTACAATTTTCAATCACTTAGGAAGGCCTAATCATCACTCACAAGCCTTTTATGCCATTGATCATCTCTCTACTTTAACTGTGATATTGGGATTGTGTATTTGTGCAATAACATTTCCTTTCTTTAATGTCATGCAGCCTTTCTTACATGAAACTTTTCTTTATATCTTTCTTATAACTTTTTGTCTTTCTGCCTTTGATTTTTTTTCTTTCAGAAATAAGAATCACCTCACTCATTTATGAGAGGCCTTTAATGGTTATCATCTATAGCAAATGTTAGCCAGATTTTATCAACACAATATTTATTTAGCAATTCATTTGCATAAGTATTATATGGAACTGAAAACAGACATCTTGTCTTATACTTCCTTTTGTATTTATTTCTTCCATAAAACACCAAATATATTTTTTTCATCTACATTAATTTTTTACTGATAATCTCTTCTTCCAATTTATATTTTTCCCTCTCAAAGTAGTTAATAAAACAACCCTATTTTTGGTATAATATATTTTTAAAATCAATGAATTAAATGTAACCTTTCTTGGTATCTCTCAAAGTCATTTTTTGCATTTTATTAATTATCATTTTACTAATTAAGTTTTTTTTTTTCACATTTTATAATCCATTAATCTTCACACTGTTCTTTAAATGTTTCTCAGAAATTTCTGTGGACGTTAATCCATAGTAAATATCATCAAGAAAACCAATTCTGAAAGCCTTTTGTTTAAAGTAGGATGTCACTTGGTCTATTAATAATTAATTCTGAGAGCTGTTGTTTAACTTTTTAGAAAGATTCTTTGGAGTCATCAAATCAACTTTCAAACAGAGTATCTAACACACACATACCATACATATTTATTTAACATTCATCTCCTTATGATCCTTTTACAATGGTAAAAAGTTTTTATTATTATTTAAAAAAAACAAAACAACAAACATAATAAAAATTTAAAATATTGATTTATTTTTTGTAAATTTGTCTCAGTTTTGTAGTTTTGTTTTTTTTTTAAAAAAACCCACTCATGTCAGGATATTTGAGATCCTATATTCTGCAGACTACCTTTTCTAATTAATAATTGAACACCTGTATTCACTTCGAACTCTGCCATTTATTTTTAATATATGATAAATTTACACTTTTGAATCAAATATTTATTTTAACATAAATTTGTAATAGAAGATCAGACAGAAAAGTTTTCTTGTAACATCTCCCTTACCCATCTTTAACATTCAAGGGACTAGTCAATAAAATATTTTAAAATTTTAAGTGTCTTCTAAGATTGAGAAGTTATTGGATGAAATATCATAAAATAAATAAAATTGTTACCTGTCAGTTAGTCAGTAAAGTTTATTAAAATATATTTTTATGAAATGAATTGAAAGTATCAATATATCTCTGAAAAAAAAAAACATTTATTTCTCACACACAATATTTCATTTTTAAATTGTAATAATTGACATATATGGTTGTCGTACAGCTTTAAAAAGTTACTAAATGACTTCTTTTTAGTCTTTAAATTAAATATTATTAAAAGCACTTTTAAAAAAATGCTAGAAATCAAAAGTATGCCTACAATGCCAATATATTCTTCGTAATAGCATATATATAATCTATAATATTACTGAGCAGGCAGCCCTAATGAATAATGTGAAAAAATATTAAACGTAATATTCTAAAGCATTTCTTTATATGGAAAGTCAGAATAGAGTACACATAGCATCCATCACCATTTTAAAATTAAATATTTACTTATCTAAAACATAACACTGTTATTAAATTAAAAAATGCCATATTGAAATTTATGAGAAGGCAGTTTTTTTAATTTAATACAAGAATATAAAATGGTACAGATCTTAAGGGGATTTTACTATAGATATACATATCCCTACTAGGTTATGATTTTACATATCCTTGGCAGATTGTGAGGTTAAACTCTGCACAATTGTTCTGTTTTTTTAGAATACTACATATGGAGGGGTGTGTGAACGTGGAAGAATAGATATATTGCAATACAAATGAGCTTAAATTATTGTTAAAAGTAATTCATATTCACATTTTCATTTTTACACATTAAATATATAATCACATTTTAAAAATAATGTTATAAAATTTCACTCTTACGGCAATTTACCTGATGGATTATCCCATCCAATTAAAAGGTGAGTTTAATTATGATAAAAATAAAATGAAAAAAGTGCTTAAAAGCTATTTTTAATCTAGTAAAAAATCTCCCATGGCTTAGAAAGTGATTTTACTTTTTTATTTTTAAAATAAATTATTATTTTAAAAAAATACTTTTAAGTTTATTATAATGTTAATCTATAATAATAATTACATGAATCAGTCACAACAAATAATTTATAATCATTGAATACAGACTTTAAATTAATTATGCTCAACCATGATTAAATGTAGTTAAAAAGAAAGATATTATATAAAATAAATACAGTAATACAAATGAAAAAACAGATACATATATTTGTAAACGTAAATTAAATACGGGTAGGAGGATTTTGTTATCTTCATGTTATAGTCAAAATTTTAATCTCAAAAACATGTGGCTATTTATAAACTATCAAAATTTATCATGAATAAATACATCAGGTAAATACTTATTTGAGATGTAGTTCTAAAATTGAGATATAAATTGTCACAAGTAGGGTAGAAAACTATAAAAAAAACTATTACTAATGATGATCACATTTGGTTGTTATTGCCTACTAACATTAGGTGTTCTTGGCAGAGAACTTAATACAGACATAAAGTGTGAGTAATTTTACTTAATTCTTTTAAAAAATAATTTTTGATAATGCTTTTACATTTATGAAAGTTCAATAGAAATTACTTATATTAGTTAATAAATCTATTCAAAACATACCTTTGCACAAATTAAGTAAAATGGTTGTGATCATGTGATGTTTATTGGCTTAAAATGGTTGTGCTAATTAAAACAATTTTTTTTTTTCATTTAATAAGTAAGAATAAAATTATCTAATCAAACAACCAATTTACAGCTGTTATTAATATGAGACTGTTAAATGAATATAAATGATTGCTAACTAACTCCAATAGGAAAAGTTTTCCTTCTTATATCTCAAAATTGACTATGACTTCTTTCTTACTGATGGAATTTTCTTGAAGGCAACATGTAAGGATCTGTGCTAGTGACATAAATAAATTATGGCTCTTAAACTGTAAAATCAGTCAAGGCAATGATGAATGACTCCAAGAAAAGAGTGCTAACAGTCAGATGTTACAGATTTAGATTGCTATTCTATGATAACCTGTTAAGATAATTACAATTGAAAATCAATTTCAAGTGAAAGTAAATTATGGGAACTGAAAAGCTACCTAATTTTAAATAGAACAGATTTACATTTTGGAAATTTAAGAAGAAAGTGAAGCATCAATTGATCTGAAAAGTGAAATAGCCTCAAATATTGCAATACAAGATGAATGGAATTCATGGATATTTTTATGGTATAACTAAAATAATTGAAATCACTATGGGTAATTTTGACTGTGGAGCCAAAAATGAAAGAGAACAAAAGCTTGAGAAAATTGTGAGAAAGTAAATATATATATTAAATGAATACAAACTAATGCTAGAATATTTCAACAGAAATATTCTGTATTTAGAAACAAAGTCTGAATCAAACATCATAGGTAAAAAGTAACCTAAAGATAAACACTTACCTATTAAGCTGAGAGTTGATAAATATATTGATTTCAAGACTATTCAGGCTTAGTGTTCTAAATACAGGTAGTGCTGTTGAAATATTCTAGTACTGGTTTGTATTCATTTACTATATTTGAGTTTCAACTAATAGTATGCAATCATTGTTATATATATATAAACATTCAAATGAAGATAAAGCAGATTATTATATTATTATTATTAAATTAAAGATGTTAAAAGACTATAATTTAGTTAGTAGATTCATCTAGTACCATCTTAATATAATACAAAAGATAGGGTCAACAGTTGATATTCCTAACCTTCAAAAAAACTGAAATGATTTTAAAATAGAATTTATAAATTAAAGATGTTAAAAGATTTTAAATTAGGTCTATTGTCTCCTAAATATAGTTACACAGGAGTGGCAAAATAAATAAATAATTCATCAATACATTTTAGTTGAGACAAGGAAATTCACCCAAAAAGAAAAAAATATGGCAATTTACAAAAACTAAAAATTTGGAATTCTGTAAAACAACATACACAAAAAATCATTGATGACTTAAAAAAAAAAATTTAATTATAAAAAAGGAACAAAATTCTAAGATATAAAATAACATTTCCATATTAGAAGAAAAGGTTCTGCAATAAGTAAAAAAAAAAAAAGCTGAATAGTATCATGAAATGTGAGGACAAATTCTACAAAGAGATATATAGTAAAAAAGAACAAGAAAACAAAATAAATCTAAAAATTGCTTCATTATGACATGCAATTAAAACTGACAATAGAAAAGCTACAAGAAATAATGGAATTATTATAAATATATATATTTTTTAAAAAGATGAAATATTTTGATGATAAAATTATTTCAGATAACCAGATAATTAAGAAATTTAAAAAAAAAAGACAATATTATGAATTACAAACCTACACAATATCATTAGATTACTTAGCAGGCTACATAGTATGATATAAACAACAGCCACAGTAGAATGCTGCTCTTATTTATATAAGATTTCAATCATATCAGTCTTTTATTACTACTATACAATATTTATAAAATCTCCATCTCCAGACAGACTGGTTTCTGGCTATTGCTTTTATCAGTGAAGACTAGTATTCAAGGCCAAACTAAGGCACTTATAAATCTAGCAGTCACCTTCTACCCCTTCATACTATTCAAGATAATCTGAATAGATTAAAGTTATTTTATAAGACTATTATCTGTTATCCAATGATTAGTCAAGTTAATAGTATAAGATAGAATTAAGATAACTACTCTCAGAAGCATATAAATAAGAATAGGAGAGATAATGTAATGATATTGTTTTATATAAGATTTTAATTAAAATTAATACAAATCATCTACAGAGATGATTGAACTCAAACTGATAAAAAAAAACAAATTGG
The DNA here is from genome assembly GCA_028023455.1 of Epiperipatus broadwayi. Classification (NCBI taxonomy): domain Eukaryota; kingdom Metazoa; phylum Onychophora; class Udeonychophora; order Euonychophora; family Peripatidae; genus Epiperipatus; species Epiperipatus broadwayi. The sequence goes on along the minus strand of JAQFVV010012460.1, from coordinate 5,976,746 downwards.
ATTTATAGTAAAAATTACATTGCCTATACGATAGGTATGTCTGCCTCTCCAAAACAATTTTTATTAATTTGATGGGAACTATTTTGTAGCTAAAAATAAGAAGCAAAGAAAAAAATACATTGATATTAATCAAGTCATCTAGATTTGTTGTAAATGATACAATTATTTTTATGAATAATCCTTCATGGCTGCAAGAAATATTATAAGAGCTATCAGATCAAGCAAGAAAATAGAACTCAAGATAAATATTAAAAAAATTAAAGCAGTGATCAATGGGTTGCTTTTTTTTTTTTTTTTTTTAAATCAAAATAAATAGTAATGAATTCAAAAATAACTATTAATACAAACAGAAACACAATGAATGAAATCAGTTATTGAAGAAACATGGATGAAATGCTTTTCATAGAAAAAATAATAATAATAATAAAAAAAAGTATGCTATGTACTTAAGAAAAAGGTTTTTAATAAAAGTGTTCTATTAGTGCTTATTTGAGAATAGAATAATTAATAAAATACCAATATGACAATACAAATAAAAAGTATGAAATATTGAGAATAATAAGAAATCAAAAGAAAAATACATGGGCAAATATATATATAATTAAAAAAATAAAAGACTGAAATAAAACTGAATTGAATCTGTTACTAAAATAGACTACAATAGATGTATACAAAATTATAAAGTGGGTGGAAATCTAGAAAGAAAATACAAGTAATATGGTAAAAAAAAAAAAGGTGGTATAGGTTAGAAAAAACTGAGTTAAACTTAAAGAAAAGGAGAGTGGAGGAGAGAGAGGAAGAGAAAGAGAGCAGAATGAGATGGCAAAGAGTGCAGAATGAGAAGGGAGAGAGATCAGAGTGAGAGATGAGAAAGAGAGAATGAGATATTCCACAATTTATATTTATTTTGTTTAAATTTTAAAAATCGCTCTCAGAATTATTAAAACATTTTATTGATGATATCAATTATTTATATATTTTATGAAAACACTTAGCAGTCATCCATGAGATATCACAAGACCATATAAATGAATGCATAAATAAGTAGATAAATAAATAATTTTGGAATACTATAAATATGTATTATTACATAATTCTGAAATGCCATTAAACAAATAATGAAGCTGCCATTGTTAATAGTATCAATCAAGCAATTTACAGACCTATTAGAAATAACAGAAAGATTCCACAAATGATCAAAATTTCCATCAATTGCTTTATCAAGTACAGATCTCTCTACTAATCATAATCTAATAATAAATAGCATTTGAATTTTAGCAAAATTTAATATATTCAAACTTTATATTGAACACAGAATCAGATTTGTTGATCTATATAATGTTTGATTATAGTATCTATAGCAAATGATACCAATTAATTTGAATCCTAAATAAAATCTTTCGATTATTTTTCCATCTGATTAATTACTAATTATTTAAATCATGTTCTTACTATCTTTAATATAATATATTCCATATTTCTTATTGCATGTTATATATATAATTTAATGATGAAAAACATTCTGTAGAACATTTTAAATCTATGCAATATCTAATTTCTGAAATTTGCAAATTATAAAAACTTAAGCCCATTCTATAGTTTTTGGACATAACTTTCATTAACTCAAATAAAAATCTATTTTAAAATGTTACTTATTTTAGTATACATATAGTTCTCATTGTTCTGATTTGAATCAATGGGTTTAAAGCTTAGGCTTATTGACAATAGTTACTGGATTTTTAAAATGGATCTAGTTTTCTAGAGTTTATAATTTAAGACATTTGCTGCTATGTAAAAATGATAAGATTTATATAAGTACATTATTCAGTTATATATTAAATTATAATACTTCTGCAGTGCTTTGATTATTTATACACAATAAATTTGTGATGTGATGTGATGCACTGTGACTTCTCTTTAAACGGAGTCAGGAATCTCTCAGCAGCTATGCTCAGAGAAACCTGTTAGCCACTTTACCTTCCTTTTCCATTGTCCACCCTAAGTTTTCCCATAAACTGCTCCATCCCATTTCCACAACATAATCTTTGTCAACTCCATGACCTTCATATCTAAATCCTCCTTATCTTTTCCCAAACCTAGCATAAAAACCAATAACTCACTTTCTGTATAATCACTTTGTTCATATTTAATCTTCCATAACTTCATTATTTGTACCCTTTCTGCTTCCAAGCATTTACACTGAAGTAACAGATGTCTAATATTTTCTATGCCTTCCTTACACAACTTGCAGACTAAATCACCCATAATTTTCCATTTACGTGTAGCTGATAAAAATCCTCTAGCACCATCTTTATTAAATTTAATTAACTATCTCATCTTTATATCATTAATTAAATGTTATAGCAGATGAAAATGAAAACCATTTTCAATTCCTTCTTGGATTATTAAATGGTAAGTATATACAATGATATTTGTAAGATTCAACGTTAAATTTATGAAGATGATGTCTCAGCCTAATCTTATTTGTCCTTAAATAATATTCGCAAGACAGAATTTCAAAATATTCATTTTAATACCTCTGATTTCCAATTCATTGTAATATGCAATAACACAATTAAATAGATTGCAGAAAGGAGTTTGCTTTTAACTGAAAAAATTTCCAATCTATACTGTCTTATCAGTGCAATTGTTACAGTTATTTTATTATTTAAATTGCAGCGAATATGGACAAGTCACTCACCCAACACATATCAGCTAATGTGATAAGTTTATTTGATCTTTACTAAGAAGCACTATGATATTTCTTCTAAGTTACTTAATAGTTCTTAGATGAAATATTCATTGAGTTTTTTTAAAGGCAAGAGAAAATGTGCATGAAAGATGCTTTTTCCTATAAATATTTACAATTATGACACAACTATAGACCTTATTCCTATGAAGCTATAAAGTTGTCAACAAATATAATGATTAGTGTCTGAAGGCAGAGAATGCTAAGAATTTCCTGATTGTGGAATCAGGATGCCAACCAATGCTGACCTTTTATTTAGATACCTACAAATACAGATTCCTTTTGTATTAAGGAATATTGCATGAATTGTAAGAACTATCTAATATTAAATGGGACATTATTGGATTAAAAGAAATGGTGAAGAAAATTAATTTACAAAGTAGACATGTACTTTATTACAAAGGCACAATTATTGGAAATACAAGTTGAATGTGATTCATTACAAATAAAAAGTAGAACAACAACACTGTACAGATTTGTGATATATTAGACAGAGTGGTAAAATTAGTTATTCAAACAATGAAAGATAGAAATGCCTAACAAGTTCTTATTGGGATGAAGAAGTAAAGGATTTTTATATGGATATACAAAATGCTTTTGATCAGACCAAAACACATTTTAAAATTACAATCAATGAAAGTGCTGTCGTTAAATTTGGTTGAGGTGACAGAAATAAGAAAAAACACAGAAAATAAAAAAATCCTATGATTTCTTAAAAATTTTAGATGAAAATTGATATTGAATCATCTAAATGAAGATATAATAGAAGTGAATTATATTTTAGATATTAGAAAATACATATTTTAAGATTATAACATTCTTAATAGACTCAACACAGAAAGTGATTATCATTTAGTCAGATTATATAAGATATATGTTAATGTAAAACTAGAAATGAAAACTATTAAAAAAAACAGTATTAACCACTTTATATTCCTAACTTTCAGAAATACTTCTATGATTTTAAATTAAAATTTTGCAAATTATTTTAAAATATTAACAGATTTTGAAGATGGTTCAGATTTGACAGAAATCAATAAAAAGATAAATGATACTTCATTAAGAACTGCGAGAAAAGTAGATGATACAAGAAAACAGCAATTTTCTAGTAAATTATCTACTGAGTCAAGAATATTTAAATAAAAGAAGGTATATAAAATGATTTGCAAAAGAATTAATAATAATATAAGAAAATATAATTATGAATTGGCAAAAAAAAAGTTATAGAAGAAAATAAATCTCAAAAGCATAAAACAAGATTATGCAATGAAAGGAAAGTTGTTTCAGCAATACGAAGATGAAACTATAGGTAAAAAAAAAAGAGATGATATCATAAAATGTGTGGAAGAGCTTTATAAAGAATTATATAATAATAAAAAACAAGAAAATAGATATCCCCTATAATAATTACAACTTCTGAATTGCAAATATTTTAAATGAATGAATGAATCATTCAATTAAATCTATGAAGAAGGGAAAAGTTCCAAGATATGATAAAATTATTATTCTTATTTTTTTTTTAAAAAAAAGCAGATGAAGAAATAGAAAAATTGTTGGAAAAATTATATACTAAATGTTTAAATAATAAAGATGTAACAGATAATTGGAAGAATGCATTAATAATATTGATATTTAAGGAAAGCAATTTCTATCAGTTTTATACAAAATCTCTACCAAGATAATTATAATTCATCTACAGTGAAATATGAATTCTAACAATCAAAAGAACAAGCTGGATTAAAAAGAGATATTGAGAAAATTTGCGAAAAGGATCCATGAATATGAGTTACCATTATACTTTAAGATTTATAGATTATGAAAAGGTATTTGATTCTATAAGCATTTCCATGGTAACTGATGTTTTGGATCATCAAGATATAGACTTGGAAATTGTCATATTCTAAAAAGTATATAACAAAATGCAACAGCAAATACTATATTACATAGTGATAGTTAGAAGAATAACACTAAGAAGGATGTACGACAAAGTGATTCCATATTGCCAAAACTTTTTATGGCAGTTTTGCAAGAAGTATTTTGAGGAATAAAATGGAAAGTTAAGCATGTAAAAATAAATAAAGTTTATTTATGCTATATAGATTTTGAAAATATGTTTGTTTTAGAAAATAATGCTTCAGAGTATAAGGAAATAGTGCAAGAGTTATCTGATGAAAGTAAAGACAAATGCCAAAAAAACTTAAATAATATTCAATGAAAATAAAGACTGATAATCATAAATCAGAAAAAATTAGCAACTACAAATACCTTCGTCAGACTATTACTATAGATGGAGAGGCATTCAAGTAAAGTTTTAATATAGATATTTTAATAGTTCTTACTTGTAGATCTGAGACTTGGACACTAAACAAAAGAATAATAAAGAAACTTCAGACCATTTAACAAAATATGGAGAGATGTATAATAAGAATAACAGGAACAGATTGAAACTATAAAAAAATATGTTGTTAAAAAGATACACAAGTATCATTGACATCTTTGAATTCAGAGACTGAAATGGAATTGAGATGGACATATTTTTATAAAAAAACGATAATAGATGGACAGACAGAAATTGTAAAATGGTTTCATAAAAGATCTAGAAAAAGACCATATGTGAGATGAATAGACGAAATAAAAAGGTTGCTAGTATGATGTAAAGAAGAGAAGCTATGGATAGAAGAAACTGAATTGAATTTGGAGACTTTCATTGTGCAGTGAAATGATGATTGAGAATAATGATGATGATAATAATTAAACAGGTCATTTAATACACAAAATAATTTTAGGAGCTGATGAAAATCTTATGGTGCTGTATTTATTAAGTTTGATTAACTCTCTCACCATATGTTATTATTTAACTGCTGACACCTCCTTAAATTTAATGTTGGATCTAGCAAACATCATTATCCATATCTATCATTTTGATAAAAAGTCAAAAAGAAATCAAAATAGGTTAATAATAATAATAATGATTTAAGATGTTATAGTTAAATTTAATAAAGGTGATACTAGGAGATTTTCAACTCCTAAAATTATTATACTACTGTATATATATATATGAGCATTTATGATCTCTTGCGTTTAATTAACTGTAATACATATAATTAATGAAAAATTGTTAGATAAGAAATTTAAAAAAGATTTAAAGCAGTGCTTTTAATCAACCAAATATTATTAAAAAAATAAACGATAAGCATTTTATTTTGAAAAACTTTTCTTATAAGTCATATAGAATATTGATATTTTTTTTAATGATCATATTTAAATATTCATAAATATATAAAAAAGGAAATAAATCAAAATCTCTTCAAAAAGATGTCAGAAAATGAATTTCGTTCTTACTTTTATGATAGTATTATGATGAAAATGACAGTTAAGATATCCATCTGGAGAGAAGAGCAGCCCTTTATAACAAATTGACTAATTTATTATCCAACAGGGCTGAATATGAAGAATACTGAGTAAAGCTTCTGTAAGAAGGCCAAATGATGTCTGCATGAGATTATATAATTAACATTAATATCACAACATTTCATTTTAGTGTCTTTAATATTTTCAGTTTACTTCAATTGTTCCTTGTAATAACAGTCAGTCTATTAATGAAACTAATCTCTAAATGCATCTTCTTGGTTTATTCTTCTCCATAAATTGTAAATGGGGAAAGATGGCTACGTTATTATTATGCTTAGTTCTTCAGTCTCAAAATTTTGCTCAATTTTTTTTTGTGGTAAACTTATACCTATCAAGCTTCCATCACTCATCAATTTTCATAAATCATCTGACAACACACCTCCATTATCACAACACCAATATTAGTTCTAAACTGAACATTTCTGTAATCAAAACAACTCAATAATTTTCTTGTTCCCAAATATCCCCCTCTTTCATTGCAAACACAAAAAAATTGACTAATAAAAATATAACCCTACACATCCACAAAAGTCATATTATAAGTTGACCATATTAATGCCAATTGTGAATTTTCTAAAAAAAAAAAAAAAACTTGACAGAAAAAAAAATTAGTCACATCAATCACATCTAGTCAACAGATTATTTCCACATCCTATCAGAAATTTGCCTTACCTTCACTTTACTATATTCTTAAAAATATCATTTAAATTCTAAAAACTGAATTCAACTCAACATAAAACAAAATAAAAAACTTTCACATAACTAAGAATAAATCTCATCTTCAGAGATTATTTTTTATAGCTAATTTGAACAACAAATGCTATCCAAATCCTTTTTTATAGATTAGACAACTTCCATATTTTTCCATTCTTTTTTATTTCATAAATAATTTCATATAAATAAAGATGCAATAAAGGACAAATAACCCCCAAGATGCATTTTGTGCTGAACCAGCACTCATGAGCAAATTGTCTCATTTTTATAAGCATCAATTTACTCCACTCCCAACTTTTACTTTATTAACTTTTTGATAATCAACCATAATGATTATTACTAGAGATTTTCTCTAGCCCAGATATAAACTTAAATCCAAGTTAAAGATTAATACATATGATTTTCAGCACACACACGTGGCTATTTACGTTTCTCTTTCTCCCATGCTACAAAATGTAATGTTATTTCTTTTCATCAGCATCACATAAAATTTATCATTAAAGCTCTTCTTATATCAAATTATATTAATGTCATCCTGCCCCTTCACAAAATATTGAGGCTCTACTTTTTATTATTATTTTCATCAGAAGGAAATTATACCCTCTACACATGTACTATATTATTTTTAATGATGTTTTGTTGAGTATGAGAAAGGATACCCTCAAACCAAGTCACAAGATACTTTGAAAAGATAAGAATGACCATCTTATCTTGATACCTAAATTCACTTATATAAGCAAATTATAATATCATTACCTATACTTTATTTTTATAATTCTTTAAAATTGTCTATAATAAAATTCAAATAAAACAATATGAAAAACTTTCAGCTTCTGCTTCTATCATTCAAAATAAATTGGGCATTTGCACTAAAAGTGCCACTGATATTTTACATAATACTTGCTTGAAAAAAAAAATGCAATTTTTTTCAAAATTATTTATTACTATAGTCTACACTAAGTTTGGGAAAACTATGACCTGTGGGTCATATATGACCCATGGAGATGATTTGTCAGCCTGCAACCCATGCACACATACATAATGCTGGGCATCATCCTAAAATTGCTCAAAACCAATTTTAAAAGCTTTATTTCATGAAAATTATTTAAAAATAGAAAGTTGGTTTCTATGATCACAATATTTGTCTCTACTGTGAATATCAAATGTAATGTATTGGAAAATAAAATTTTTTTAATACATTGACTACTTAGAGATATTATAAATGCATATGTGTCCAATGATCAGAAAAATTTCCCACTTCTGCCCTATACAGAATTGTGGAATATCACTCTCCTTCTATTATACAAATAAAACACTATCATGAAACAGAATAGTTCACTGCATGATCTGTTTAGTTTCCAATAGCATTAATCATATAATGTTGCCACTTCTTAAGATTTCCTTTTACATGACAAAAAAAAATCTATCATGTTATCAAGCAACTTAACAATTATCACTGATATTTTCTCAAAATGTTAAACCATTAAAAAAATTATGTTAACACTAAATGGTATTTTTTAATTGAATAAACTGTAAAACATGAGAATTTTTAAGGAACTGTTGTTTGCTTTAGCAGATCAACTTTGTCAAAGAGTTCAAACGTTATAACCTCTTAAATAAGAACAGCAAATAAAAACTTATTTCCATAATTAAAAGTGTAAACAGAGAATCAACAAAAATGAAAAAAAAAATTAAACTGTGAACGCTAGTGTAGGCTTCACAGGTTTGTACTGTGATAGAAAAGAAATCAGAAACGTTTAATATATATAAAAACATAATTTTTTTTTAAAAAAAAATTCAATCAAATCATTCCCATTTATAATTTTCAACAATTACAAATATAGTCCCCCCTCCACCCCACCCTTTTTTTTTTCTATAACTAAAGATATCTTGTGGGTTCAGAAGTTAGTCTACTAAATATGATGTAAACTATTCTTGTATTTTTTAACAACCATAAAACATTCAAAGTAAGGGTTATTACACAATTTGAATCAATCTAGTGAATGACTTTATGTAAAAGATGCACGCATCTACACATATTTTACCTGAGTAGTGAAATTAGATGATACATATAAACATAATTATTTAGATTTCTACAGTTTTTAAATAAAATAAAAAATCATGTTCTTTGTCGCAATTCAAGTATTAAAATCTGATTTAGAAAATTATAGATTTGTTCATTTTTTATAGTTGTTGCTTGGGAGATCAGGTGACGTATCAAAATGAATAATATCAAATAAAAGTATGGGTTTTTTTTATTATTTTTAAATCGAATACTACGAAAATGGAATGCAATAGGATAAGGTGATTTCAAAATAAAAACATGAAAGAGAACCAATGTTGTTATTTCCTTTGAGTTCTTATCTGAATTAATTAAACATTCTCTGTTTTATAAAAACTATTTTTAAAGTTCAAATATTTAATTTACTTTTTTTAGCTAAAAAAATACTTTACCTTGCAAAAAGATAGAACAATGTGTTTAAATATTCAGTTAAGAATTGAAATACCTTAAAGATATGAGAGAAGATTAAAAGAAAACTTCATTATTTCAATTTTTTTAACTTGATAAATATTCCTAACATCATATCATAGAATTTTCTGAGAATTTCAGACCCCCCTCCCTTTTTTTTTTTTGCTCGCATGGTGCTCGCTAAAGAAATGAATGCTTTTCTTTGGTTGCAGATTGCAAACAGCAAGGTTAACAAAAAAAATTTAAAAAAATCCAACACCAGAGGACTCTCAGAAAAAGTGCAAATAAAACGATTAATTACTTTTATAAAAAGCAATACTTCGCTTAATTAAACGCTAACTAGAAAAATAAAAATCTTAAGATTTATTTCAAAAACTTTCTTCTCTGCTCTCTCTCAGCATTAGTGCAGCTTCAAATGATCATTTCTCCCCCCTCTTTTTTTCCATTTCCAGTAAATATGATTAAAAAAACCTTAGGTGTGTGTCTCTTGAGGTATAGTCATTTCACTTTGTTAGTATTAGAGATTAGAGAAAGAAAAAATATAGTTTGTATTTAATTCAATGATAAGATTCGTTTCTGAAAGATTATTAATTTTTCACATCACACTCTCAGAAGAAATCTTATAATTTAAACTGAAAATTGCTGAATATGAATACAAGATATACATGGGTATGGGGGAAGAATGGAAAAGCTTTTACCACAACCCATCCAGAATTATTAGTTTTATCTAGGATTACAATTTATCTATAACTCACCCAGTTTAATCATAGTCAGCATTTTTTTTTTTTAAATAAAACATTGCAAATTTGATAACATTTACATATTTTTCTCAAATAACAAAAAATATATCTGTAAAACTGCACAAGATTTATTTTTTCGAAATAATCTTATTTTGTATACTGCAAAAAAGTCAATTTCAACTTAATCTTAACATGTCTTGCAATTATTTCATCTTATAGTAATTGGAAAACTATTTTATATATAAATCAAACATAGTCACAGAAATTTAACAACAAAGATCTATTTAGATAATTTTATTTTATCACATTACCTATTTATTTACATTTAAAAATCATATTAATATAGTGTGATTAGTTGTTATGTTGTTAGGGGATTTTACTAGCTCACAAATTAGAAGTTCTATACGATATTGATGTATTTATTATTAAGTTATGTTTACACTAAGGTATCAATCATCTAGTAGATAAGTAATTAGTTGAAATATCATGTGCATATCTGAAAAATAAACCTGATATTTATCGTAATTAGAAAATCATTTTGTTCACTCTGAAGTTGTCTTGGTATATAGCAAAGATTTATTCTCTATTCCTAGAATCCAGACATTTGTTTCAATGCTTGCTTACCTTAGTAAATTTTAAAAACTTGCTAAGCGGGATTTTTTAAATAGAAATACTGCTTTGATAATACTGAGTGTTGTTATTCAGAAGGATGTTGCTTAATTGAAAAATATGCTTATGAAAGTGCAAAAACGATCAGTACTTATATCAGGAATCATTAATTATGTCCATTATATACCTGCTTAATCAGACACTCACTAAACCAGATCAGATTTTAATATTTATATAAAAAAGATTAATCAATCTATCAAATTATGAATACATCACATGTATCATAGTGACAGACAAGACTATAACTGCCATTGTTATTTTAATGTTTTATATAATTAAAATAATCTGTAGGTGTGTAAATAAGTAAGTATTTAGTATTCTATCTTATATTCTGTAAAATTTTGATACACTATGCATAATTTATAAATTTTCAAAATCACTTAGACAATGATAAATGTAAAGAATATTAAGACAAGATTTAAGTCATAAAAAACATTTAAAATATCTCTGTCAGGAACCCCTCTCCAAACCCCTGACCATGATTTCGTGCTTTGGCACTCCCCAGAAGCTTAAGAGAATAGAGTCATGTGATCTATGACTCTTATTTTGACTATTTATAGTCTCTGCCTTAAGTCTCATGCAATGTTATATTGCTAAGACTATTAATATATGGTATGGCTGAAGATCTATCAGCTCCATATAGCTATTTGAGTGGGATAGCTGGGTTTGAAGACATGTAGGTGTCTGAAAATTTCAGATTTTCCACTCAATAGATAACTTTTAGTTAAATGCTGGCTTTGGGTTGGTATTTTTAGATCTAGTGTCTGAACCTACCCTGTCACCTCTCTGAGGAGGTGCCAAAGTACGAAACCGTGGTCAGGGGTTTGGCGAGGGGTTCCTGACAGAGATATTTTAAATGCTTTCTCTGGCTAAGCATTTATCACAAAGCTTGTTGAGGAATTGGCAATCCTTATTGTTTATAACTTACAAGCGAAAGAGAATAGGGTCATGTGATCTATGACTCTTATTTTGACTATTTATAGTCTCTGCCTTAAGTCTTATGCAATGTTATATTGCTAAGACTACTAATATACGATATGGCTGAAGATCTATCAGCCCCATATAGCTATTTGAGTTGGATAGCTGGGTTTGAAGACATGTAGATGTCTGAAAATTTCAGATTTTCCACTCAATAGATAACTTTTAGTTAAATGCTAGCTTTGGGTTGGTATTTTTAGATTTAGTGTCTGAACCTACCCTGTCACCTCACTGAAGCATGAAACCATGGTCAGGAGTTTGGGGAGGGGTTCCTTGACAGAGATATTTTAAATGCTTTCTCTGGCTAAGCATTTGTCACAAAGCTTGTTGAGGAATTGGCAATCCTCATTGTTTATAATTTACAAGCTTAAGAGAATAGGGTCATGTGATCTATGACTTATTTTGAAGATTTAAGTCAGCTTTGTTTTATGTTAAATTATTAGTTTTCTTTACTTGTAAGTTTTTATTTTTGAAATTTATAATTTAAATTACACTTTTACATTTAAATTATTTTTAATACATATATTATTATTATTATTTCAACACCAGGACAGTGATGTATATTTTTCCTGACATATAACAATCCACCCAGTTTCTTCATTTTAACAAGATAGTCACTACATATTAATCAAGTTACTCCCGTACTTTCTTTAACCAAATAGTGTCATAATTAGCATGATTAAAAAACCTTAATCTTGATAAGTGAATCTTTTCTATAACCATAGTCACTCTAGTTTTCCATTCATTATCTTATTCCAAACTGTATTGTTTCTTATCATATCACACATTTACCAATATTCTCACTTTGGCAACTTCCAATACTTTGATCACTAGCACTATTCCTAGATTTTGTAAATAATGGATCTCCAGCAATTTTTATAATTATTTAAGATATGATGACATTCTCCAATCACACAATATCCCAGCAATAACTAACTATTCATTATTCCAAATTACTTGTATTTTTCTCTTCATTTTTATGCCAAAAAAAGAGCCATAATTCTGTATTACAATTCAAATATTTTAAATTTTCCATCTGGATTATCTTGCTATGTAGAACATAAATGGAATTCTTTCATGATATAAGTTACCACAATTTTATTCTTCTATGTTCTAAAAAGTTCAGTAAGAAAAATACCGATTTACATCTTTTATATATAAAAATACATATACATTTTTGATAGGTTATTCAAATAATTATTTAAAACAACACTTGATTATCTTAATAAGTCATCAATATACAATATAATCACATTAAATCAAATCTCAAAAATCATAGAGACATGGATTCAATATCAAATATCAAGTCTATTAATTAAATAAAATTATTAGCAAATATAAGTTAAAAATTACAACAAAAGAAAAAGAAGCCTGATGAATTGATTAAAAATATTTCACCAAGATAATATTAAAAAAATGATAAAAGAATAATAAATATGAAATATAATAGACATATGATATTTTATTGGTTTATACAGACATATATTGTGAATATTTTTACAGCTGGTTTTATTTAATTATGGTATTTTAAATTTGCTAAGACTAAGAATAGGGAAATGATAGGTGATGGTGAAATATTCATAGTGATATATAAAAATTTATTTTAAAAGGTAACAAGAAAGTGAAATGATAGCTTAACATTTAAAAAGTGGGCAAGTTGTATGATAAACAGATCCTGTTAAATAGCATTTTCATTACTAAACATACGGATGTTTTATGAATGCAAATTCTATATAATTTTAAAGAGAGAATGAGGATCAATTCAAACATATTAAACAGTAAGGCTTTTGTAAGTTAAAAGATAAAGCTATATATAACATGGCATGAAATTAATTTTAATTAAATTGCATAAATGTTAAATAGAGATTATGAAAGAATTTCAAAAACATTGTAATATTTTCTGTAATTACAGCAAAATAAACAACAACCAATTAATAAGTTGTTGTGCTAAAAAGAAGCAGATATAAAAGCAAGAAATGAAGGGATGTTTTGGAAAAAAAATATCTCAGCAAAGAGGAAGTGTTGACTTTTGAGCTAAGATAACGCATAATCAATCAGTGGAAGAAAGATTATATATAAAGATACTTTTTTAAAGATATTAAATCAAATCTGATTAGATTCAGATCATTAGGAATATTGATAAAAAATAAGGATTGAGTGAAAAGCTAACCAATTCAACTTCTTATAATGGGTTGCACTACTTATACTTTTAAACAAAGCAGGATTGCTGTGAAAATATTTTTAATTACTCAACACATACAGATGTTAAGAAGAATGTAAACATTACAATAATTTAGGATATGATGAATTCCTTGGAGATTAATTAATAGTTTGGTGCTTTTTGATCTTGAAGATAATGTTCTATCAGAAGTAAGCTATTGCACATCTATAGTCAAAAACACTATCAGTGGCCAAAAGTCAACCTACTTTGCTGACAATAAAACTGTAGATAATTCTACCTTAATAACCTGATCCACATATATGCCTATGATCATTACTATCAGCTAAAAAGTTTGGAAATCATATGCAATTTGGGATGAGACATTAACTATAAATCAATCACCAGAACATCAACCCAAATTTGATTTTAGACCAATATAAGTAAAAATCCAATAATTTGAAAACATTAAAATACTACACGCAGTTAAAAAATATATATCTCAGGCAAAATACCTAAAATTGTAAGTTTACATGAATATGCAAAACCTGTGATTTTCTTAAGCCTAAAGAAACTTTTTTTTTTTTGTATATACTATTTTCAGTTATATTAAATATTTTTCAGTGATATATTGAGAGTTATTTTAATTCATTTAAGACTTTAAGTAAATAAAATTCTTTCTTTGAATTATGTCACATAGAGTTGAATTACGTCACATAGCATTTAGATTTTAGCCTTATTTTTTAATAATTTAATTTTCTCATTAGTGAGTGTACTACAAAAATTGAAGTCTGTATACATTTTTGTACACATGTTGCAAAGAGTTTTAAAAAAGAAAAGGTTCTAATTCGTGTAATTTGGATTAATGATAGTGTATCTGTAGTTATATATATATAAAATTTATCTTTGTTCCATTCATAGTTAAGTTTATTCATTTTTATTATGTTCTTAATATTGTCAGTAATATCCAAGTTCAATGCTATGTTATTGTCTGGAATGTTAATAGGAAAAAATTAAGAGAATTATAATGGAGTGTGGATATATCAATCATCATTAATAGTTCTTCTACTCTAAAATGGCAGCCATGAAATAATTTGCTCATAAATAAAACTCCAAATGTAGAAAACTTTCTTAGAAATCCATTTAAGGTGATCTAGACTGATGTTAGTGACAATTTATCATAGTCATATAGTTGAAAAATTATTTCAAGTATATGGGAGGAAGCAAGCATATAACCATTTTTGTATACTGTATTAAAAATTTAATGAGTAGGCAAAAATCCAGTTATTTGATCTAAGAGTTATTATTGACTAAATAATAATAATAACAATGATGATGATGATGATGATGATGATGATGATGATGATGATGATAATAATAATAATAATAATAATAAAAATAATAATAATAATAATAATAATAATAATAATAATAATAATAATAATAATAATAATAATAATAATAATAATAATGATGATAATAATAATAATAATAATAATAATAATAATAATAAAAAAATCAATACAAAATTCCAGATAAATTAGTCTTAAAACTTTCTAATCATTTAACTGATATAAATATAATATTATAAAAATAAGATATTAAGGTTTACAAATAGTAATAAAAGTATGAATTGTAAAATATGGCAATACCAAACTACAGGACTAGTTTCAAGAGAATCTACTTTATCAGTTGTAATTCGGAATTTGATTATATAACAATATATTGTAATATCATGGACTTGGCCATCTCTAATCAAGTCAGGTATTACACGTTTCTTAAATGAAATAAGCACAGAATGGAGATTTAAACAAATATTTCTGAATAAAATTGGAATCGTTTTTTAATGATGCTCATTAAATTTGTTTATTTAGTTTTAAAATCAATCAAGAATGTTTAAATAAACTATTAATATACTTTATTTGATTTATTTAGTGGGTTTGCATCATTTTCTCAGTAGTATCATATCTAATGCATATATATTAATTCTCTATTAAGTTTAGGCACTCATGTTCTGAGCAGAGAACATTGGGATTGTTACTAAATGAACTATGATGATGATGAGAGGATGTATAGGGTCTTTTTAAAAAGGAAGTGACATCTTGAATATGGTTAATTAAGTTCAAAGCCTGTAAATTTAATAAAACCATTATGAACGAATGTTAAATGAGATCTTCTGAGATAGGATTTGGTATATAGTGATCAGGAAATTATAACTTAAATGCTTTATATAAATATTTGTATAAGAAACAGATTTGTGATCAACATCAAAATCCAATTTTAATCCAATGTTATTTAATTGTTAGATTCACTGATAAAAAAACATGTTAGATTTAAATAGTTCACATGTGGACTTGGTATATCATCACCAGTAAAAAGAGTCCCTGATACATAAATAACTGCCCAAAGTATGATTCAATAAAATATAGATATATAAAAAAAATTATACCCTGAGAAAATGTACTTAAATCAATAAATAATCTGAAGTAATAGGATAAGAGTTAGTTCACTAATTAATTCAAAATAAATAGGTAGGGTGGAGTGAGATATGACATTAGTATAAAATATATAAATAAGTGACTATATATATATATTATTAATAAGGGAAATATAATAACTAATTATCAACAATCATAAAGCAGGTTTAGTTAGTGGGCAGGTAGAAAAAGGAAATTTTAAAAAAAAAGAAAAAAAAAATGTAATGGTTGGCATAGACATTATTTTGTTGGTGGTGGAGTGTATCGTTAAAAAAAAGCTGGTACAATATTTAATGAAAATAATAGTATTAGAAAAAAAGAATATAAAAATAAGAATAGTGATTGGTAATTTTAGTAATAGAAGAATAAAGTAGTTGACGTTAACAAGATTTAGAGTAAGGCAAATGATGCAAGCAGAAAAAAAGAAAAAAAAAGAAATAATTATAATTAATGCCACAGAAACAGCACAGGCTATTTGGCCACCAGGGGGCAGGAAAAACAAGAGGTAGAAGATTCAAAACTACATGGCAAGTTAAATAGTAATATGGATATAATTATAAAATTAATGAAAAAAATATTAAATGAAAATAATGAAAACACAGAGAGAATGATAAATGCAAACATAACAGCAATGAAAACATAGAGAAAATGTTAAAGAAAATATAAAAAGGCAGCAAATAATGGTCAGAGCACTAAAAGAAATAAATGAAGAGATAAAGATTAAAAACCAAGTTATAGTAGAAAGCATGAGCAAAAACTGGAAAGATAAATTGAGTCAAATAGCAGTAAATATACAAAAAGGCCAAATAGAACAGAAAAAAAAGTTAGACAAGATGGTGGTTAACAGCAAAAATGTAAAGCAAAAGGAAAAAGCTATGTTAAATATTTAGGAAAATATAAAGCAAAATGAAATAGCTATACTAAATGTGTAGGAAAATATAAAGGAAATTGTAGTAAAAATAAATGAGTTAAAAGTGAAGATACAAAAAGAAATGAAAAAATAGGAATGTTCAGCAAGAAATTAACACAGAAATGAAAGAATTATGAGATATCAGTCAGAAACATATGAAGGAATTATTTAACAATTGAAAAAGATAGAGACTAAATATGAAAAATTAAAAAAATAAAATAAAACATTCAGAAATTTTACAAAAATGTGAATTGGAAAAAAAGGTTCAAATATTGGCAAATTCCATTGACGGAAATATTTAAAATAATCATTAAAAAAGAGGCAAAGTGTAACCTTGTTCCGTGTAATGAGATGCATAGTATAGTAAGCCAATTCTTGAAGATCAGAACATTTAGGGACCAGGGCAGAGAAACACCCACTGAATATGTGAGCATCCTGGGAAAGTATTTAGTCAAAGCTTGATGTCAGAAGAAAATAGAAAGACTATAACTTACAGCCACCTACAGAGAGCATTCCAAGCATAGCAAGATCTGTTCACCAAACCCATTACTTTTCAAATTGGCCAGTTGTTGAACTGAAAAATGTCAAGAGAACATATTGCACTAAATCTCTCAGAAAGGTATAAACCTGGTAAGACATATAACCACTTTCTTCAGGAGACAAGTGGATAAATTGAGAGTTCTACCTGCCCATCCTCTTAAAGTCAAACAGATGCTCATTGGCACTGATCACTGAAAAATTGGGCAGGTAACTGAGCTGCTCAATATATTGAATTAAAAATGTCAACCAATTGAAGGCAAAAGGTTTAAATGACTGTGCAGCAGAGATGGTAATGAATTTGGGAAATAAGGTAAAATTAAATCTATTATTGTTTTAATAAAATGGTACAGAAGATAGAATTTCCAGATAGCTGGAATAATACAAGAGTAATACTATTATTTAAAGGAAAGTATAAGGATTATAGAAATTAAACAATTATAGACTGATAATGGTAACATCAGTGTTATATAAAGTTTTTGCATATATGGTGACTAGAAGGGTAGCAAAATGGATGGAAGAAAATAATATAGTGAGAGAAATGCAAGGAGTTTTTAGATTGGATAGGCATAAAGAAGATAGTTTTTGTAGTCACACAACTTATAGGTATGAGCAGGAGTACAGGTAGAAGTTATATGGTCTTTATAGATAAGACAAAGCATATGATAGAGTAAATAGAAATACATTATGGGTAGGTTTACTAAATTTGTGAATAAATCGAGCTTTGGTGGATCTTATAAAGAGATTGTATGAAAATAATTACTATACGTATCAAAAAAAAAATATAGAATCAGTTAGTGTTAAAGTAGAGTGGGATTAAGGCAAGGGTTCCTTATGCCACTTGTTGGTTTTTGTTAGATTTGAGAGAAATGGAGAGAGATTTGAGAAAAATGGAGAGAGCAATAGAAAGATTAGGAAGAGGAATAGAGATACCATTGATAGATTGCAAGGGAGTGCATATATTATCAGGTCTTTTATTTTCTGATGATATCTTCTGTTGCACAGAAAGTAGTGAAGATATGAAAGTTATGCTGAAGATGTGCACAAATGTGAGTAAAGAGATGGTGGATTAAATTTAGGGAAAAAAACCGAAAAGCAATGATGATAAATACTTGGGAAAGAGAAGAAAAAGAATTTTTATTGGGGGATATAAAGTTAAATGTGGTGAATAGTTATAACTATTTGAGAACTGTCTTTAGTAATCAAAGGAATTGCTTGGATGAATGGGAGAAAAAACTGATAAATGAAACAAAGAAAAGAAAGAGACTGATAAAGAAATTAATAGCATTTTCATATAATAAATATGATGTAGCAAGAATTGTATGGAATAAAATGGCAGTACCTGTATTGACTTATAGTAATGATGCATTACATGTTAATAAAGGGGTGTTAGATTACATAGAAAAAGTATAAAGAGAAGTAGGAAGGCATGCATTAGATATAATGTGTGGAGAGCAAAGGATGAAATTCACGGAGAAATGGGATGATCAAGTTTTTATATGAGAGATGCAAAAAGCAAAATCAAAATTTTCAGTAGATTGCAATTTATGAATAATAAGAGAATAGCAAAATAATATTTAATTGGATTATGAGTAAAGGACAGACAACAAGATGGGTGAGAAATGTAATATGCTATGCAGAAGATTTGGATAAAGACTTTATGTCAGTATACTTGTACAAAAGGTGATATAAGTGGGTTAGGAGAATTGTTGAGTGTTATAGTGGCAAAAAATGGGACTGGAAGAATAAATGCATTAGTAAAAAAATAAGGAGTTAGAGATGGAGAACTAGCATGGAGAGTAAAAAAAGTTTAAATATATATAGAAGTAAATAGAATACTGAGTGTGAGGTCATTTATAATAATAGCAAAGAAAGTAGTTTACTGTTTAAGGCTCAAATAGGATCCTTAGCAACAAGGGAATATATACATAAATGGAGAAATGTAGGTGATTTAGTCTGCAAGTTATGTAAGAAATGGATAGAAAATATTAGGCATCTGTTAATTCAATGTAAATGCTTACAAGCAGAAAGGGTATAAATAATGAAATTGTGGGAGAATAAATATAAACAAATAAAAAAAGTGATTATACAATTTGTATGCTGGGTTTGGAAAAAGATAAAGGCAGTCTAGATATAAATGCTATAGAGTGGACAAAGATAATGTTATGAAAATGGGATGAAGCAGGATAGAGAAGAATATGGAAAAAACTTAGGATGGCGAATGGAAAGGGAAGATAAGGTGGCTAACAGGTTTCTCTAGGCATAGTGGCTGAAATATTCCTAACTCCAATAAAGAAGCCATAGTGCATTGCATCGCATACCATTATAAAAAGGCCTTATTACAATATTAATATGTAGATTTTAACAATTGTTATTTTTAACTTTTGAATACATCTTATATAGATTATTTAATTTTTTTTATTCTATTTATCATTAATGAATCTCTTTAATGTACCATAAAATATAAGTATAAATTATTTATATGTGAGTGTATACTTTTAGTTAATCATTAATTATTATTATTATTAATACATTTAATTTGTTTATTTATTTTTGAAATCAACCCAAAGAGTTTAAATAAACTCAATATTTTGTAATTAAACTTATTTAGTGACTTTGCATCGTTTTCATAGTAGTCTCATTTCCAATACATACATATTGATTTACTATTAGTTTATTAAGCACTCGTGTTCTGAACTTAGAAAAGTAGGATTGTTACCAAGTGAACTATCATGAAGATGCCAGAGGTCTTTTCATTAAAAAAAATTTTTTTATTCAATGTTATTTAATCTTTGGGTTCAGTGCTGAAAAACATGTTAGGTTTAAATAATTCATATATATATCGAAAGCATTATGAATGCACTATTATATGCATAGACATATGAGTTGTCAATCTAGTTAAAGGAAGTTCCCTGAACTATATATATTCTAAAAAACACAATGGGTTGATAGAGATTATTTAAATATTATAATTCATAATATTATAACTTACTCCTCTTTATATATTCAGATTATATAAAAGGTTATAATTATGTATATTTCATAATTTAGAACATGGTTTGTTAGAGAACTATTGTGGGGAAGATTACAATAATATTGCAAAAGCTATAGTTACTTGAGTTGTTACAAAAGTACTGGAAGAAAAAGATAATACTTCTATCAAAGTACTGTAATAGCCCAACTTGAATCTGAGTTATTGTGGAACAATTGGATTAAGAATGGTAATATTGTGAGAAAGCAATATACTAGCTGAAACTTTAATAATTGGAGAATTATGTAAGAAGGGCAACAATGAAAATATATTTTTTATGACTTAAATAATTTTAAAATATAATTTTTTAAAAGATTATGTATATACCACACTGCTTGCATTATTTTTCCTTTATATTTGCATACATCTTAATATTTGTATTAGGCAACAAATATAATACCATTAAAATATCACAATTTTCTCAGCTTGTTAATAAATATTTCTAAAAAAAATTGCTTGAGTAATCAATATTTAAAAATTTTATCATTTAAAAAATACTTTACTTTTTAACAACAAAATTTGATTTAATTTGTAATGGCATTATTTTTATTATTTTAAATAAGACAACATTTCTCAAAAATAAGAAGTTTTCTTCACCCTATTCTACAGTTTTCATAAAACTGAGTTCTCTTAAGAGTAAAGATACTGGTCGTGTATCAGATTTATATGTATATAGAATATTAATTTAATTAGTATAAAGGAGTAGGAGGTGGATGTTATGTGTGTATAATTGCATTAGTTCCAGCTTCAAATCCTAATCTTCATTGATGTATAAAAATTATAAACTGACAATGCCGATAAATTTATGTTAGTAGATTTGGAAAAGCATTCAACAGAAATAATGAGATTCAGTAATGCATGAATCTGGCTTCATCAGTGCATTAATAAGTGGCCAGAGCATTGATGATCAGCATGTTTTAATATCCCAGCATTATTGTTTTTATGGTTATATATTCTTATAGATTAGCACTTAAGCTGGTGCATCCAAATTAATCAATAAATAAATGCCCCAAGCTGACATTATCTAAATGGTTAGCCTGGTCTACAGTAAATCCATTTCAAATCCAGTCACAAGACTGACTGTTGATTATATTATAATTGTTGATCATTCATGATGATGAATGGTTATTTCCTTTGAGTATTACTTATACTTACCTTTATAATTATAATGCTGGTGAATTTAGTTAATTTTAGTTGCTCTAAGGAGTTACCTGGGCTGATCTCATTAGTTGATCTCACAGAGTGATCTTTTCAGGTTGCGCATGCTCCTTTAATATATAAAATTGCTTATATGTTTTTTTATTTACTTTAATATTACTTTATCTTAAACATTATACTTATTTATTTAAATTTTGTTTACTTGGGATTGATAATGTTAATTAAAACTGTGTTTACATTATATTTAACCAGTTCAAGATATCTGACACTGCTTTCCATGTGTTTGTGCCAGTATAAGAAATGAACTCATGTGGAAATTACAAATAGTACAGTTAGTTATAAAATAATTAAAAATAGTTTAAAAATAAATAAATAATTGGGAATCTTAAAATCAAATATAATGGGATGAGGAAACCCCGTTTCCTCATCCCATTATAATATATATATAATTCAGTTATTTAAAAATTATATGTGTGCTGACTTATGCTTTGCAAAGCCGCTAACATCCCACCAACTGTTTCAGGTTAAGGATTTAATAAATACTTCGAATAAAATATAGAAGCCATTGAATATATGTCAACTGTAATTAGTTCTTACACACATATATGGAACACTGTGGAATATTATCTATCTAATATTTTATTATTCAATTCTTTTTTCCTATTATGCAATAATATCAATACTACTATTTGACTTCTGACCTTGCTGACTGGCACTCAATTTTATTTAAAAACTGTCGCCCTTACCAAATGGGTTGTGAGTCTATTCTCAATAATTATACAAATTTAATACAATATTTAAAATTATTGCTATTAATAAATAAATGTATGCTACTCATAGAAAATATATACAAAATCATAGACAGTAAAATTCATCTTTTCATGTTTATGTAAATTTTCAACAGAATGTATACGCTCTAAAAGTAATGGGTTTATAATATGGGGAGGCAAAGAAAAGATTAAAAGATCTATTCTTGCTATTCATTTGGAACGATTTGTGATCATAGTGTCCATAAACCATATTGTGAGCAAAAAAATTAATTTATAAAAATTTTTTTTCACTAAATTCTTTTTTTATTTATTTATATACATTTTTAAATTGCATATAATTGAAACTTCTTATATGGAAATTAGGATACAGGAAGAACTCCTATATTGTCCCTTCATATTCTGTATTTGACAATATAGTACGGTGTTTAAAACAATCAATTTCATTCACATCAATAAAAAATATCAATAAAAAGAATTGAAAACTGAAGTTAAGTTTTCAATGCTTTTTATTGATGTTTTCTCCTCCAGTCTTTTAGCTGATTAATGATTTCTTTTTACAAATAAATAAAACAGAAAATTGGTTATCCTTAAATCCTTAAACATTATTACATAACATTCTGTTTAATGTCACAGCTAATGCAACTATATATTATAAAAGTGACATTCGAGACACATTATAACTGAAATTGAATATTTTATCATTCAAGAAGTCACACAATATTTGAACATTGGAAATATTAAAGTTTCAGCTCAATTTATGAAGCTTTTGAATTCATCATTTTTCTACTGCACTAAATCACAAAAGAGCATGAAAAGGATTTGAATGGGATAAGTGCTTTGGAAGACATCAGACTTTAGAGCACCAAAAGTGGCAGATTAGTTTTGAATCGGGAAATGTTAGCTGTAAAATTCACCACTTTATCAATGCTCTATGTGAATAAATCTAATTATTTCTCTATGAATAAACTTATTTACTTAATCTAAAATATTAACATTACATTTTGTAATTAAAGAGATTTTGTGAATATATATATAATATATTCCGATAATGTCAAGGAATGTACAAGACCTGACATTTAAATTCATTTGTGAGCTCATCCTAGAAAAAGTGCTGCATACCTCATTGCTGAATATCACTACAAATCACCTTCCAAGTACTTCCTTTGGAAAGCTGTGCATCAATACCAGTGCCTAGTTCACCTTTTAAAGCAATCAAAATGTCTTCCTTTCGATATTTACTTTATCTTCATGTAAAGAAAAAGTCACTGTGGCCCATTTCAGATAAGGAGGGAAGGTGTTACAATTGTTCACCAACTAAAAATTTCTCACAGATAGTGTGCTCTTTCAGAATCACTTTTTCACACATCTTTCTTACAAATATACTTGGTCTGCTATGCTTCTGGCAGTCAACCAATATTTTGATGTACAATTCAATGAACTTTTGCAATGTTTTCATAATTTCTGTTACTACTGGTCATCAGTGAAGCTTTCCCTCCTCTCAGAAAAATATTTAATTCATTTATGCATTTCCATTTTCTTCATGACATTCCACTCTTGCTAAATTTAATAAAAAATCTAATGTTTATTTGTTACTCTAATTGAAGTTCTGACATTCTTATGCAGTCAACAAAAGCTTGCAACACAGTGACAGGAAGGCAGCTATGAGACAAATATTAAGATTATAAAACAGTAATGAGTTTTTGGACAGTGCTTCCAGCATAAGCACATGATGGCAAGTTTGCAAAATTAATTGTCAGACCTCATATAAAGCATCTTCATAAAGATGCTTCTATCATGACTGGAATAAAATTATTAAAATGTATTTTCTAGCTATATGACTTCTTTATACATATGATTTGTCCTTATATTTGATCATCTTATTCTCTAATATTGGGTTTGTGCTGCATTACAATTTGATGCACTCTTTAGGAGTATGAAAGAATGAATATCTGTATTAATCTATCAATGAATCTATGAATGAACTAATAAAAACAAACGGTAGAAAAAAATCAATCTGTAAATAAATTACATCTAACTTTAATTTCTTTATATAACCTTCCTGATCACAGACAAAAATATTTTCCTGCTTCATTTTGTAGATTGCTTTTTTGTTTTCTTAGTTTCTATTTATAAAAAGATGTTTTTTGACGAGCATATATTTTTCTTTTTTATTTAATTATATATAAAAATGATTTCCATGACCCAACATTTTGGAATTCAATCATAAATTCTAAAATATCAGATTTTTACGTTTACCTTTCCTATGTATAGATTTACCTTTTTCCCAGTCTATCCAAAAAATCTAAACAAAAATTAAATATAAGATATTCATAAGATAAGAAATCAAAAAAGTATAACCCCATAAAATTTCCTAGGATCTTAAATACAATAATTGTAAATATTAAAAATTATATACTTTTCGTATAACAGTTATGTACTTACTAATTTATATAATTTTTATATTTGCAAACATTTATTAATTTTAAAATCAACACATTTAATTCAAATACTTATTAACTATACTACTATATGTGATCATCATCAGTAAGATAACTTTGGGTTTGATTTTAAGATTCCCAATTATTTATTTATTTTTAAACTATTTTTAATTATTTTATAACTAACTGTACTATTTGTAATTTCCACATGAGTTCATTTCTTATACTGGCACAAACACATGGAAAGCAGTGTCAGATATCTTGAACTGGTTAAATATAATGTAAACACAGTTTTAATTAACATATTTTATTATTATTTAATGTTTTATTTAAATCTTTATACACAATATTGATTAACTATAAATTTTGTATTTTACTGTAAACACGTTAGTAGTTTGTTTAAATCTTAACTACAAATGAAAACTCACTATTCATCAATATTAAACATAATATCTCAAGAACATTCAAATGACACAGCATTGATTCTAATATACTTCTCTAGAACCTACTTTTAGGTAGATTATTATAGATAGACTCAGATGATACAGTGATTCAATACTTTCTTTAATGGTTAGATATAGATGTGTCATAAATATTGATGCAAACTTACTTCTTTAAAGTATAAACAAAGCTGACTCACTTTTATAGTTTACTTTAAGCTGATTGAGATGAAACTGAATCCCTTAACAAATGTATCCTGTTATACATAGATATAGTATTAATTCAAACTTGTTTCTTTAGAGCACAAATTAATGCCATATCACTTCTGGATGGATTATTACGAACTGACTCAAAGAATACGAATTCCCTGATAAATGTTTCCTATAGTAAATCAGTAAACATTTGATTCTAACTTACTTTTTTAAAACACAGATGAAGCTGTGATATTTCTAGCTAAATCTTAATAGATTAATAGATGATACAATGAGCTCTCTGAAAAATATATTCTGCTGTAAATTTCTAAAGAGATTTAGATTTTTTTCTTTAGAATGCACTTAATCACTCAATATTATATCATGTGAGTAAAATGATAGATATTGAGTCTGCTGTTTCTTTGATAACTGTGTTCTGTTGCCAACTGAGATCATATAGGCAAAATTTCTTTAAAGCACAACTGTAGTCATACTGCTTATGTTTCATTTTAAATAAATTGTTACAGTTCATGCTATGTCACTTTAAATGTATTATTGCTGATTCATAGAATGATTTAGATGATACAATCATGTACCAATTTTTTCCCAAATATGTGTGACCTGTTATCAATTTATGTAATATTGACACATACATGCTTCTTCAAATTATAGTATGTCTCACTTCTAGAGTGGACCCAATATGACTCACATGGATTTCTTGGAGTTTTAATGTCTGCATAAAAATGTCCATTAGTTTTGTTATATAATTATGGAAGTTTAGTAATCTCTTACTTGCATCATTCTATAGTTATGAATATAAAAATCATTTCAATATTTATTTTTGAGATTTTAAAATTTATACCAAATTGTGAACTTCCTCATGTAATACCCATCAAGATCACTGCTGTAGCAGTCATTTTGGTAAAACGGATTTATTTATTTTGTAGGTCTAATGTTCATTCAAATCTTCTCTAATGCAAATAAAATATTATAAAATAAATATTATTCTTAATTATTAAATGCACTTTATATAACACTAAAAAAAACATTAATAAAATACAAATAATTTTTGCAGTTCCCAGAAGACAGAAAAATAATCAGCATTGCTTCGTGGTTAATTTTCTTCCAAGTAAACAGAAAAAATATAGCTCAATTGTTTTTTTTTTTATTTTATATAAGCAATAAATTATTATTAAACATCTCATATAGAATAAATTTCACTAAAATGATTACATCTATAGATATATATACAACAATAACATTCGGTTTAAGAATAATTAAAAATCAATGTACAAGAATAGCATTAACAAATGTGATTAAAGATTAATACAAAAAATAGCATTCATACTAAGAGTGATTAGAAATAAGAAATTAACATAGAAATAGCATTCTAAGAGTAATCTGAATCAATACAGAAAACTAGCATTTATTCTAAAACCAATTAAAATAAATTGATATACAAAAATAGCATTCATCCCAAGAGTGATTTGAATCAATAATATCCATCATCTTAAAAGTGATTAAAAATAAGAAATCACTACACAAATAGCATTTGTCCTAAGAGCTGACCCAAATCAATGTAGAAGAATAGCATTTATCTTAATAATAATTAAAAATAAAAAATTTGAATACAAAAATAACCCTTTTAGAATAAAAGTGATTCAAATCAATATGATATATAAATATATATCATTAAAAACCAGACAACACTTAGACAATCCCAATATCAATAACAATCAACAATTTTCAAACTGCTGTCAAAGCAACCACCTTTTAACAATATATGTGTATACATATATAAACATTCATCATCCTAAAAATAATCAATAAAAAATTGATATATGAAACCAGAATTCATCATGAAAGAGATTCACATAAATATAGAAGAATAGCATTCATCTACCCTAATAGTGATTAGAAATAAATCAGTATACAAAAATAGCACTCATCCTAAGAGTGATTCAAATCAATAAAAAAAAAAACCATATATCATCCTAAGAATGATTAAAAATAAAAAATTGATATATGAAAACAGCATTCATCCATCCTAATAGTGATTAGAAATAAGAAATCAGTATTCGAAAATAGCCTCATTATAGAAGTGATATGAATTAATATAAAAGAATAGTATTCATTATTAGAAATTAGAAATAAAATAAAAAATCTAAGAATCATTCAAATCATTCATTATAAATGAAGAATTCAATATATACAAAATAGATTTATCTTATGACAAACATTTGATTTTATCATATGCTTCTAAGAGAAATTCACTTCACTCTACACTAGAATCACCTACTAAGAGTTAAGTAATTAATATTCACCAATATAAATGCCATGTGTTTATTAATTACTCAGGCTTACAGCAAATGATTCTAGAATAGGATGAAAGGAAATACTTTTGGATTAATCTTAATAGTGATTAAAATCAGTTTCTTATAAATTTTAAAAAATGGAAGAAATCTATATTAGAAGCCTTCATGACACACAATGAAAATTTTCATAAGCTTTAATAATTTCCAAGTCGAAAAATTGCTCATGAAAGGATTCTGATTATAGACTTCATAAGTAAATAGATTTAAGTCACTGATTTAC
Source organism: Epiperipatus broadwayi (assembly GCA_028023455.1). Taxonomy (NCBI): domain Eukaryota; kingdom Metazoa; phylum Onychophora; class Udeonychophora; order Euonychophora; family Peripatidae; genus Epiperipatus; species Epiperipatus broadwayi. The sequence continues at coordinate 5,948,309 of JAQFVV010012460.1, read as the reverse complement.
ATTCATTCACAGCACAAGAAGATTTTATGCACATTAAAAGAGAAGACTGTGAATGGCACAAGAGTTTTTGTATGAGCTGATGATAATCAATAAATTACAGGATGAAAGAGAAAATGTAAGAACAATCATTCACATGATCTTATCTCTCTATCAGTCTAATCTTCCAAATAAAAAAATATTACATCACATTTATTCTCTGACTAAACAGAGAAGCAACACTTTATTTAATTAGCCAAAAGTAATCAAATAGAAGATCATTTAACCATCAAAGCAAAATTTCATTGCAAATAACAAAAAAAAAAGCATAATTGTAGTGCAGGTATTTTTAAACACAATAAAGAGTGTGATCAATTAAGATTTTCAAGATAAGACAGTGTCTCATCAAAAAAAAATTAAATTAAAAAAACAATTGTGGCATGAAGTGAAATGGCCACATTGCTATAAAACTAGCTAAAGTATAAAAATAAAACAAAATAGTCCTTTCCTCCACTATTAAATTAATAATTTAGATTTTTTTAATGTTTCTGAATTAAAACTTTTATTATTATTATTTATATAGCAAGTTAAAGTAACTGATTTCCATTTATCCCCTATTTTTGTTCACATTGGACATAATATTATTTGTCTTTAGAAATCTAATCTTACACTTCAATATTTTCAATACCTTTTTAACTGCTGGTCTCCAATATTTTGATTGGATAATAATTTTCTTCAAAGTTTACTTTATTGGTATTTCTGTAAACACAAAATTAAACTCGGGAGAATATGTTTTGAAATATAGGAAAATAAGCCATTAAAGACATTGAAAATAATAAAGTATAAGATTGGAATTTTAAAACAACATAATATTAAAATGAAGAAAATGAAATAAAATAAATAAATAAAAAATATATACATACTAGCCATATTTAATGAATACTTTGCAAAATTACAATGAAGAGAATTAAGTCATTACTAATAGGCAAAAGGCTTGTAAGACCAATAAATTATATAAGATTCATGGAACTAAAAAAGGATCCAAATAGAAAGAGAAAATATGCAGATATTAACTCTAGAAAGAGAATGTCAAATAGGAAATAATATTAGGCTAGATATAAAAAGCCAGAACATGTCTATGACTCTTTATACATATGGGAAGAACATTCAGTTTAATTAATAAGTTAAGAATTATTATTTTTTTAAATCTTTCTGGCGATTTTGAGATTCTTACAATACAATGATATTTTCAAGACAAAATCCAAGCCTATATGAGTAACTAAACTCAACGAATCTCTCCTTATAGAACATAGTGTTTATTGTAAAAATGACAGCAGCTAATGGTTACTTATATGTCTTGAAAAACATGCATTCACCTCATAACCTTTTATCAAATACAATATTAAATAATCTCCTTCTTAGGATTATAAGGAGGTGCTATACTATAAGTCAACAAGTGTTTCTTTGGATTTGTAAATAGGCTCTTTAATTTTTAATCTATATGTATTAAATAAGCACACAAATTTTCAAACACTAAGTGGTTTAAAAATTAGATAAAAAATAGTCAATTATGAAAGTCACTATTAATTAATATCTAATCAAAAATTCATGTTTTTTAAAGAAATAATATTTCAATTTACATAATACAATGTTACCCTCTCTCATTTCTTTAGGAAAAAACCCAACTTCTTTTCCTCACATAATCACTATTTCCATGTTTACACAAGCTGTTAAAACAGAGGCAAAACTCTCCATACAGTAGTGCTATCCAGTGCAAGCCATAGTAGTAGTTAATGGATGCAATGAGGTTTTTGTATAAAACCCCCATTTAGTGCCTAATCATCCAATATCCCCAGACTAGTTTTCTAGTTTGTGGCTTTCATTAGTGAGGAGTCTTGGATCTGACAGCACTGCACCTAGATCTTAGGATCTAATGCAACTCTTCAGCAGCCACATTTTACTTATTTAGTTAACTATAAAGCTATGAACCCAAAATGAAAATGCTATAATGTTTTCAATCCAAGCTCATTTACCATAGGATTGCTATTAAAGAACCAAAAACATCAAAATGTATAGATACCGAACTGCTTTCAGATCTATATAACTATACAAGTGAATGAGCTTGGATTGGAAACATTATTGCATTTTCATTTTAGACTCATAGCTTTATAGTTAACTAAAAAGGTAAAAGATGGCTTCTGGAGAGTTGCATTAGATCCTGAGATCTAGATGCAGTGCTCTCAGATCCAAGGCTCCTTACTGATGCAAACCACAAGCTAGAAATTCATCTGGGGATATTGGATGAGTAGGATTTAGATAGGGTTTTTATGCAAAAACCTTCTTGCATCCATTGATTATTCTGGCTTGCACTGGATGGCACTACTGTATGGAGAGTTTTGCCTCTGCTTAACTATTTTTCCTCCTCATCATCATCATCACCAAACATTATCTATCCACTGCAGGATGAAGGTCTCTCCAAGTTTAATTCATCTTCTCTGATCTTTAGCTTCTCTTCTCCACATCACCCCTGCATACTCTTATTTCATCCATCCATCTCACATGTGGTCTCTTTCTGGGTCTTTTACAATCTCTTGGAATCCATTTTAAAATTTCAATTATCCATCTATTATTATCTCTTCTAGCAATATGTCCAGCCCAACTCCACTTCAATCTTTTAATTTTTTCAATGTCAGTAACACCTGTTTGTTCTCTTACCCATACATTGCGTTTTCAATCACTTCTTGTTACTCCCAACATACATCTCTCCATACTTCTTTGAGTAGTCTGAAGTCTCCGTATTGCTCTTGTATTAAGGGTCCAAGTCTCAGATCCATAAATAAGAACTGGTAAAACACATTTGTTAAAAACCTTCCTTTTCAAACACATAGGCATATTTCCTTTTAGTATCAAGATATTTCTACCAAAAGCCCTCCAACCAAGTTTAATTCTATGATTAATTTCCTCCATTATGTTTCTATCTGTATTATTAATCTGACCAAGGTATTTGTAACTGTTAACTTCTTCCAATTCTTCATAATCAATCTTTATTTTCATATTTTGAGGAAATCGATTAAACGTTACTTTAGTCTTTTTAACATTTATCTTTAGTCCTACTTTCCTACTTTCATCTGATAACTCCTGCAACATTTCCTGTAGCTCTGAAGCATTATTTGAAAAAACAACTACATCATCTGTGAAATCTAAATGACTTAAATAATCTCCATTTACTTTCACTCCTTTAGTTTCCCATTTTAATCCACAAAATATTTCATGCAGCACTGCTGTAAAAAGTTTTGGAGATATGGAGTCACCTTGTCTTACACCTTTCTCAATGTTGACTTTCCCAGTATCATTATGTAATCTAATTATTGCTGTTGCATTTTTATAAATATTCTTTAAAATATGACAATATCCTGGATCTATACCTTGATGATCCAATGCTTTAATCATTGAAGAAATGTTTATAGAATCAAATGCCTTTTCATAATCTATAAATCCAAAACATAATGACAATTCATATTCATTTGTACTTTCTATAACTTCTCTCAATACCTGGATATGATCTACTGTAGTAAAACCACTTTTAAATCCAGCTTGTTTTCTTGGTTGGTGGAAATCCAATGTTCTCTGTAGACGAGTTGTAATTATCTTGGTAAATTTTTTTATATAAAACTGATAAAAGTCTGATAGGTCTGTAATTTCTAATATCTTCTCTATCACCTTTTTAAAATATTAATATTATTACTGCATTCTTCCAATCATCCAGTACATCTTTATCATTTAGACATTTGGTATATAACTTTGCTAAAATTTTCTCTATTTCTTCACCTGCTTCTTTTAATATATCAATTATAATTCCATCACTACCTGGAGCCTGTCCTTTCTTCATACATTTAATTGCATGTATCACTTCTTTATTTAAAATTCTGGGCAATTCGGAAGATATCTTGGTAAATTTTTTATATAAAACTGATAAAAGGCTGATAGGTCTGTAATTTCTAATATCTTCTCTATCACCTTTTTTAAATATTAATATTATTACTGCATTCTTCCAATCATCCAGTACATCTTTATCATTTAGACATTTGGTATATAACTTTGCTAAAATTTTCTCTATTTTTTCACCTGCTTCTTTTAATATATCAATTATTATTCCATCATTACCTGAATCCTTTCCTTTCTTCATACATTTAATTGCATGTATCACTTATTCATTTAAAATTCTGGGCAATTCGGAAGATGTAATAGATGTAGGAGTTACTTGTTTTTTATTACTATATAATTCTTGATAAAAATCTTCTACCAATTTCATGATGCATCTCTCTTTTTTGTAATAATTCCATCTTTTTTTCTTATTCAGATATAAATTTCCTACCAATACACAAATGTTGTTTTACATTCTTGAGACTTATTTTCTTCTACCGCTTTCCTTGCTAGTTCACAGTTATAATTTCTTATATCATTTTCAACTCTTTTCCGCACCATTTTACAAAATTCGAGATATTCAATCCTTTTTAATGCATTATTTTTGTATATCTTCATATTCCTTCTTTTCTTCGTAAATTCTCTAGTCTCAGTAGGAATTTTATTGGTCAACTGCTGCTTTTTTCTACCATCTATCTTTGTTGCAGTTTTTAAAAGTGTATCAGTTATTTTCATATTAATTTCATTCAAATCTGAATCATGTTCAAAATCTACTAATACTTGAAACCGATTTGTAAGTTCTAATTTAAATTCATTAGAATGTTTCTGAAGATTAGGAATATCAATTGTAAATATTGTTTTTCTTAATAATTTTTGTTTCTCTAGTTTTACATTAACACATATCTTACACCTTACTAATCGATGATCACTTCCTGTGTTAAATTTATTAAGAACATTACAATCTTGAAATATATATTTCCTGTTAGTCAAAATATAATCCAATTCTGCTATACCTTCATTTGGATGCTTCCATGTCCATTTCCTTTTAACATTTTTCTCAAAAAAAGAATTCATAATATAAAGTTTTTATTTTTCTGCAAACTCCACAAGTCTATGTCCTCTCTCATTTCTATTACCATAACCAAAATTACCTACAGCACTTTCATCTTTCATTTGTTTGCCAATTCTAGCATTAAAGTCTCCCATAACAATTTTAAAATGTTGTTTACTCTGATCAAAAGCCTTTTGTACATCCATATAAAAATCTTCTACTACTTCATCACTATGAGAACTTGTTGGGGCATAAACCTGAATTATCTGCATTTGGTATCTGCTATTAAGTTGTATAACTAATCTTGCCACTCTGTCCGATACACCGTCAATCTCCACAATATTGTTCTTCCACTTTTTAATTATAATAAATCCTACTCGACTTGTATTTCCAATATTTGTGCCTTTATAATAAAGTATATGTCCACTTTTTAAATCAATTGTCTCTTCATCTTTTCTTCTAACTTCACAAAGTCCAATAATGTCCCATTTAATATAAGACAGTTCTTCTTCTAATTCTTGCAATCTTCCTTCACTTAAAAGTGATCTGCAGTTGTAAGTACTTAAATAAAAAATCATCATCAAATGGGAGATGGGTCCGCAATCAGGGGATTTTAGCACCCTCTGCTTTTGGCCACCAACCACTGCCTTGGTTGTTGACTTTACAACCTCCTGGGAATAAGGGCCATGCTTTATTTTTGTCTGTCATAATTGTATATATGTATTGGAAAAATATTTATCATTTACACAAACATTCATTCTGCCTTATCAGGCACTGAGAAGAAAGACCATGGTGTTTCTTGATCTTAAATTCAGAAGTAAAAAGCCAATAAACTCACCACGCTGGCTAATGCGTGTTGGTGAGCAGCCCATCCATGTTCGTATACTATATGAATAATCACATTGTAATAACAGCTGCAACAACAAGAATGTATGGAGTGGACATTAGGAATTTTCCCTGCTCAGTTCCTTTCAGGCCTCCAAGAGGAATCAAAGGGTCTCCTTTCAGTTAATAGCAAACTCCTTTCTCCAGCCCTATTTTTCCTTTATAGAGTTAAATCAAAAATAACATTAAACTTAAATAATACTGTTAATCCATGCACTACCTATATTAATTCTGTTTTAGAAAGTACTCCTTTCTTCTATTAAGTTCTATCTTGTTTTGAGTAATAATGCAAATTTTCATATGTTAATAAATAGAAATAATTTAAAAAAACGCATTTCCAATTTTGCCTCTACTCATGATCAATTAAATAATGTATCTATACCAAAAACATCATTTAAAAACTATTAGATGAATAAAATAATTTGATTTCATAACTAACCAAGAGTTCATAAAAAAAAACAAGGTTTATTAAATAGATTAGACTTAACATCAACTTAAGATACCAGTCTCAAATCAAAAACCTTTTTTGGATTCTCAACACAAAATCCCTTCAAACAAATAAAAAAATTATTACATAAAAATGGGACATTTGGAAGGGTCCCAAACAAAACTGTTTTAAATAGCATATTCTATTCTCACAACTTTTATGCCTTCTAGTGAAAGCTTTAGTAATCAATAGATTCCAGATGATAGTCCTTAATAAATCACTATACTGTGCTGACCTATCCAAATAACCTGACTAGTTTCTAGCTTAGGGCTTTCATTATTTTACACTAGATGGCATAAAAATACAAAAATAAAAGAAGATGCTAATTAATAGCAATATATAAGACAAGTCATGTAATAATTTGTTGGTCATGAGTTGTTTTAATAATTTTGGTACCAACTCAGTTCAAAGAGTAAGGAGCATACGTTTATAAAAATTTAAGTCCATCATAATATATAGAAACTAAAGTGGTTTCAGATCTACATAACAATATAAGTAAATCAGCTTGGACTGAAAAAAATCAATGAGCTGGTAGCTTGATAGTATATCAAAAAGCAAAAAATAATTGATGGAGCAAAGATGCATTAGATCAAAAAAATCCAAGTGCACTGTTCAAAAATATTCAAAAAGCTTTTCATTAATGACATCTAGAAGTGAAAAATTAAATTGCAAATATATAGCATTGGATAAGACTTATTAACACTTCCATCTGGCACCTATTGCTTACTAAAATTTACATAGTAAATGGCATAAAATAGGAAGACTACAAGAGTATGGTAACAAACAGCATTATATATGCAACGGTTATGTAATTATTTGTTAATCACAATGAAGTCTTAATAATTTTGTACAAATTCTGGACAAAGAGTAAAGCTGTCTAAGGTTATTTAAAAAAACTATGGCCACCATAATACATATAAACTGAATTGGTTTCAGATCTACATAACTATGCATCCAAATAAGTTTTAATTGATAAAAAAACATGTTTTTCAATTGGATCTGATAGTTTGATAGTATAACAAAAAGTAAAAAATGGCTTCTTAAAGGTGTATTAGATCCAAAAAAGATCCAAATGCGCTGTTCAAAAAATCCAAAAAATTTCTCATTGATGCAAGTCATAAGCTAGAAACTAGTCTGGGAATACTTAAATAGAATAGCACTGAATAACAATTTATTATATATTCACATCTAGCATCTACAGATTACTAAAGCTTACACCAGATGGCATAAAAGTAGTGAGAATAGAAGAATTAGCTAATAAATAAAAATGTGTATTAACGGTTATATGATGAACTTGTTGGGCATATGGTGTCTTAATGGTTTTAATTTTTTTTTCCAGATCCAATTATAATGACAAGTTTCATTTGATTTCCCTAGACATTTCAGATTTGGGATCTCCATAATCACTATGCTTTTCTGAAGTGATATTTAGCAGCTGTTTGATTCTCAAATCTACACACACACAATGGCAGAATTGAATCATATAGCTTAGGGATTGAATTATTAAAGACTATGAGGGAAAGAAGTTGTAAGAGAATCAATAAGTATTTATCATGATTTTAAAAAAATGATCAATATATTTTCTTCAGCAGATATACTTATATCAGAGAAAGTGATCAGTAGTGTAAAATGTGAAGAATTTAGAAGAATTAGCTCAAGATAACATGTAGTCATGAAGATGTTGAACTCTAAACTATATGTGTTTCTAATAGATAAGTTTATATAAATATAAAACTACTGACAAATCTATTTCTTGCTTGAATCTACATTTTTCCTTTATTATTTTTTCTAAATTGTTAACTATAATTTTAAAAAAATCTATATGCTAAATAAAGTAATCATTAATTTTAAGAATTTTTTGATCTATTAATGCTTAACTTTATATTTGAAGCAATAATTTAAAATAAATAATAACCTTGAAATAGGAGGAGAGGAGAAAAGCTATAATTTGTCTACTGATCTTTAAAAATCCTGTAACTCTGGTTAGTTAATGGCTATAAAAAACTAATTATTCAATACAAAAAATAAGGTATTTGTGTTAGTAGACATCATTCAAAGTTGGACATTTTATTTCACTTTTAAAAAAATGTGTGAATATAATTTTGCTATTTAGTTCCTTAAGAAAAGCAATAATAAGTAAAAATACTAAAATGCTATAGAAAGCTTAATATAAGATGAAAATACAACTAAAATGATGCATCATGGGATTTATTATGATTTATATATATATTTTTTAATTTGATAATTTTAAACATTAAAAAAAAATGTTACTTTTGATACTGTAATTAACTTGATCATTTATAAATGTAATAGTTTCTATATAATTTTCTTTTTTATTTTAATTATGTAATTAATTGCCAGTTGTTGCTGTTTTATTAATCTGTATTTATCTTTAACTGGGATAGCAATGTGATGGTCTATGCAATTTAAATTAGTTTGTGTCTGTGTGTGTATGACACATTCCCCTATCTATTATAGTCATTAATTTTCAGCAATCTGACTACTCCAAATACTACCTTAATATTAATATAAACTTCCTTTTTATTGAAACAGTTAAAAGTTGTAGATGTTAGGCACAATAAAAGATTCAATGATGTGCTTAATTTGCTCAAATAAAACATGTTACCAGTGTCAACACTGTTTTTCTAACTTTTTTTTTTTTTAGATCATCTGATCTTAAAATTTATTATTATAAAAAATGAGTGGTTGAACAAGAAAATATTTTCTCATAGATAATTCATATGTTATTATTTTCATAATGTAAATTCATGCCGGCCATACACATAAACCTGGGATTCAAATTTAAACAAAGTTTAGAGAACCTTTCAAAGTTGTGAAGCCATTTCTCAAGCAAGCTGAGGGTTTTTCAAGAAGTAAGTGCACAAATACCTATACCCTGATAGCAAATATATATCTATTTGTTTTTAGCTGGAGATTCCAGAATAATCAGATGGTTAGATGAATTTTGATGTACTTACCATGAAACAAAAACATGGACTATAAAATAAATTTACTTTACTAAGGAAGGCATAACAAAGCCCTGAATTTATTTCACAACTATTTATATCATTTTATTGTAAGGGAGTGGGTGGGGATGGATGATTATTTGGGAAAAAAAACTTGATTAAAATACAAAGTTCCCAACTTACACAAGTAGTCCATTCCACAATTTTTGTTTAATCTAATTTATGGATAAATTGACAAAATATATAAACTTTTATTGCTATAAGGTATTAAATATGCGGGGGGGTTTTGTTTAAAAAAAAGGGATGAACATATTTAAAGAGAGATATCATAATGAAAACATGGTCATAAAATATATATTATTTGAAATATATTTCAAACAATATTTAAAATAATGGATGCTTTATAATTCATAATTTTATAATTAATAAAACTTATTCTGCTGCTAATGAATGAAAAAAAAGAAAGAAATCTTTTTAATATGTTAAACTGAATTATTATTCAACTTTAAATGTTAGGTTAAAGCAGTAAAATTAGTTTACTGGTAATGTTGAAAAATTCTTTTCTCCTTCTTACCATTAAGTTGAATTATTGTTAAACCTTGAACAATATAACAAAGAAACATAATTAATTAGTTGCTAATAATGAAAATAATAACTATTCTCTTCTTATTTTCTGTACTGCAAAGAGGAATCATTAGAGTTTAAGGATAATTTGCAGATAAATGGTTAGTAAGAATTGGAAAATAAGAGGCATAGAGGCATGGTTTGTTGACTCAATGATGAAGTGAAAATCAGTATTATTGTTATTTGAAATATATACAATTAAAATCAAATTATGCTATTCCTAGAGTACATTTAATCAGCTGACATATTATTATTCTAACATTTGCCTTTTGAAATCATGTTCTGGAACAGTTTAAAAATATAATAAAATGGATTTGTAAAATTTTTGCTCCATATAAGAAACATTTATATTAATGTATAAAATTATTAAAGTTTGAATAGTAGAACAAAAGTAAAATCAGTGTTCTCTTAATGATAAAGATTTTCTTCACTTTTTCACACTGCTTAACTGAATTATTATTCTAGTCTGAGTTGGATAAAGTAATTACAATGTTTTGCACAATTTCAGTATATATAATAGATATATGTATATTATGTATTTTAAACATTTATATTAGTTGGGATTATGTAAATGGGAACTTCTTATATAATGAAATTTTTGTTACTTAAACATCATGTTTATAAATATTCGAAAAAATAAATATTGGAAGGAGTTGAAGAAAGTTTGACTTTAAATGTTATTAAAAGAAGGGAGGGGGGGGGAATTATGTAGGTGACATCCAGTTCTTTAACTGTATCATTTGTTCATAAATTTGAAGAATTCTTATCAACTATTTCTGTTGTTCTAAAATCTATATAATATTTTTTTGAAGTTATGATAACAACTCAGTCTGGCTATTATTGATTTAAAATTTAATTCAGACAATGAATGTATTATACTAGAGATATATTTTTAACGATTTAAAAGGTAGACTTAAAAGTATATAATCACATGATTTAATGCTCAGAAGTTCGTATGAAGTTTGAGCAGAACTGAATCATGATCCATGAAACTTGAGTTCTAGATTCCACCATTCTACCATTGCATTAACCATGCAAAGCAGGGCTATCATTGGATCATGAATATATATATATAATTTGAGATATGCAAATGATATTACCTAATTGCAGGGGCAAAATATCTAAAAACGTTAATTCTTAAGATTAAAGAAATCAAGTAAAAAGGCAAAACTATCTTTTAGATTTTTTTTAAAAAAAACATAAATTGAATAAAAGTTCCAAATATAGTGAACTTTCTAATTACGATGTCCAATTGTAAAGAGTATACACGAATGAAAGAAGGACATTAAGGATGTAAAATCAGTTGTAAAATAAATCTGTTTCACATATTTTAAAGTGATAACTAATATTTCTATAAACAAAGAAGTTAATTTTGAGTAAAGCTTCAGAATTTTAAAGAAATGCCAGGCAAAAAGTGGATTACATATTCGTAATATGGAAGGAAATGGGAAACCAGTGCATAGAGCAGATTGATGAAGAGAAAACAGGAAATCAGACTTACATAATATTTGAAGAAAAAGTTTTTATTGGAAATTATGTATACTAGAAAATAATCTACTGTGATTAATAACAGATATTCATCTTATCTTAATCTTAAAAAAATCCTGATATAATCTCTATAATGTTTTTTTATAATGTTTAGGACATGAAAAAAGAGATTAAAGAATTAAAAAAATAATTAGTTATAAATGTAAAAAGAAAAAAGAAAGTTATAAAAAGCTCTGATGAAGACTGCAGGACAATCAAAATTGTTAGAAAAATAAATATTATATAAAAATTGCATTAAAGTGTATATGAGGAGATTTATAAAAAAGCAATAAATATAAAAGAAATTTACAATAAAAAAATATGGCATATAAAAAATTTTGTGTTAGCCATAGAATGTTTCCCATTGCAAATTAAATTATGTAAAATAAGCAAAGGCATTTGAAAAATTTATGAATATTTTTATTTTTGTTATTGTTTATTAAATCTTTTATACAAAAAATAATTAAGGTAAAAACAGTCACTGCCCATATTGTCTGTGCTTTATATAAACTAATATTAAAACTGCTATAAAACTTATATATATAGTAAAGCTAAATAATTAATTTTGTAATAATAGATGAAATTTAGAAAATTTTATTTGAATAAAAAATAAAATAGCTCTGCCATTTAGCTAATCAAAATTCATTGGAGGATTTATTCTTTGATATCTATTTCTATAAATTCAATTTATTCATTACTTTAAACTCTTTTTAGCAAAAATCCTTTATTGTACTTATATGCATACACAGTCTTATGTTTCAACTGTCCTGCAGTCTTCTTCAGAGCCAATTTTACTTTAAATTTTCTTTAAAATAAAAAAAACCTTTTTTTAAAAAAAAATTTAAAGTAAAATTGGCTCTGAAGAAAACTGCAGGACAGTCAAAACATAAGATTGTATATAGGTGCAATAAAAGATTTTTCTAAAAAGTGTTCAAAGTAGTAAATAAATTGAATTTATATAAGATATGATAAAAAGAAATTATTTCACACTCAGCTGCCTACTATATATATACAATTTTAATGCACAAATCAGCGCATAACAACAGAGCTTCTTCAAATTAAATCACAATTTATTATAAACTTAATATAAATTATAATACATAATAAATAATGCCCGAGTGCTTTCAAGAGAACTTAGCTCTCATAATCATGGGTAACAAAGAGTAAGCGTAACAAGGTTGCTATGTGTAAATATATGCAGATATATGTAAATTAATTGAACTATATGCGTAAATCTAATTAACCCATTTCTTAGAAATTTTATAACATGCATCTTTCCTATTCATAGCCTTATCATCCATGGCAATAAAACATGCCTCCTTCACCTTTCTCTTAACATCATTTCTTTCCCTACAAACGATTTATTAAATATCGGTTTCAAACAAAATAGCATTGATAGGAAAATTAGACAATTTTACAGTAAATTAAATAACAATGCAATTAAGCAGCAGAAAAATAGAATATTGTTGACATACTTTGCAAATGCCCATAGAAAACTTTCCTCAGTGTTTAATAGAGAATTTCAACTATGTTTTCACACACACCCTAATACCAATAGAATTATCAACAATGCAAAAGATATTGTAACACCCAACAACATTTCTCAGGCTGTTTATAATATCTCATGCCCAGAAAATAACTGCATGGCATCATACTATGGAGAAACGAAAGCAACTCTCTCAACAAGATTGTCCCAGCACAGATATTCTTACAACAAGGCCCAAGCAGACCCAGCTTACAACTCAATATTCGCAATGCATCAGAAATTAACTGGTCATTCATGTGAACCTGAAAATCCAAGAATAGTTTGTAGGGAAAGAAATGATGTTAAGAGAAAGGTGAAGGAGGCATGTTTTATTGCCATGGATGATAAGGCTATGAATAGGAAAGATGTGTGTTATAAAATTTCTAAGAAATGGGTTAATTAGATTTACGCATATAGTTCTATTAATTTACATATATCTGCATATATTTACACATAGCAACCTTGTTACGCTTACTCTTTGTTACCCATGATTATGAGAGCTAAGTTCTCTTGAAAGCGCTCGGGCATTATTTATTATGTATTATAATTTATATTAAGTTTATAATAAATTGTGATTTAATTTGAAGAAGCTCTGCTGTTACGCGCTGATTTGTGCATTAAAATTGTATAAGATATGATAATAAATCGAGATACTACAAATCTCTAGCCCTTGTTACAATACTTAACTGACAGCCAATCAGATGGCATGGATAGCTGTCGAAATGACATCAAACCTAAACACACAACAAAGATTTTATGAGAAAAGGATGGCCACCCTTTTCTCTACTCTTCTTTCTATATATCTGAGCCAGTTGTAAGCATTTAGGTTTGAAAACTTGAAGCTTTAAACATCTTTACAATTAACCCACTGAGTCTAAATTATAAACGTACAATGCGAAATCCTATCTATGAAGTAGTTCTTAGAACATATAAGAAGCAGTAAAATATATAAATAATATTTTAATTTGTGAAGCACCAATAGTTGAAAATTGAAATAAATCGAAATACTGCAAATCTCTAGCGCTCGTTACAATACTTAACTGATAGCCAATCAGATGGCATGAATAGCTGTCAAAATGACATCAAACTTAAATACACAACAAAGATTTTATGAGAAAAGGGCGACCACACTCGTCTTTCTATATATATCTAAGCCAGTCGTAAGCATTTAGGTTTGAAAGCTTGAAGCTTTGAACATCTTCACAATTAACCCACTGAGTCTAAATCATAAACGTACAATGTGAAATCCTATGATTTACTACATAGTAGTTCTTAGAACAGATAACAAGCAGTAAAGTATGTAAATATTTTAATTTGCGAAGCGCCGATAGTTGAAAATTGAAATAAATCGAGATACTACAAATCTCTAGTGCTCGTTACAATACTTAACTGACAGCCAATCAGATGGCATGAATAGCTGTCAAAACAACATCAAACCTAAACACACAACAAAGATTTTATGAGAAAAGGGCGGCCACCCTTTTCTCTACTCATCTTTCTATATATCTATGTACAACACAAAATCCTATGAACACATAACAAGCAGTAAAGTATGTAAATAATATTTTAATAGCAAAATAAAGGAAGTGGTGAATTTGGTAATATCTATTTATATTTTAAATAATTTGATGTTTGTTTCTTTGTTTTGGATCTAATAATTTACATATATGCTAGATAGATTTTTCTAAAAACAAAAAAAAAAAGTGTAGAATTTTGTTTTCTATTTTGTTGAATGTTTAATCAATTTGGGAAGTCAATGTTTTATTTTCCTATGCAGGGAGCTTTTATTTATGTGGAATCATGACTCATCCATATAAAAGTGGTAGAAGAACATATTTTTCTAACTCCAAGAGAGGTACTACATAACTTCTCAATTAGCTTGCACAAATAATATATAGTATGTAAAAATAAATTTAAAAATTAATCAATTAAATAAATCTCCATTATCAATTCAAGTAATGTTATGAATTTTCAAAGAACTAGAAAAAAAAAAGATGAACCTTAAGTTTCATGAACAATTAGTAAATGGCATTATAACATTGGAAATGAAGATTTAACAAGCAAAAAATAAAATAAAAAAATCCATAACTTAAATAATGATTATAAGTATAGCAAATGCATTTTCAAATTAATAACAATTTCACCTTTGAAAAGTCTATTTTGTTTTGAAATTCTAATCAATGTAATTTTTTAAAAAAGCATTATCACTTCTGATTGAATGAATCAAGTGGCATTCTTTGTATGACAACAAAAAATTAGAAAAAATTTCCATTCTAGTTTTTGTTTTCTTCTGAATGGGAGATCTATACTAATAAGCTTTTCCAACATATTGTATTCTCTGCAAAAATGCCAATAGTCTTTTCACTGTAAAATTGCTGGCGAACATGTTAATTCAACAATATTAAATAAAAAACTGATAGCCATGCAAACAAAGAACAAATAAACAGAATGCTACATCAACTAACAAAGTGAGCAAAACAAAGACCCATGACATAACTTTCAATGTTATGATACCATTTGATGATAAAACATAATGACTCATTCTCATATCTTTTATCAATCAGGACCCCATTTACTCCTATCTGCAAAAGAAGCCTCAATTTGGTATGTCCTAAGGGTTTTGAGATTTCCACATTAGAGCCCAAATGCATGTTGCAACTCTAGTTAACCCTATCCTCAATGCCCACACCCCTCAATACCATTGCTTGTTTTACTACCATACATTGGCTGATTTTTTCCCTCAGATCATATTTTCAGGCAGAACAATATAATAACAAATCTTTAGTTGGTGTCTCATTTAGAGATTTTAAAAAAATAATTTATCTTTCTAGACATCTATGGATAATGTTGTTGCTTCTCTAAGTAGGTTCTTTGTGATCTTCAATCATGATTAAAATTTCTGTTAAATTTATTACAAGGTACAATTTCAAACCAAAATGTTTCTCTTTAATCAATTCAAGCTAAATCTCAAACGACATATCTTGTGTGATACTTATCCAGAAGAAATATTACACATTTTTCAAATCTGCTCATACATTTCATCTCTGTTTGTGTTTCACAAGTGCACAATTAACATCAAGCAATTGCTTAAAAACATGCAAAATACTTTCATTCCTATAATGAATCCATGACTGGTCACACATTTAGAACCATATGGATTGCACATCGCTCCATTATATTTGACAATAAAAAGTACAACATACTCAAAAGAAACAACAAAGAATGGTTTAATATATACATATACTCCCTCAAATACTTATCTAGTCTACAATTTTTTCCAGTTGTCCAATATCATAGCTTAAACTTTTATTGGATTAACATTCCACATAAATATGGATTATTGAAGTAATTATAGATTAGTTGAATATTTATCCATACAAACTATATTATTTCTATTTGACTCCATTTTTGTCAGCATTAGACAATATATTGTACTACTTGAATTAGGATGTGCCGTTGTTGATATTTGTTTGTGTAATTTAAAATTTTATTTCCCCACATATGTCAATATTTGTAAATAAAATATTATCAATAACAATTTTTTTTGGTAGATCAGATATTAAAATATGAAATTTAAAGCAGATCACAAATAAAAGCAGTACCAAGATGAATCCATAGTTTGCACAGAAAATATTTTTTAAAATAAAGCTAGACAAAAAACAAACAATGCCCAAAGCCAAACAAACTAGCTGTTATCAGTAAAGAAAATTAAGAATCAATGCTAATGAAGTCCATTTTTCTCATTATCACCTGGCTGGTCCTGAAGGACATCTTTATATGAATTAACTTAAAATTGCTAAAATACAATTAAAAATCCTGTGAAAGAAGGCACTGAAATTTTAAAAAAAGAGAATTCTTCATTACTACCTTAACTATAAGCTGAGTGGAAAACCTATTTGTGAGATTCTGATATTTATTTGAGGAGTGTTACTCTCATAATTTTGATATAATTTTCTTCTTGAGATTATATGTTTAACATTGTTAACCACTGTTTTATAATTTAAGCAAAATTAAAATGCCTGTGTATATATTATATATAGAGAGATTAAGCTAATGCACATGTGCTTTGTGGATTTTAACTATAAATGAATACTCTCACTTCCAAACACAAAATAAAGTCTTTGTGAAAAGATAGAATGAATCCATCTATCCTTTCAACCCAAATGTTCATTAGCTTAATGCTGATTACTAGTATTAGTTTATAAAAACATAGCATTATATAAAATAAATATCTCACTTCATAGAGATAGATTGTAAATAAACAGACTTCATAATGATGTAAATATTTAGATTGTTCCTGAATTAATTATCTTAATTCTAATATGCTAAAAAAAATTACATATGTTAATATTAATAATTTGAAAGTAGAATAAACAGACTATTAAATAAATTATCCATTTTTACATAAAACATCAGACTCAAATTAAAAAATATCTGGTCTGAAACTAGGACTGGTAGAGAGATGGTAAATTAGTAAATAAAAAGTATGTGTGTTAATGTATGTACAAAGAAAACTTGGATAGTGTATGATTCATTTCTTTTAATAACATATTGTTGGCTAAAGTAAAATATCAGATTGTAGAAATGTTTCAGAAAGCATATAGACATATATGATCTTAACAAGGATATGTGTATAAAAGACTAATTAAAACATATACTTATAATATTATCCTCTGTGCAGAAGTCACTGCATGCAGGGCACAAAAGCCTTTATCATGAGTGCACCAAGACACTAAAATAATTAATAAAATTTATATGTAAATAAAAATATTTGCATTTTCCAATCACTTCATTGTTAGAAATATGTCGAGTGTAAAAATTGTTCATTTAAATATGGTAGGAATACTTCTTTACTTAAACTTATTGTAATAATTGCCCAAGTTTGAATTTCAAGGCTTGAAATATACTATGTATATACTCTTATCATTGCACTAAACCAAACAGGCTGATGACATTTTGTCATGATAATTAATAAAACTTATACATAAACATTTAGATTTCCAAATCATTTTATTGTTAGAAACGCATTCTAATGTTGAATATTTTTTATTTAAATATAAGAGAAATACTTTACTTAGACACCTGCTCATGCCTTAAAATATACGTCACATATTCTCTATTGTTGCACAAAACTGAACAGATTGACACCCTTTTGTCACTATAACTAACAAAATGTATGTGTAAATGAAAATATTTTGATTTCCTAAACACTTTAATTTAAATACCCTAATTTAAATAAAAAGTAACACATTACTATTAATAATTTATTTAAAAATAAAACTTATTTTAAGAATATTGTTTGATAATTACAGTAATCCTGCATGTGATGAAATTGTGTTTATCAATGATATTTTATAGTTTATATGTCTCATTCAGTTTCGAATGGTGGTAGACTAACTGTCTTTGGAATATGAGGTCCTGGGATTGATTCCGATGCTGTTATGTACAAAAAATTTTAATAATTAATATTTCTTTTTATTTTATTATGCCATATTATCTTTTTACACATTTAACTAAATAGCTTTTCATATTTTTAATATATTTTTTTTGTGTGCTGTATTACCTTTTTACATTTTATTAAAGAGTCTTTGCATGCGAAACTATTTAATTCTTAACAAACTCATAATAATATTATTTAATGCAATTCTCTTATTATAATAAAGCCTCTACATGGTAGCTCCTGTTGACAAAGTTTTAAAAATGTATCTAGTGGAACAAACTAAATCTTTGATTTTTTAAAATAGTTATCTAACATAACATACAAATAAACAATCTAAGTATAAAAATTGAAATTTTTTTTTTCCCTTAAATAAATCCTGGTTAAATCCCTAATTGTCAACCTATATAATAAAGTATAATATTACTTAATTTTTAATAAGCATTTAAAATATAATAATATAGTAGTGTAAATATTTTATTATTGAATAAAAACAAGAGAAACTATTTATGTAAACAAGTCAAGTGTGTGAGAAGTTCTGAATTAAAAGTAATTTTAGCTAGTAGGTGTTAATAGAATGAAAGAATTATATCAGTTGTGTTATTTAAAATTGGTCTATTTTAGTGGTCCTAATGAAATATAAAAGTTATATCAATAAACAATGTAAGAAAAAAATTTAAAATATCAGATTATGTATACATAAATTATATCTATCAATAGTGGAATAACACATACATAAAAATTAAATAATAATATAAATATATTGTTAAAAAAATATAATTTTGTTAACAGAAAACATAAATAAGTTTATATTTGAGAGATTTTGAATAGGCTTCAAAGAAACAATAATTATTTTTAACTATTTTTAATGAATTGTTGATATGCCAATCAAAGTTGATCTAAAATTGGTAAAGAATTCTAAGAGTTACATCAGATTTTATAACTATTGTACTTCAGAAAAAGACAAGCTGGACTCACTTTTTTCCTCATTATATGGGACAAAGCTCACAGGCAAAGCATTCCAGGAATTCATTCTCTGGCTGCAGATAATATTTTTTAAGATAAGTAAATTAGAAGTAGAATGACATATAATATCAGAGCTGACCCAGGAAGGAAATAGCAGCAGTGCAATGTCATGGATGTGTGTTAATGAACAATGTGGGGTCTTTTAAATATGATAAAAACATTAAAAAATATCTTATTTGCAGATATTTATCAATTAGCAATTTCACAGGGTTGTCCAATATATATATATATGAAAACTTTTGGAAGAAAAAATTAAACAGTTCAAATTTACTAGATAAGTATTTTTGTTTTAAGATACTATTTAATTATGATTTCAAAAATTGTTATTTCAAAACATTAATTTGTTTTATTTTAGCATGTATTTTAATCTCAGAATTTATTTTATAGAAATAAATGACAAGTTTTTCTTAAGAAAGCACTGGGGAAAATGTCCTTTAATTTACAAATTTTATTTCATAGAATGGGGAGGAGATGCTAAAATTTATCTTGCACAAGATGCTCCTTACCTATGGGTCTTGGTTACCTGTATGTGTGGGAAGTTAAATATGCAGCTAGAGGATTAATCATAGACTATATTTGTTTTGATACTTGAGTATTAGTCCTGCAATGTAGGGAAGATAGGTGGCATTATCACATCACAATGAATGTGTAATCTTGCAATGACATCAAATTGAAAAAAAAAAACCCTGCAATGTATATCAAAAATATGTATCTCTATTTCAAAATGTAGTTTTCTTTGCGATATTTTGACTTTTTTTTTCAGTTATTGTCCAGATTTCTTTCTGACTGAGTGAGAGTAAATAGTTTTCATATTTTAGTTTTGTTTTCATAATTTCAATAAGTAATTGCATTTCGTTGACCCAGAAACTGGGGTTCTGCAAAATGGCAAAATAAACAGCAGGAGGGTTATGTGGTGTAGATTACACAAAAACGATGTCACATTTTTGTATACTCAATGATATCAAAGAATTTTTTCTGCCAGGATAAAAAAACGTGGTAATAAAAGTCTTATAATTTATATTTCTTTATTGTTGTGAATTTTTTTTTCTTTTTAAAAAAAAAAAACGTTTATTAGCATTTTTGTGGGAAATCATGAGCACTTTGCAATCAAGTGTTCAATAAAATTCCATTTTGGGGTGAAAATTTTCATCTCCATTTTCTGCGTTAAAAGTGAAGGTCAAATTGTTTGTTTGAAAGTAACCAATTCCTGTTATTTATTACAGGGTAAGTAGCATATGTGTATATTTTGTGTTTTTGTCAATAATATTTAAAAAAATTATAATTTAGTGATTGTTTTGTGCATATGTAAAGTAACATTTGGGAGTTGCATAATGGCATCTTTTATTTTATATATTTTTGGCGACTGAGAAAATGTACTTTTTAAGATAACAAATTTTTGGTTTAAAATGGTTTTAAATATCCATTACTTCCTCAAAATCATACACATCTTCATTTTTTATATAGTTTTAGTTGTGTGTGAAAATGTTATTTTTAGTTCTGCAACACGGTACTGGACCTGCACAATGGCATCTTTTATTTTACGGGGGGGGGTGGGTGAGAAAATGTACTTTTTAAATATACATTTCTTCCTCAAAATCATACATATCTTTTTTTTTATAGGTTTAGTTGTGTGTGAAAGTGTTATTTTTAGTCCTGCAACACAGTACTAGACTTGCTGCCTCTTTTCACTTTCATATCAACTGCCGATAACTTTGTAAATCTTGCAAAAATATCATATACAAGATCCGTGTACACATTACTTTTTTGCAAATCTTGTGAAAAATATCATATACAATATCCAAGTACAAATTATTTTGGTCAGATCATAAGATTACATAGTTATTAGTGGATTGATATGAATGTGAAAAGGTGCAGCAGGTCTAATACCGTGTTGCAAAACTAATACTCAAGTATCTTTGTTTCTTATGGAATTCCAAATTATTCATTTCATATTTAAAGTTATTGATGTTCTGGATTGGTATCTAATTAATACCCTCAGGACATAGCAGAAATCAATTTGTTTCTATGACTAAATATATATTAAATTATATTTTTTGTTATAAATTGTTAAATTAATGACTACATATAAGTTCAGTGTTTGTATGATTTTTTAGATCCTCTTTGGTAGCAATTCATTTGAAGTAATTATTTAACTGATTAATTTTAAAATATCTCATATCAATGTTCTTTTTGTCTTGGCTGTATATTGGTTTAAATAATGAATATCATTGAGTTGATTTAGTTTATTATTACCCAAATGTGCTCAGTATTATTTACTAAAGCATGCTACAATTAATCTATCAGTTTAGTTATATACATATGTAAATAATATGTGAGGAATCCAATCTTTCAGACATGTGCTATTAATTTGCTTATTCTCATCTGTCAAGTCCTTTAAAAGTATAGGTGAATCACCTATGCTAAGAGCTTATTTTTATATAAACCAATACCTAACTGATCAAGCTGACAGTATCTCATTTTTAAACACCCATGATATTGAATTATATTAATTTTGTTAGTTTATATAAAAGTAAGCTCTAAGCATAGGTGATTCACCTATGCTTTTAAAACACTTATTGATGGGTTAGTGCAAGAAAATTAATACCGATAGCAAGTATCTAAAAGATTGGTTTCCTTTCACATGATCTATATATATAGATTGTTAATATATTAAATTACAGTTATATATATATTGGATCTCATATAAAGAAATGTGGGCCTATGCAGCACACTTTGTTCCCCAGACAAGAATGGTAAAACAAAAGCAAAAATATGATCTATGAATATCAGTTTTATAGAGACTGATCTGAATATATATATAAATGGTCCAGTCTTGTAAATGTCCAAGCAAAACTTCTTAGTTGATTGTGGGGTTTAAAAGATTGATGAAAAAAAATTGGTATAAGTAAATTTGAAATAAAATAAAAAAAACCAGCAACAACAAATATGAGAGATTCTGGCAAGCATTACAACTTTTTGATCAGAAAAAATGATAGTAAACTAATAAACTTGAGTGAATATCCAAAGGAAATGATTAAACGCTGGAAAATGCTAATTAGTATTAAAAAGACTGATCCAACCAAAAGACTGGATAAGGGAATTCAAAATTAAAAATAAAAAAAAACATAAAGCAAGCTCAAAAACTTAGAGGAATCAAAAAGCAGATAAAGTGAGTGATACATGGAGAAGCAAGTGGGTCAAAAAAGTAGATTAATTAAAAAGAAAATTAAATTAATTATATGAAGATATTAGAAATTAAAATTAACAAGTTATATAAATATAAAATTGTGTAGGAAAACAAGGCACATGATAGCTATATAAAAAAAACAACATACGGCAAAATGCTGAAAAAAAAAGTGGAATGTTATTTATGCTAATTTAGAAAACTTGCTAAAAAATGCAAAGTAATTTTAAATTCAAATGCCTCTTAGCCCTTATGGAAAAAAATACAGAAAATTTGCATGATAATCAAGTACTTATCTAGCAACGTTTTAAATGTAAATAATAATTATAGTGTCGAGAAATGGACTAAAACATCACTAAGAAAAAAATAAGGCAAACAAGGGAGATACAAGGAAAAAAAAAATAGGCAGAGATATATCCCTGTGAGAGTATATTATCTGGTTATAGGGTTAAATTAGACAAAAAAAGACAGGGTGTTACTATAATCTATTGCACATATAAGAATGTTATGTTAAAGATATTTGAGGTATGGGAATTTTAATTAGCAAATTGAATCATATTATTTAATCAAAACTAATCACTCGGTCAAACATGATTTTCTTTCAGTAATAATTATGTCAGAGAGACAAAGATAATAATTAAAATTTGGAAGGCAACAACCAGCATAATAATGGGAAAATAGAGAGTAATATTAAATATTTAATTTTAAGATTTATATATCAATACAGATTTAGGAATGGATACTTTGTTAAGAATAAAATCAACAAAATAATTTAGATTTTAAATAACTTAAAATACTGATTTTCAATTAAATGTTTATTTTTACTTCATATATTTTTAGAGCTAATAAAATCCAAGCCGTTAAACGTAACAAATGTGAAGATTTATTTCATTAGACATGTTATTTTTTGACATTAATTTCCAAACATCTCTTAGTGGAGTATAAAAGGGTTAATCCTCTACCTGTGGCAAATAATCAGCCTGTAAATGACAAAAGAAGAAATCCTCTTACAGCACGTGGTCTGATAGAAAGAGTTCACATTTATTTATAACCGAGCCATTTTAAAAGAGTTTGTTTAAACAGTTTACAAATCCTTCAGTATTTCAATGAGAACTTAATTACTTTTAACCCTTATCACTAGTCTGACATTTCGGTTTGTTTACACTATTTTTTTTCTTTCAGATATATCCATTATTATTGAAATGTCAAGCAAACTAAAAATGAAACCATAGATAGATGAGTTATTGTTAAAAAAAAAAAAAACAATCAGAAAAGAGAAAAGATGCGCATAGGAAGTAAAGGGTTATTAAAGTTCATCTCTTACTATGTCGGAAAGTAAAAAGATTTTAAATTCTCGTTTTTATTCAACGAAGTGGCAAACTTAAAAGTGATAAACAGATATTAAGTACAAATGCATTAAGAAAACAAAGATTTGAAACAAATCACAATTACAAAAATTACCGCCACTTCTTTCAAATACTGCGAGACTCACGAATATGTCTTATTTATAATTAACAATCAAAAATTTATATTTCTTTTACGATCTGAAATATTGATGAGGAAAAAATTCTGATTTAATGTAGATTATTTTTGCAAAGGAAGATTTAAATTCTAATTAAAATATTACAGAATACTAAAACATGTTACCAATAAGTAGTCTCAAAACTCCTTGAATACTTAATTCAGCAGTATATGCAACAGCTGATGCAATACAATTTTTTGCTTAAATATCATTTGACCATAGAATAGAATTAATAAGCTGTATTTATTTTGAAAGTTAAATCTTATACAGATACTTACGTATTAGCCCGATGAGGATAAAAAACACTGGCACAAATAAATGTGTAGGTAAAGACCGAATTAAACACATTTACAATATTTTAAAAACGAAAATTTTTAAGTGAATATTAGATAATATCCCGATCAGAAGAAAGTTGTTAGTCAAAATGTAGGTTTATTATCTAATACTCACTTGAAAAAAAATATTTTCATTTTTAGAAGATTGTAAATATCTTAAATTCAGTCTTTATTTACACATTTGTTTGTGGCGTTATAAGATCATATTTTTCTTCGTGTACAAAATGTTTTTTCTTTCCATCGATCGCCGGACTAATACGTACGTGAAATCTAACTGTCGGACTAACGTAAATACCATTTTACTTTATATTGTTCCGATATTTATTAAGTTTTCAACATCATAATGAATTAAAGAGATAAATAACTTTTCTACTTTTTAGATTGCAATATTTTTCACTTCACCTAATAAAACATAAATAAAGCATAATAAGTATTACTTACTAAAAAATAATAATGATGGAATAGGTTCATTGCTAGACACTCCATAAGAAGTTTGACGATCGGGAAATGGTCAATCTGGGCGCGATCTGTGCAAGTCCCAGTGTTTCCATTCTATTATTGCACAAAATCTTGTAGAGTAGTCCACTTTATTTATGGAAAATCTTATGGTATCTCAGTTAGTGCATGCTTCATAATCTGAGAGATTTAAATCTGATGAAAGTGGGAAATGTTTTTAGAAGTTTATTATTTCTCAGTCAAGACTATAATTTTGTTTCCTCATAACTATCAGACTAGCAATTCAATATAATCAGAAAATAGGTATTTCATGATTGATAGTTGAAGGATAAACTTCTAGTGTATTATGGGTAGTCAGATGATTATTGATGCACCACATAATTACTAAAATTTTTTTTTTTTTATTTAGTTATGAATTTAAGAATTATAGAGATTTCAATCATGAAATAGATTTTCTAATAGCTTTATTAAGTTATAACAATTCTATCATTGTAGCCATAGAATCAGCAGTCATTAACTAAGTGACTCATGGTCTATGTTTGCCCACATTTAAATAGATTAGTGGCTGGGGAACCTTTATTCTGCCAAGAACCAGTTGGGTATTTATAATATCATTCATGGACCATACAAAATCAACTTAAAAATAATTTTGCTACATTTGATCAGAAATTTAATTAATTAGCCCTAATGGAATGACTGAAACTGCTTTTCTTTGGTGAGTCACATGATATTAGCTGGTATTGATGATGTTGGTATACACAATTGCTTTTCCAGGTTTGCATGGAATAATCTGGAGCATAGTTGGATCTGTGATGTTATGATTTGAAAAGAACTGCTCACAGCAGTAAGTTGTTCCAAACACAGATGCAATCTCAATACACATTTCCCTAATAGTAGGAAATTCATAACTGCTTATGTAATTTTTATAGAACTCGAGCAGATGGATGTTGTTATATCTAATGTTCAGTTCATCACTGTTTTGCAGCTAAATGATATTATGTTGTAAGTTATCAGGCATGTTAGCTGGTTCCACATTAAACAGAGTTGCAAAGATGTTAAATTCCATTTGTTTACTTTTCATGCCCTTGAATTTTTCATTAAATGCCTCAATTAGTTCCACTCATCTATCAGCATAATCAAATGTTGGTAGAAGGTTTCTGTATTAGCTGTTATTCCTTTCGAGTTGTGCTTTCTAGAGACTTAATTTATTTTCAAATGATTTCACATTTGAAAGCAGAGAGTGGAGAAACTGATTGTAACCCTACAAGTTGATGTTCATTTCTGATAGTTACTTGATAATACAGTCACTTTGTAAAACCTCATGAGCATGATCTTGTGACTCAGCTACTACACTTCACGGTGGTAAATAAGATCACACTCTGAATCAAGATCATTCAGAAATTCCATAAAGCGATGGCTTTAAAACCCTCTGCTTTTGATAAATTTCATGCATTACATTTCTGTTGATATCACATTGCTGAGATGCAATCTTATGCACAAAAATCTTCTTGATATACAGTGCAGTGGCAATCACTTGGACCAAGGCTGACATGATTCATTTCTTTTTTGACAAATGCAATTTAATCCTTCTTGTGAATCAATCATGAATGAAGCTCTATCTGTAATAAGACCACTTAAGTTTTCAAATATTAGTTTGTTTTTATCATTCACAAAATAAATATCTCAAAGAAATCTTCATCACATGAAGTGTCATGTATGGATTGTAGTGACAGTTGTTCCCCTTGCTTGTCAAACTCTGCAATTATCATTCGAATGAAAACAGCCATTGAGAAAAATTGGAAATCTCTTGTAGAATTCTTCAGTATTATTTCAACATTTTGTGCTAAGTCAATAATTCAAACTGAGATAATTCTTTAAGACTAATACTCTGAAACAATTTTTACTTTGTCTGGTGCTAACATGTTTGAAGCAGTCATCATACATTCTTTTACAAACTCTCCTTCTACACAAAATCTCAGTTTCTTTACAATTAGCTGACTATAATAACTTGTCTAAATAATCTCATCTCTGTTACACTGAGGCTGAGTGAAAGTGGCTTGTTGGGATTACAAACTATGTTGAAGAGCACCGATTTTATCTAGCTGCATTGAGGCTCCTATTTCATTGAGTTTAGATGTTTTGAGCTGCAAAGATGCTCCTGATTGGCTTTTTTCATTATTGCTGGTGCATCAGCACAAATTAGACTCACAGGTTTGCTTTTAATTTCAACAAAAAAAATTACTTGCCCATTTGTTTTGAAAAGACTGACATATTGCATCAAGTTTTTTCTATGTAGTAACCATTAGTAAGAAGTAACAACAGTTTTAATAATAATCCGATGTGAATTGTCCTTTGTCATTGTCATTAGCAATGGCATTAATTTTTTGCTTTATTGTCACTGCTTATGGGATGTTACATAAGTCTTAATATCTATGCAGTGTGTACAGCCATCAATGAGATTAATTAGCTTTGATTACTGCTCTAATCCTGCATTTTGAATGTGGAGCTTATTCAACATATAACATCAACTCTTAGTTTTTTTCTGTGAACTGTGTCATGTAGTATACATTTGTTATGGAAAAAACTAATAGATTTATTAAATTTCAAGTCTTGCCCATAGTTGCACAATGATTTCACATGCCTTATACATCCCACAGGCTGGACATTCCCCACCTCTGCACTATGGGTTACAAAATGGCAAATCAATCAGCAAAGGAATTCTCCATATTTTTGAATGACAATCTTATAAATATGGTTGACCATAAGACAAAACAGAAGCTTAAAAATCAGTAACATGTCTGAAACATTTTGAATAATAGCGTTTCATATATATATATATATAAAAACAGATAATTGATTATTACTATCCTAAAGATGATTAAAAAAAGTGTTGGAAATGTTTTTCAATTAGTAATATTGAGAGTCAGATTAGAATTAAGTAGTTAAGTAGTTTTTCTTTAATGCAATTTAAAACAATTACTGCTGAAACACAATTTATTTATTAAAAACTGTAAATAGATTACCTGCATATTTAACTATTTAAGATTACCTGCTGATAAAAGAATGAGAAAAATTATAATTAAAGCAGTAAAACCAACAGTTCTGATTAGTCAAATTTACAGTAGAGGACACTAGAATAGATGGCTGTTGTTGTTTTTTAAACCAAAAATTCCAAACTTTTTTTACTTATTTTATTTTTATTACAGGGACTTATAATCAATGAGCAATAATCAATTAATATAAAAAACCACTAAAACATTACATCATCACTATTTCTTATGCTTACACAACCTGTTATTAGCAGAAGCAAACACTCAATCCAGTAATGACTCCAGTGCAAGCCTTAGTAATCAATGGATGCATAAAATCTCCATTTAGTGTCTACTCATCCAAAATACCTAGATTAGTTTCTAGCTTGTAGCTTTCATTAGTGTGAAGCCTTTGATCTGAGAGCACTGTACCTAGATCTAAGGAGCTAATAATCTAATACAACTCTCCAGCAGCTACTTTTTACCTATTTAGTTAACTATAAAACTAGGAGCTCAAAATGGAAAATACATTAAATGTTTTCAATCCAAGCTCATTTGCCTGGGTAGTTATATAGATCTGAATCCAGTTCAGCATCTATACATTTTTATGACCTTATTTTAACAAAAACTATAGTCACCATTAGGCAGGAGTGATATAAAATCACCAAAACATAACATGATCACCAGGCCATTATTAGCACTAGCCAACTCCCCATACAATAGTGCCATCCAATGCAAGCCTCAGCAATCAATGGATGCAGGAAGGGTTTGTGTATAGAATCCCTATCTAATGTCTACTCATCCAATATCCTCAGACTAGTTTCCAGCTTGTAACTTTCATCAATGAAAAGTTTTGGATCTGGCAGCACTGCACCTAGATCTAAGGATCTAATGCAACCCTCCAGCAGTCACATTTTATTTATTTAGTTAACTATAAAGCTAGGAGCTCAAGATAAAAACACATTAATGTTTTTAATCCAAGATGAGTAGGCACTAGATAGGGATTCTATGCACAAACATTCCTGCATCCATTGATTACTAAGACTTGCACTTGGTGGCACTACTATATGGAGAGATTGCTACTGCTAATAATCAATCAATGTAAAGACACTAATATAAATTATTTTTTGTATGAAAGTGGTGATATTACTCCAATATAAAGATGATGTTTATTTTGGGTCAATTCTTTAAACATTGATAATAAAAAAAATATCTAGTCAATTCAGCTAGCTAATAATAATATTATCGTCTCATTAATTATATCATTAAACTCTGCATCAATATAAATAAATCAACAAATGAAACTTTACCCATTTTAATGATAGCTTTTGAAACAACTCCTACTTTATATTGCATATATTTATTTATAGAAAAAAAAAACTCTAAAAAATTTATATTTGTCAATTACATATTTGTGCATTTTAAAACATATTATGTTAATATATATACATTTATTTTATTTTTAGAATATTTTGTCTCAATCTATTTTGTATTATTTATTAATAAATTATATTATAAAATATTTTAAAATAAAACTGAAACAAAAACGTATGTGGAAATATATGGAGCAAACAATAGCTTTTAAAAATAGACAAAATATGCCTTCAAATATGCATACGGTTAAGAATTCTTTACAAATCAGACTTTCTAGAATCATTTTAAATAACTTGTAAATAAAGCCTTTTCAAGTCAATGTAATTCAATAATCAGATAAAAAATTGTAAATTTATAATGCTCTTAATGTATACACATACATAAAGAAAACAGAGAAATATATGCATGAGATTAAATAAAAAATTATTTTTAATAACAATCTAAAACTAAGAGAGATCTTTTAAAAAAGTGAACAGCAAATTCATTGTCTACAATATATGATCTTGTCATTGCAGCTGCTATTAGAATGATAATTCAATTTTTATCATTATAATATGATAAAGATAAATCATGCAAAGCAACAATTTCAATTGAAGGTAAGCAGATTCAGGCTATCATTTGACAATTTCATTTTATTTGTCCACCTACTGTAGATCACTTTCAAGTGAAGAAAGACCATTAAGCATCACATGATCACCATCTCTTATACTAGCACATAATTGTTTATAAACAAGGCAAAACTCTCCATACAGTAGTGCCACCCTGTGCCAACCAGAAAGTAGTCTGGGGATATTGGATGAGTAGACATTAGATAGGGATTTTATGCATAAGCCTTTCTGGCATCCATTGATTACTCTGGTTGGCACAGGGTGGCACTACTGTATGGAGAGTTTTGCCTTGTTTACAAGTGAGGAGAGACTGAATGAATTGAAAAAAATATATTCAATATTAAACTGAACATTGATAGTGTTTTCAAAAGTACAAAAAAAGGTAAAGAGACAATTGATCTCCGAAAAGTGGACATATCATAAATCTAGTAGAATTCATTATAAATAAAAGATAAGAAAATAGCATTGCAGAGATTAATAATAGCAAGATTAATTATCCATCTTAAATGAAGATATTTTGCTCTAAATGGTTTAATACAGTGGTAAAATGATAGATTTTGGAATGGAAGGTCTTAAACTTGGATCTATTTCTGGAACTCAAACTTCTTATGAATTCCCAGATAATAAAACCATTTGATTATTATTAACAAAGTCATCAAATGCAGATAATCCAGATTTATATTCAAACAAATTTTTTTATAGAGATTTATAGAATATTTTTAATTAAATTAAACAACATTTTAAAATTGTTAAAAAAGATTCTAAGGTTATAATTGAAAAACAAAAGGTGAAAGTTTTGTGGGTAAATTTAGAGATGAAGAAGAGCAATAAAGACTTATCAAGAAAAAAACTTCCCAGTACATTATAAATTTTTTTTTAAAAGATTGCAAAGCAAAAATAGACATAGAAGCATCCAGTAAAGGAATAGTTGAATTGAATTATATTTTGACTAATATATATGTTTCAAGACTAAAATCTGTTTATTAAATTCAACATAGGAAATGTGACACATTAGTGAGATTATTCAGACAAACTACAGATAAAGACTATTGAGAAAGATGGCATCACTATTTAATATCCTAACTTCAGAAATGCTCTAATGAAATTAAAGTAGACTTAGTGTTTTCATGAAGATTTGTGTTAATGATATTTTAGTTGTATTTATATATTGAACTATTTTTCCATCTTCCAATATGAAGTATTGAATGTCTTTAGAAAAATTTAATTTTAATTAAATTTTCAAAGTACATTCAAATCTTAGTAATAGCATACAAGTTAGTATATACACAATGTTTTGAGAGATATTATTCTCCTCTCTTCTTCAAGTATTATTGACCTGAACAATGACAGTACTAGCATTGGAATCGAACCTGGACTCTTAGATTCTTAAATATTGAATTTTAAGATAACACTGTAATCAATTAAGCTATCCTGCCAAAGGCAAGTCATTAGAAATTTCATATATTTATATATGAGATTCCTCCTGATTTCTCTACTTTTTCTGAGGAGCAAAGTTGATTAGTGGTTTCCATACATTATGTATAATCGCAGTAGGTTGACTTATGGGGTTATTTGCCAATATCATGTGAGCAGGTTCTTTGAATTTTCTTCTTTGTACCTTTTCCTCCTATTCAATATTTTTGTATTTTAACAACTGAATATATGATCATTGGTACATACATGATCTGCGACATCATTTTTCTCTCTTTTTATCATCAGTTTGTGCTCTTGCAATTGCTACTCAATGGGGTGACTGGTCTCACCAATATACATTCTTCCACATTCACATGGTATTTCATAAATGCAGTTTTTGTTTTTCTGCATTTCAAGTTTAGATCTTGTAGATGTTAGAATTCCTCATAGTGTTGTATGGCTCTGGAGAGCTTTTCTGATGTTATACTGATTGCAGATTTTTCTTAATTTATCTGCTATATTTGGTATGTATGGATACACTATAAAGTACTAACAATTTTTTTTCTTTAGATGATTCTTTTTGTTATCTATTTAAGGTTTTCTTAATAACAGATGATGAATAAGCATTTTTCCAAAAAGTTTGTTCTATATAGATCTTTTCTTTTTTCAAATCACTGGTTTCTGAATAATCTTTTGCTCTGTTCCATAGTAATAGTACAACTCCATGTTTGTGGTTCTGGTGTGACTGGATGTAGTAGAAATACAAAACATGGTTATATTATCACTATAAAAGAGAGCAATGGAAGTTTCTTTAGAAACCAGTGATTTTAAAAAAGAAAAGATCTATATAAAACAAGCTCTTACTAAAATGCTTATCCATCAGCTATTATTAAGAAAACCTTAAATAGTCAACAAAAACCCCATCTAAAGAAAAAAAAATTATTGGTACTGTTGTGTCCATACATATCAAAAGCAGCAGATAAATTAAGAAATTTGAAATCAGTATAATATCAGAACAACTTTCCAGAACCATATTACACTAGGAGAAATTGTAACATCTACAAAGCCTAAACTTGAAATGCTGAAAAGAAAAAACTGCATCTATAAAATACCATGTGAATGTGGAAGAATGTATATTGGTGAGAGCAGTCACCCAATTGAAAAGCAATTGCAAGAGCACAAACTAATGATAAGAAGAAATAGATGTGTCTAAGATAGCAGACCATGTATGTACCAATGAATATTTATTCAATTGAGAAATACAAAAATATTGGATAGGAAGAAAAAGGTACAAAGAAGAAAATTCAAAGAAGCTGCTTACATGACAATGGTGAATAATCCCATAAGTCAACTTAGTGTGATTATACATAATGTATGGAAACCTCCAACCTTTGCTCTTAGAAAAAGTGAAGATATCAGGAGGAACCTCATAAAAAATATATGAAATTTCTACTGACTGCTGCCTTTGGCAGAATGGCTCAGTTGGTTAGAGTGTTACCTAAAAATTCATTGTTCATGAATCTAAGAGACTCGGATTCAATTACCATTATAGTTCTGTCACTGGTCAGGCCAGCAAAGATAGGAGAATAATACCTCTCAAAACATGGTGCATATACTAATGTACTTTGAAAATTAAATAAAATTAAATTTTTGTAAAAGACATTCAATACATTATATTAGATGATGAAAATAGTCCAATATATAAATACAAACTAAGAGTTGCACGTTATTTTAAAATGTTAGCATTAAAAATAGTTCAGATATAAAAATGATCAAGAAGAAGAGCTACACAAGTGACAGAAATAAAAAAGTAGATATTCCCCAGTATATTTATTCTCAACTAAGAAAAGAAAAGTATTTTTAAAATGATCAACTTGGAAAAATTGAATGTCTGAAATATGGTAAAATTGATGTAAAAAAAATTAATAATATAAAGAAAGATTAATTGTGAAATTCTAATTATAGAAAAGAATATGATCATAAACAATATGAAACAACATTTTGGTATTGAAAAAAATGTTATTTCAGCAATTATGAATTCTGTAAAAGAATTCCATATATGTATAGTAATAAAATAAATATACAAAATAGCCCCTATAGTTATGATACATCTTTTGAAATGCCCAGTAGTTTTAATAAAGTGGGGTAAAACATAATAAGATAATTATATTGTAACGGTAAGAATTGTCCCTCCATGCAACAAAATCTAGAACACAGGCAAAATACACTAAAGCTGATCAAATCCGGATACTGGGATCCAGAATCCGACCAACATTCAATCCTTTCACCTCTGCTCAATGATTTAATACCCTATGGATGACATTCCTCAACTTACACAGACACTCAATTTACCCTCGCTCCGGCAGTCACCCCCGGTGGAACAAGAGACTCATAAATTAACTAGTTTGTCACTGATTTGGTCAGACATATACACATATGGCTAAGTAATTAATTATAGAACTTAACAGACTGATCTACATATATATGAAATGGTGTATGTGCAAATTAATCTAGAATTGGATAAAACGAACTCACGGACAATAAAATATGGAAACAAGTTATAATTTTAGATATTATTAATTTAATAAAACAATAACAAATAATAAATCAAAACATACAAAATTATATGATGGGAACATGAGCTATAACGCTCGCAGGCATTAGATAACTAATGAGATTAATGTTACCTATCTCATTATAAGTGTTTAATAAAGTGTAGTGCAGTATTGGAGTTTATGCCTATTTTAATATGCCAAATTTCTAGCTCTCATGTAGTCTGCTAGATCATATTGAACTATATAGCCAAAGTTATATAACTAACTATAATAGTGCTCCTATGGTGTCTATCTATACAAAGTTAAATCGAGCATGTAATTAGGCTCAGAGATACGCAGGTTAGCGTGTTAATCTAGATTAGTATATACTCTAATGCTAGATAAGCATTTAATATAAAAGGAGAGAAAACTGGCTTATAATAGGTTTACCTATATCCTCTAT
This sequence comes from Epiperipatus broadwayi, assembly GCA_028023455.1. Lineage (NCBI taxonomy): Eukaryota > Metazoa > Onychophora > Udeonychophora > Euonychophora > Peripatidae > Epiperipatus > Epiperipatus broadwayi. Next base: position 5,913,963 of record JAQFVV010012460.1, on the reverse strand, counting down.
GGCACATATTAAAATATTAATTAAGCAAAAAGGTGCAAATGGGTCATTATTCATGGGCTTCAGCATCGAATGCTCGGTTCGCCCTAAAACTGCTCAACTTGCCACGAATAAGAACATTAGTAGTTCAAGGAGTCGGATAAGCATTATGAATAATCTAGGTCCTTGTGCCCTAGTTCTAAAAGTGTGCTTGAACCTGAACTAAAGTGGATGAGTGTGTCGTCACCAGCATGTCATTAAGAATCATGTAGCAAGCAGATAAGTGTACATTGCGTACTTTGTAAGGACACATCCGCAACTTATACATATATAACACAAATGAGTAAAATTATATTATCGTGCCTTAAAATTAGATAGCGTCTATTTGCATATCTATACAATCCAGTTCTCAAATTTAGTATTTCAAATATACTATTTAGGGACTAAATTAATTAGTAACCTAGTTTAATATTATCACCTGCATCTCAACATATATAAATCTAAGGAGGATAAAGCATATTTGCGGGGTAATTACAAATAAAACGTTAAAATATGCTTTGAGAATATCTCTATGGCTAGTTCCTATGATGTGCGAGTTACATATATAAATAGTTATAATTCATAACTAAAATTAAGCAAACTACATAAAATAACTAGATAACTGATTATTGTAATATTAATACCCAAAACTTAATCAGTAAAATAATAATATGATCTCGAAACAGTGAGTGAGAATGAATAATAATAATTCAATTATTTAATATTTATTATAGTGAAGATTTGAAATTATCTTCACCAATCGATAAGTTAAAATTATATTTATAAATACTTGCAGTTTCGAGTCATTTGGCATATTAAATACGTATAATATTAAAATGATAAAATCATAGAATAAATCGAATAGATTTAGAAATAGGCATAAAAAGACGGCAGGAAATTATACATTTAAAATAGATTATTAGAGTTCTACATTTTAAAAGAGAATTCGAGTTTTACATTTTAAAAGAGAATTCAAGTTTTACAATCAGGCAAGACTTAGCATTTAACAATCTTCTTTGTAGATTTTAGTAAAGGTGTTTGAGAAAGGCAGATTTAATAAATAGCTAGCTTTTAAAAGAAAGAAACGAAAGTCACAGTTTATAAACAGAGCTCTGAGAGAAAATTTACCATTTAGTTGTTTCCATTGCAATTAGTTTCTGGAGCACTTGGGATGATATTAAGTTGACACTTTTGAAGATGATGTAAAGTTAATAGAGATTTTCCATGGGCTACTTTTGCTTTGCTGATATTCAGCATTAGGCTTTATTGGACCAAAGTTCTTCTCCATTCACCGCGAGGAGAGAGGCGGTGAACTATTGCCTCGATCATTTTGAAGGTAAAACCGGTGTAGGTTCTGCTTAATCACTTAATATATATATATATGATCGATCCTTGGCAACAAAACTTTTAGTATTTATACTTTTCAAACTCTGGCTACCTGTTAATTTTTATGAGCTTGAATGTAGCTGAAAAGTCCATTTATTTATTTTAGCAAAACATATTTTATAGTTACAACCAGTAGAAAAACCCATTTATTTATTTTAGAGACACATTTTTAAGTTATAACCAGTAATTGAGATTTTGTTTTCCTGGTTATTTCGTTATTAACATTTTATATTTAGCAAATCAAGTCCACGCTATTTTAGGACCAATGCATGACTTACTTTAAAATCTGTTTACAAGATCAAATGTTATTTTGACAAAGTAACTTTCATAATTAGTAGAAAACTAATTTTATAACCATACGTGCAGAATAACAGGAAATATATATATGCGATTTCAATAATACATCAATAAAATTGACTAAATAATTTAACTAAAATATTTCTTAAACTAGAAATATTTATAAAATGAATATACATATCTATAATATATATCAATAACATAATAATTTAAACTAAAATATTTCATAAATTAGAAATATTTATAAAATGGATACATATCTGTAATCTATACATATACTATTAAATTACAGACATACTGCTCACATATATATACATGATTCTGCATATATAGTAATTTAATGTTATTTAAATGGGTACTCTGAGAGGGTTTAAACCTGGCCTATGGATAGATGTGTGGGTAAAATAAGTGAAATGGGCAGATGGATGAAACTGACCTTTTCAATATCTATAAAGAATTTTTTAAAAAAACCAGGAAACAGTAGAATCATTATCAATATTTTAACAGAAACAGATGAAAAAATAAAGAATTTATTGGCAAATTTATATACAAAAAATTTAAAGGATAAAGATATACCAAATGATTAAAAATCAATAATGATATTTTAAAAAAAAGAAAAAAAAATTAGAAATTATATATTTATTAGTCTTCAACAGTTCTGTATAAGAATATTATAAATCATTTACTGGTTTCAAGGCAATGAAAGAAACAAACTGGATTTAAAATTATTTATTGAATGTTAATTACATATAAGTAATAATAAGTTGTCTTGCATTGGTAGTCGAGAGGTCAGTGCGACTGCTTTGCACTTGCAGGCAGTTGCCCGGGTTGCGGGTTCGCGTCCCGGCCAATGCTATGACACTTTTAAAAAAAAGTAATAATAAGTTATTAAAATGATGAATCAGTATAAATTACTATTCATATTGGATGTGTAGACATTATAAAAAAAGATTCACTCCACGATAATGTTAAAATCTGAAAAATATGAAAAATATTCATCAAAATGCAATAACAATGATTAGAGTATGTTGTGACTGTAATATATATATATATTGACAAGGGAATATGACAAAGTGATTTAATTTTTTGTTTTAAACAGTTTTCCAGAAAGCATTTTGTGGATTAAAATAAAAACCTAAAAGAATAATAATAAAAGATTATTTAACCTGCAATGGCTACAATGGAGTTTTGTTACCTTAAGGCTGCAACTGAAAAGTCATGTCATTCATATTAAAGATTTTATATAATTACATTTTCAAAATTGACCCTTTTTTTTTTTTTTTAGTAAAAGCATTATTTATAATAAAAATTATAATATTTGAATATACATATATAATCATAAAATCAAAAAATTTAGAAATAAATTGTTTTTGTTTAGAATAGCTTCTAAGTGAAAACAGTTGATTTGCTATTTTCAAACCAGTTATTATAATGAAATAAATTTGTTAATTTTATATTATTGTAAGCCTTATTTACAATAAGTATCATAATATAGGGGATTTGAACATGGACTTTCAGACTCCCTTCAGCCACCCATTCCATCTCATATAATCAATACACATGATCACATACATATGAAAAAGATAAATAATCTCTAATATAACAGCATTTTTCTAAAAAAAATAGAAAAAAAGAGTCATAGATTGCAAAATTAAAGGGGAAATGCTACACTATTAAAACTGAAAATTTGAGCATAAAATTTATACTACATGAGGTAAATTCAAATTAGTTTGAGTTTTGCAAAATAGACATATTTAGGAAGGTAATGAAGGCATTTGAACATTTATACCGGTATCATTTACTAGTTGTAGTCATTGCAGGTTAAATATTTATATTTTTCAGATAACGTAATTGTTTTCCATAAATAGTGCTTTAGAAAATGCTACATGTATTATCAGATAGATGAAAGCAAGAAAATATGATTAAAGATAAATACTTAAAAGACTAATATTATGTTGAATGCGTTTTCAAAAAAAAAGAAAGAAAATTTGATAGTAATGGATTAGTAATTCTAGTTAAGAATTGCAAATAATTGAACAGATTATTAAAATGAAGAAAAACGACTCACTATTTTAAAGAATGCTTGAAATAGATTTTTTTTTTTTTTTTTAATAAATGTGTTTTACCAATGCACATTTAAGATTTAAGATTTGATTCTTAATAGCAGAGCGATACAAAGATTGCAGACCAAATAGCAAAATATGGAGAAATGTAAGCAGAGATTAATAAATAGGGATAAAAGGTAATAATGCTTAAGTAAGAAAGAAAACAGATATCAATGGGATTACTTAAAAAATCAAGGGGCTAAAATAATGTTGGAATGAATATAGTAACAGATGGACAATAGTCTTAACTTAGATCTCAAAAGATTTTTAGAGATTTATAAAGATATTATATATGAGATTAAAAAAATTGCTGGAGCAATATATAGAAGAGAAGCCATGTATAAGAGAAACTGGGTTAAAATTAGAGAGACATTTATTCTGCAAATGATGGTGAATATGAAGAATTCAAATTTTTAAATTTTAATTGTCAAATTAATGTCATCCCTGGGTTGTGTATATATGAATTATTCAGAATAGATTATTGATTGGTTGGTTTTTGCTGCTTAATGGCGCATTTGCCATTGTGAGGATAGAATCCATCCTTCTTACAGCTGTTACTTTTCTTATTCTTTCGCATCAACCATTCTGAGCATGTATATAATTAGATTATTTGTTCGCAATTTATATTTCTTTTACTGTAGATAAATGAAGAACTTGTCTATTTTGGTTAAAACATTTCAAAAAAATTAATAGGAATACATAATTAGAAAATATAATCTTGTTTATAAATCGTATGAAAAGCATATGCTAAGATAGAAAGAAATTATTTAGAAATTTGATTTAAAAAATCAAAAGCTATTTTAAGTAATGAATAGTCTAACAAAATGTCAACGTTCGTTAATACAGATGAAAATTAAAAATTGCTAATAGCCATAAATAATTATATTTTTTTAAAAAACGAGTAGATTTCGTAATATATATGAATAATTCTTGACTTGGCATTAATGAAATCTTGAAGCTTTTCATTTCGGAGAAGAATTAATTTTTATATTTTATCAATCATTTCATTAAATTAGTTCTATTTTAATCGCTACGGTGAGATTCAATTAGTTTGGTGTTTGATCTTTCAGCTTACGAAAATAGAAAAAAAAAAGAATGTTTATCAGAAAAGGTCTGCAAAATAAATATTACAAGAAGATTATTATGACATAACTATGAGAACAATAAAAGGATTAATAGTTGACTTATAAATATACTTAGAAGAGCAGTTATAAAAATAAATTGAATGTCTTTATAATCTACTACATGACAGGAAACATAATATCCGTTTCTTTCACAAAATTAATAAATTACATTATGGTTTGAATTGAAATATAGTATTTAAATTCATTTTGACAAAAAACGTTTATCACTGGTGCATCACATGAATAAATATAGGCGGCAACCATCACATAATTAATGCATAATGGATGATCAAAGGTCACTAGAGAACTTACAATTCTGTATCAGCCACAGGGGGGGGAAATATTATAATATTCTTCTAATATTGATATATATTTAAAAAAAGCAATTAAAAGAACAACATATATAGATCCTGATATAGGTAATTGTTAAGGAAGTAAAATAAAATTCAATATAGATTGTATTTCAAGGAGAGGTCTATTAAATATATACATAATTTACATTAATAATTTTTATTAGTCACTCATTAGATTAGAGATTATCCAATAATGAATAATATTTCTGTAATGTGATTTTCAATACACTATTCTCATGCAAGGTAAGGAATGGTTTCTATCTACTTTTAACATCTTATAGAGAGATGTAATCATAATCATATGATCAATGATGTGAAACAGATCTATGATCCCCTAGATGCACATTTCATGCTGAACCAGCACTCATTAGTTGGCCCAGACTACAATCTCTTACACATATCTTTATCATTGTTCAGTATATACATATACCAAATTACTACAGTTTATCTGATAAACATCAAATGTACTGCCTTCACAACTTTGAAACAAATCATTTAATGAAAGTATATTAATAATTTTTATTAATCACTCATTAGACTAGAAATTATCCAATAATGAATATTTCTATAGCATGGTTTTCACTACACCACTCTCATGCAAGGTAGGAAAAAGTTTTTAACTGTTTTTTTAGTGATGTAGTGAAAATCACACTACAGAAATATTATTCATTATACATGACTTACTTCTCACAAGAGCTGAATTTGCATTCACAAAGCTATGAGTTAAAAGATAAGTTTTGGATTATTGTATGAAAATCCATTTTCATGAATATGTAAATAAATCATAACCAAACTGGTTTCTAATAAATAGTAACAAAGAAAAGGTTCTGATTCTTTTATCAATTTTCATGAATATATGAATAAACCACAAACAATGGTTTCTAATAAACAGTAAGAAAAACTTCAATTAAATAAACTCTCCATACAAAAAAAAATGTGGATGGTTATAAGCTTTGAAAAAATGTTACTTATAAGCCATTGCAATTAAAATTACTTTTGCATGTGCAAAAATTTAAAAATATATCAAAAATGATACATATGGAATTTGAGAAAAATTTACTAAAATAAGGACAGGTATCTGATCTGGTATGTGTGTGCAATAATACTGTCACATAGGGTTTTACATACAACTTTTTTTTCTATTTTTTTTTTTAAAAAAAAAACTATTTTGTACACATATTTTTAGTTAAGAGAGTAGATAGTATTACAATAATAAAAAATGAAACTGAAAATACATAATAAAAAAAATTACATTAAAAATTAAATATTATAATAAGATACAAAATAAAATGTAATTTTAATTAGGAATGGAACATAGGATGAGTGAGTACAGCATGAAAGAATTGTGCAGAGAGGTAATTGAAATGTTTTTCACAGATATAAGAAGTATCTGATCATCTCCAATAAGATTTCCAAGTCATTGCATTTCTAATCTATTTGCAAAAATTAATTTAATTAATAAAAACTTTTTCTGGATAACTCACATTCTTTGAATTAAATAGAAAAGGTACTTTAGCAATGTAATTTACTTTTAAGCCAGTAAATAAATAGAGCATTAAAAAAAAGTCTGATCTAGTCAAACAATAAATTTGATTATGTTTAGCTCATACAGATAAATGCATACTTGTGTGTAAATACAAAATATAGATGCCTTTTGTAAAAATACATTTATTATTTATTATAATCATAATATATGAAACATAGTTTTATTTCTTGTGTTGATAGTAAGTCTGAATTTCTTAGTTTTTTCTTTATAATATTTTTTAAGAAGCTGATAATATTTAACTGCTTATTCGATCTTTAGTAGAAAGTGGCCATATATATTTGGATCCCAAATGGCACATTTTTAAAATGTGTTTTTATAACATGAAAAGGGTCACAACAGTAGTTTATTAATATATTTTACATAAAATAAATTTAAAATGCTAATGACAATAATATAACATAAAAAGCAAAATTTTTTTATATAATGTAATAAAAACAAAGAAAATAATTTATTGATATTTTTCCATTGACAAAATTTATTTTAAATATGTAAAATTCCAAACAATCTATCGCAATGTTAATTTTTGTTGCTACCATTGATCTTCAGGTTGCTATTGATACTTAGATTTTTTCTGGAACCCATATTCTATTAATTAGTAAAAATATTCTTTCCACCAATGCATTTGTTCCTGGCAAACATAATATATATTCGAAAAAATTTGTCATTTTTTGATGTTCTAAATTAATATTTTTGAAATATTTTAAAATTTCTATCCAGCATAGTTCAGTTGCAGTTTTTTTTTCATTCCATTCCTCTATTTATTCAATAGTAACATTTACTAGGATAAATTCAGAAAATAATTTTCTGTCATTTATATCAAAGAAATGATTTTGTCCTACATATTGAAAGAGACCACATGTGAGATGGATGGATGAAATAAGAAAATGTGCAGGTGTGTTGTGGAAAAGAGAAGCTAAAGATCAGAGAAGATGGATTAAACTTGGAGAGACCTTCATCCTGCAGTGGATTGATAATGGTTGATGATGATGATGATTTAATAGTTTCTTCCATTTCATTCCAACTTATTTAGGTTTTAATGAACACCATTCCATCAGTTTTAATTCTTCACACTGACCAATCCATTAATTGAGATATTCACAACAAGTGCTGTAAAAATTATGTATATATTTTTTTTACTTTAATTTTTATATTATCACTTTCTATTTTTTCAATTTCTTCTTTAAGTTTTATTGGTTATAAATAACATTTCTTTTCTAGCTAACAATTGCTTCTTAAGATCAAATACTGCAGTTATTACCTCAACCACAAAAACTTTATCACCTTCCATTTTTAAAACTGTTTCATCAAATAGGCTAGTCTATGAATTTAGGAAGAGTAGCCATATCAGTGTGCTCAGATTTTTAAAGAAATCTGTAATAATGTTATGATATTTATTTTAACTTATAAAATATGATTTAAGGCCATTAAACAATTTAATATTCCTTCAAATGCAGGCTGAAGTAACAACCATGAGTCCTTGCTGTAACCAAGGATTTTTTTTTATATTCAACTTTGGCAAAATCACAAGCTGTTTTTAAAGTTTTACTTCTTATTGTGCATGTATAAAAAAATGAACATATTTTTACAATTATGTACTCAATATCTATCAACAGTTTTTAGTGTGCTGTTGATTACATAAGCATTTATAACCCACCCCAATTACATTTCTGCCAAGATATAATAATCTGGAAAATATATTATTGACCCTTCAAAATCCTCAGGAAAAAAACACAAATTTTGGTAGCTATACTATTAGAAGATAATATATCAGATAAAGCGCATCGTGATTTTCTTTAATACAGTGAAATGCCCACATACCTGCAGAAGCAGCTATTTTTAAGTCTGTTGAAGTTGTTGATTGAAAAAAAGGAGTCCATTTACAACTGAATGCGATCATCATATCAGCAGTTTTGTGTTTATTTGACTTTAAATGTTATTTAATATCAGATCCTCTGCAAAATCAGTTATTCACGTCCCTATCAGAAACTTTTTTTAAATAAAAGGATATTTAGATTGTAACATGGCATGGCTTAATTATATTAATAAATTATTTACTTATTTGACAGTTTATTAAGACATAAAAATACTATAGTACTCTACTAGTTCTAGTGTATGTTGATTGATTGGCAAGATGACTTTATAGTATCGTATTATCTACTACAAATATTTTTAATGTTTCAGAATATGTGTAAATTATGCAAAATTTTATTGCTTGTTAAAAATCAGAACAAATGCCCATTTTGGTGCAATCCATTGGAACGATGGGATACATTACTTTAAAGCAAGACTCTCCCATTCAAAATGGGATATTTGGACATCTTATTTTAGTAGCAACATATTTTCTTTAAATAATATTTGGCAGCAGAATATAATAGCTGCCCTTAGAATAATTTCACCACAACCTCAAATACTGCCAGCTTTCCAAAAAAATTATACCTAAAAAATATTCTCGATCTAATGTTTGATGGATGAGAAAAATAAGTAAGATTAGCATATAAGATTTTTAAAAAAAATTTGTATGGGGTGGTATTGTTTTTCAGTGTTCTGTTTTAGTAGATTAAACATTCCTAGCTAAGAAATCAAGTATAAACAAATTTCCAAAATGTTGAAAACTTTGTTAGAAAACTTTATTGTTTCTTAAAATTCTATTTTGTGAAATCAAAGCAATATAATCAATATAGATGAATTTCAAACAATCATACTCTAGAACAGGAGTGGCCAAATTTTGTGTTCATAATATCTACTTTTTTATTTTAAAAATGTGTTGAGATCGACTTGTTGTCATAGGTCGTAGTCTAAATGGAGGGAGGTGTGAAATACATACTATTTTTATATATCTATCTAGTAAAAAATAACAATTATTTTATGGCCAAAAAACTCATGTCTGAGGGAATTAAAGCAACATGAGTAATTATTAACAATATCTATTAATTCAAATTAGCTAAATTAAATCAAGATTAAAAATATTGTTTTCAATAAAGATACAGCTTAGTGAACTTCACCTATCTAGAATTAAAAAAAATTTAGATCAAAAACAAAAATAACAATTTGAAAATCTTGACTTAATTTGTTTCACTCATTACCTGACAGTTCTTGCCAGATTGGTTTCACTATCGACTAAAAATGGCTTTGCAATCAACCCGGTGGATCACAATCGACTTCTTGGATACCCCTGCTCTAGAAGATGATCGAGGAGTATATCAATTAAAATCAATGAAAAAACTAAAACCAATGAGAGGCCATTTTGAATAATATTGCTACAATATAATTTAAGAGTTACTTATATTTTTCTATTGGAGATCATTTTGCCAAGTAAACTGGCAGTTTTTTGCATTTAAAAAAATTTCAGAAAAATAATATTTTTCTAAACAGAGTTGAGCTCTGAGATTAGATCAATAAAAATTAAATTTTGAAAATTCTTTTCGATCTTTAACTTGTTCACCAATCACTTTGCTTGAATTAAATCCAAATTGATTATCAATCATGAACATAATTATTCTGCATTAAAGCAGTAATTCATTTTATTTACTCTCTGTAACATCTATTGATAGCCTGAGAGATTACCTGGATAATAGATGGTGGTGCCACAATCTAATCCCCAAATTAGTTTTTAATATTGACTTTCATCAATAAAAAGCATTGGATTTGCATTTAAACATCTTATAGCTATTCCTACTTCTTTTGTTTTATCTAAGCTAATAACTTGATTCAAAGACTATAAAGTTTAAAATCAAAGCCAATTTGCTTGTTTAGTTGTTTAGTTATGACATTAAGCCAGAATCTATAAATTTTAGTGATATTAGGTTTGTGATAACTATAAGTATATCTGATTCTTTGATATAAACCAACCAAAGCATCACATAATTTTCTCAATCTAATTTCAAATTCATTTTAGTTATTTTACTCTTGAGAAATTTATTGCAACTTAAATAATTAATAGACAATAGATAGTTATGTCACATCCAAATGTGTTGGTGTTTTGGTCTTCATCAATAAACAGTATTGTATTTGTACCCTTACAATCAATATCCATCCTAGTTAAAAAATCAAAAGGACTACACTTAGCATAAAACTTAAGGTATCCATATAATTACATAAGCATGTTAACTTGGGTTCAACATTTTCGGTGTTTAAATCTAAGATTATTAGTTCGGATGTAGACAACAATATTATTTAGTGTTCACTGATAATTCAACTTGCAATAGATGATTTTTATAATAAACAGAGTGATTAATGATTACAAATAATGTAAATATATATATAAAATATTTTAGCATACTTTTATTTAATACTAAAAACACACAAACTAATTGTTTCTTCAACTACAATTAGGTTTTTTATATTTAACAGGGGTGCACAAATTAAGTCAATCCCTAATTATAAAAAATAGAAATTGACTTATTTAAATTCTGCCCCCATTCCAGCTCTTATTTCAAGTTAAATATAAAACCCCAATTGTAGTTGAAAAAACAATTATTTTGCATGTTTTTAATACAAAGTAAATGAATAAAAGCATTTATTATTATAAAATATTTTTACACCTATTATTATTATTATTATTTACTTTTTAGCATTAAGATTGTAATCAAAAATTTGTTTTTATTTCAATTTTAAATGATTGTTAAAATACTTTAAAGGTTGAAAGTAAAATCATAAGTATTAAATCAAGTTAATTTACAATATATTTTTGATAAGCATTTTTTTAAAAAAAATCAATTTTCACAGTCAAAATAAAAAATTTCATATACTTTTTAAAAAAAGAAATCTTTTATAATCAAGGTTTATTTCAATCTTTAAAAAAATCACTGAAATAAATATATATATAGTTTTTTAAAAATAAATTAAAAACTAGACTTAGACAACATTTGTATGACAAAAATTCAAATATTTATAGTCATTGTAAAGGTTTAGGTCATAAAGAATTTAGTATTAAAATGTTAGAAAGGGTTAAAAATTACAGGGAAAGAATGATTAAAGAATTTTTTTATATAAAAAAAATATAATCCTACTCTAAATAGAATTAATGGAGTAGATAAGGAATATAAATTACTGTATTATTAAAATAAATGCTTAATGGGTTTAGGTAAATTGTTAGAAGTTTTTTTGTATAAAAGAGAGAGGGGGGGATGTTTAAATTTGTTTTATATTCATTTGGATATATAGTTTAGGAATGTAGTTTTAAGATGGGTTTTAGATAAAATTTAAAGAAAGGGGGAGGTTTTTTGGAAATTAGAATTGGTATTTAAATTTGTATAGAAAGTTTCTTGGATGATTTTAAGATATATTTGTAATTAAACAATGTAAATAAAAAAAAAGAGTAATAAAATATAGCAGTGGGAGAAAGATGTAAGTAAAATATATTTCTATATGTTTAATATGTTTGTTATTATGTTAATGTAAGAGAAAGTTTTTATGTAATTGAAGTTTATTTGTTGATGTGTATTTAATATTATTGCAGATCCTTGAAAATGAATGTATGAGATAAAACAGTTGAAACGTTGGAGTTTTGTATATAAAGCTATATATATATGTTCAGTATTGAGATAAAAAATAAAGTTTTTGAAAAGAAAAAAGGAGAAGGATTTTTTATTTGTTGATATTAATATATATACACTCTCTCACACATATTACTAAAAAATTATTGACAAAATAACATTTTTGAAATTTGGTATAGAAATATTTAAAATTTCATCTATCTACTGCTCTGTATTTAAAAAACTAGATGACTGATCTAAAATATTTTATTAGCATATTAAATTGCCAGTGATTTATATCAAATGTAACAAATTTGAACAATTTCTATTTAAAATGTTATTCTAACTTAAATAAAAGAATTTAATCAAAACAAACAAACAGAAATTGCAACTTGAATAAACCACATTTAAAAATTGAAAATAAGTAGAAAAATTTATTTTAATATTACTGTTTCAGAGAGCTGTATGCAAAAAAAAAAGTAATCATATTGTATGATAATTTTTTTGACTCATTATTTGATTTGTTAGATTAAACACTGTAATAGTTTTTTTTATTTTCATATCAATTTTTAGGAATTATTTCTATGTGCTTAATGTTGGTAAAAACTTCTGCTAATCATACTTTGCTAGGATTTCATTTTTATTATGCTTACATTAGGGAATATGGTAAAAGGTACATCTACAATTCTGTTCTAATAATGCTTTTTCTAGTTCTAACAATGGTGGAATAGAAATCTGGCAAATAAGATAGATCATCTTATTGGCTGTAACAAAGATTATCCTTTTAGAATGATTCTGTATACAACAAGTATATATAGAAAGCATCAAGTCTTTTGATTGGATTTATTAAATTTTTTTTTTATATATTATCTCTCCATCTTTCATTTCTTATATAATCAAAAGATTTTTATGATTTTAGCAGACAAATATTGATTATAAAGAGTAATTCAGATTTTGTTCCAATCTGGAAGATAATTAATTTCAGCATTCTTGAGAGAATCTTTGATTGTTTCTTAAATATACCATAACAAAAGGAATAAAATAGTTGTCAATGGGGAAAATGACACAATTTTAGTGAATTAACAAGTATGGGGAACTATTTTTGCTGAAACATCATAAATCAAAAAATTGTCTCTATACTATTTACCTGAATAGAATGTTCTGCATTGCTTGATATTATAAACTATGCCCTTTTTTTCAAGTCATACATTCTGAAATTTGAGAGTGTTTTATCCTTAACTGTATAATCCAATGACCATGATGAGAATTAAAATCTATTTTGGAAGAGAAAGATAGAGCCAGTTGTATTATGAAGTTTATAAATATTAGATATATGAAGATTTATATAAAAACTGAATGTATATTGTTCAAATTCTTTAACAGAATTGTTCACTTTAAAAGGCAATTTGAATCATATCACACTTAATAAGCCTTCAAACAAAAACAATATGAAGTTAAGATTAATAATAAGCATTTTTAAAAAGATTTCTTTTGTTGAAGTAATTTTATTATATTTATTAGCTTGATAGATGATTGCTGAGTAGAGAATAAATCAAAAATTTAAAATGTTCCATAGTTACCAACAATCATTTTTTATTTCTATAGTCTAAAATCCTTGCCTTTAAAGCCTTTGAATGGTTATCCCCAATGATATAGAGTTAATAATATTTATCATTTTGTTATATTAATTCATATTTCACTGTTTTTCTTGTTAACCTGGAATTTGTAAAATGAAATCTGATTTTCACACACAAAAACATGCTGCTTGCTCTTTGTGTTTCAGTTATTGCTGGCTTACCTTTAATCATGTCCTGGATCATCCACTTGATTTATATAAAGAAAAAAATTAAAAAAACTGAAGAGATCAGAATTTGGTCCCATCCCCCCTACATCTTTGAAACCACATGCAAATTGTTATATCTCCCTAAGGCTAATCCCTTTTTTATCCAGATAGAAACTACTTGACCCCATCCCCAAGCCTATGTCTTTGATCCTGGATATGAGGACATTGACATCTATTATGAAAGGTCTGATTTACTTATGTAAGGTGGTGAATTTTTCATGGACAAAACTTTGATGTCATCTTTGTACATTTCAAGTCATGCAAGCTTAGTCACCTATCTCCAAGATACCAAACCCCGGATCCTTCCCATTGCTCCTATGGATCACTGTAGTCATCTTAGGTTATGTAATGCAGGACATGTCATCATTGAACTTTTTTCTTCTTTGAATACCATTTAATGTATTCTATTTTTAATATTATCATATGAGTTGTAACCAAATTATAGAATATTATTTTCTATATATATAAAAAACTGCAATAATATGGTATTTATACTTAAGTCTAATCCATTTTTTTTTTTTCAATATGTCAAAGCGTGACCGGGAAGCGAACCCGGGCCAACTGCTTGGAAGGCAACTATGCTAACCGCTAAGCCACCAACGCTTGACAATCCATTTTGTTTTTCTTTGCAAATGCAAATAATTTCCATAAAATATTGTATTCAAAGTAATTATTGTATTCAAGCTATTGTCTTCAAAGTAATTATTGTTAATCAGTTATTTTATGCAGGCATTTTCTTAAAAAATTGTAATTAATTAAAACAAACATATATAATAGCTATTTGTAATCGCTCTTTTTATTTCATTACAATACAGTATTACTGTAATTTAAGGAGAAAGGCGTGGATGCTTCCAACTTATAAGCTCGACCGTATTTACGCTTTAAGCAAAACTAATATTTGAACTACAATGTGTTTAAATTTTTTTAAAAAAACAACAACAATAAAAGCAGGAAACAAAATTAAGAGCTAAAGATCAACTTTGCTATTAGGCAACACCTACAAATGGCCTCCTCCTAGACAATAATAAGAATCCACCTACAGTTACAAAACTAAAGTGCAAAAACAATATTTAATAATGATTTAAAAAAGAAATCACCAATTAAAACAATTATTTACCCCGAATAAACTTTAAAGATTATATGATACTTTAAAGCCACATACTTTTATCAATCTCACTTAAAGAAAAAAGCTTTTTTTTTTTTTTAATGTTAAGTCCATTACTTATTATTCACAAATAAAAGATAGTTTAGTATTGCCATACAATGATAGTAACTATTGAATGCACAGTCTATTATGTTAGATAATTATACTTTTAATGAAATACGTATATTGGAGAGCATTTAGCTTTTTTCACGTGAGTGTGTGTGGTCATGTGTATCGGTTGTATGAAATGGATTGGATAGCCAAAGGGATTTGAAAGTCTGGGTTCAAATCCCTATGACTTCAATAAATCTATAAGATTTAGATTATCAGTATAAAAAATCCATAAAGAAAAATAACACATGCAACTTTTAACATGTGTGTGGTCATGTATATCGGTTGTATGAGATAGATTGGATAGCTAAAGGGACTTGAAAGTCTGGGTTCAAATCCCCTATAATTTCAATAAATCTGTAAGATTTAGATTATCAGTATAAAGAATCCATAAAAAAAAAAAAATAACACATGCAACTTTTAATTTATACAGTAGCTGATGAATAACGAAAGTTGCTATATCTGGAGAAATATTTTACTTGACATATTATGGTTTATGTTTAAGAGTAATTTATATCTATAACGATCTTTAATGACATATTTATTATATCATCATTATTATCTCTATCTTTCAGGATGCACTTAAAGTGTATTATTATATTTCTGATGAGCAAAATCATATGCATTTATCACAACCTTCTCTCGTGGAATACTTTAAGTTTATCCATTTTGTTTCCTTGATAGGGTTCCTCAAAATTAATTTTTTCATCAACCCTGTGCTTTCTTTTTGTAACCATTCCAATCTAAAACATTACACACATATATAGAATCTCCTCACCAACTAATAAAAACATTAATACCATTATTGATTCAAAATTAATAAAAACATATTGCCTGGACATACAAGATATGACATGAACAATACTCCCTATTTCTAGATCAATTCATGAGTTTTATAATCAAGCAAAACTTGGGATTCAAGCTGGAACCAATGCAGTTATTGTAAAATCAAGAGATATTATATTATTATGAATAGTTTATTAAGTGTACATAAATAATTCATATGGATTAATGAGAGAAGTACGAAATAAATAAAAAATTAGTTTTAATTTTTATAAAAAGATTTAATTTATAGAATTTACATGACAATTAACAAACTTAAAATTTTTTGTATGATTTACCATATAATTTTTTTATCTTAATCTGAAATATATCATTCTTAAAGAAAACTTAAATAATCGGAAAATTATTTCTTTCACCAATTTCCTCACAGTAGTCACAAAGTGTGACAGTTTAATAAATCAGCACACAAGACATTAACCAATTTATTCCATTAATTTCAATTTTTTGAATTAAGATCATATTTTATCAATGAGAATAATCAAGAATCAAATTCTCAGATGAATATGGAAAATCAGAAAACATTTATCACATGTCATGGTTAAAAAAATAGTGACCAAGTATCAAATAATCAAATGAACATGTCATGTCAAATAAGTTTAATATTAATTCTGTGTTCTTGATGAAGGAGTCATCAATAGCCAAGAATCAAGTTGTCTGATAAAGTATCACATTGGGAAAAAAAACTGTTATTTTTTACATGACATATTGAAACTTTTTCTAGCAAAGGCTTATTTAGAATATCACCCACATATTCTTTAAAAAAAAACAGAGATTGTAAAAAATCTCAATATCTAAGATGAAGTTACTATTAATAAGGATTAGCTGCAATGATATTTGCAGCTAGAAAGTAAAACAAATTGTTGCCCCCCCCCCATCACCAAAAAAAAAAACCTTAGAAAAGTCTGAGCGAAAAAAAACTACAATTAGTTCAAATTTTCTACTTTAAAATAAAATCCAACTTGCCAAATGCACAAAAATTATTAGTATAAAAATAAAATATAAAACAATTATGCATGATCACATTTATTCATCTGAAAACTCTCAAATTAAATCAGTCATTATATATATCAAAAGCACTAAAGATATTTTCATTATCAAGAAAATGCAAGAAATGTCATGAATAAAAGCATGATTCGTGTTGTGTCAGGACATTTGCCTCATTAATTAAAAAGGTTTGTGCATATTAAAGACCTGCTACACAGTAGTATGGAATGAAGTGTTACCTATGCTATTGAAAAATCTAAAATATTTTTAACGGTTAACTGGTGTTTAAAAATAGCATCAATTTTATTTGCTACTCTTAGGATACTAGTAACTGGAATAGATTGCAAGCAGTTTCATGAAGCAGACTCAAGGTGCAAAACAGAGTAGATAATATAAATTGGTTAAAAACACAAACAAAATTTCATCTTCTTAGCTTCCAGATTTACAGTATGACGGTGATTGTGATATTATTTCCCATAATAATGTTATTAAACAGGCAAAACTCTCCATACAGTAGTGCCATCCTGTGCCAAACAGAGTAATCAATGGATGCCAGAAGGCTTGTGCATAAAATCCCTATCTAGTGCCTACTCTGGCTTGCACTGATTGGCATTACTGTATTGAGAGTTATGAGCTAGCATAAGAAATGGTGATCACGTGATGTCCATAAGAATGTTCTTAATGTTTTTCGTGCAATTTGCAAAGACTTTGGTTTAACAGTTAATGATCAAAAAAACCCACCAAGTTCTTAGTAAACAATGTGTGGGGGGGGGGTCTAAAACTTTTTCAATTGAATGTTAATCAGTTATAGTAAATATCAGAAAAGTACATCTGGATGTTAATAAATAATATCACATCAAATACCCTGCTGCTGCATTTAACAAATTAAAAAATAGGATATTTCTTCATAATGATGCAATTACTGAAACTAAATAGGCCAAATTTAGTGTATGAATGTGAGACAAAGACAGTCTATTATTATCATATGTGACTAAAAATATTTCATTTCATGATGCTCCTTAATACTTTAAAAATAGACTATTTAATAAGCCCTTTGGCCTGCTGAAAATGGCTATACTGAATCAATTATATAGAGATGAATCTTCACTGGATTGATACATAAATAAAATATGCAGTAGTATATTTTCTAAAAAAATATTTTATGATGAATATTAAGAATGATATTCATGAGAGAATCAGACTCCATTTATATTATAAAGATTATTTCAAAGACATTCTAAAAAGAAGCAATATTGTTCATTTTCAATGGGAAAAAAATGCTAAAAAGGAAATACAATGAAGAACTATATAGGCAAAATGTTGAAGTTATTCAAAAAGAAATATTTTCGGAAGTTAAAAAAAATATATCACAAGATGTCTAATACACTCAATGCAAAATTTCATAATTTTTTTTAGACATTCTATTTTTTTCTCCTTCAAGACTTAGACTGGCTATACACATTTACAAATGTAATAATTAATGAATATGCTTATACAAATCTATAACCTATTTAGAAACTATTGTTTTTTAATGTTAAACATTATAAAGTAATGTAGGTAATTGTTAAAAGGAGGTTGCCTTGACAACAGTTTAAAATTGTTGATTGTTATTGGGATTGTCTAGGTGTTGACTTGCTTTTAATTATATATATATGTTGTTTTTTTTATTTGAATAATTTCTATCTTTTTACATTATTTATTTGTGATGTAAAAGCCAAGTTAAGATAGGTAAAACCGCTTTTAAAGACTATTGCAGGGCAAAAGTCTCTCCAGTAACAACACAGAGAGTCAAGTGATGTGTATAAACATTTTCCTATCATTGTTTTACCCTCTAGCTAAGAGTAGATAGATAGTCATTTGCTAATCACTATTTGAATTGTTATCTAGGTTGGTTGAAGGCCAGATATCTAAAAAAAAAAAATTTAAATCTGATTTTTAAAAAACTCAACTTTATTCTACTTGGATTCAAATACTGGTTATAGATATAGCCAGCTAATATGCTATCATTGAACCATGAAACTTTTTCTTGTGAATTAAAACATGGATTGACAAAAAAATATGATAAACAGTCAAGTATTTGGATTTGAAAATTAAAAGAGAGAAGTTAGCATTGGTTTATTCCATGATAAATAAACCCTTATGCGTCCGAGGCTACATCCATCCGCTCTCAAAATCCCCTAAAGCACACAAACTTGCATGGCTGTCTGCCTTTTTATTTCGCAATCACCACCTGTGCAAATTGGAGTCAGACAGGAAAAACAACATCACCAGCTACATCAGTGACTTAATAAACGTGGGTTTTGATCACAAAACAATAACCAAAAGGATTGCAAGCTTTCATAAAAGACTACAACAAAACACAAAAGATAACAGACAACATCTAATTATACCCTACATATCTACAGTAGCTAAAAATTTCAGTAAAATATTACAGAAGGAATTCAAACTTGGATTCAGAACTCCTCCAAACACAAATAGGCTCATCAACAACACCAAAGATAAAAGAAATATAGAAGAAACCCCCCATGTCATTTATAAAATTGTGTGCCCGCAGACAGGATGTGATTCGGTATATTATGGGGAAACTTGGGCCACAGTGAGCAATAGACTGGCTCAGCATAGATATATATATATATATATACAAAAGCCACAACTAAAGGAGAGGGCAGCTCAGTATTTGCTGATCATCAGCAGGAGCAAAGCCATAGATTTGAGCCGTCTAAAGCCGACATCATGTGCACAGAAAGGAACGATGTTAAGAGGAAAATTAAGGAGGCATGTTACATCACCAGCGATGCCATGTCAATCAATAGAAAAGACACGTGCTTCACGATCTCGAAAAGATGGATGTTATAATTTGCATGCATTTGCATAGAATCAACAGCATGTAAAAAAGGACTATGATTATGGAGCTGTAGGTGCTCCGAAAGCGCTAAGTCCATAAATAGAGGCTCACTAATAACAAACTTATAGCTTCACCTTAGCTATTAATCTTAGCTTAACAGTAATAAACAGTGTAAGTTTGCCTTTTAATTTTTATATAGTGATAAGAACGAATTACAGTTTATACATTATCCTTTAAAAATAAAGAATGTCAATATCCAGAAATCGTCTTCAAAAAAAAACAACTATCTGAATCCATGAAAAATTGATAGTAAAAAACCTCATATATGATATATAAAAAAATAAAAATATTTCAATTGCATGAAAGAAAAATGTACTAAGCAATACAATGATCTGTGTGAATTTTGTATAATGGTAGAATGATGGAATCTAGGACTGAAGATTCATGGATTGTATCCAGCCCGGATACTTCTGATGCTCAAACTTCTTACAAACTCGTGAGCAATAATCCATTCATCTATTTATTTAATATAAAGTTACTACTTTGCATGTTACATCTACACATTACAAAAAATTAAATTAAACTTTAAAAAAAAAAAAAGCAATGTAAATATTATGTTCATCATCATCATCATCAACAACAACAGCAACAACAACAATAATAATAATAATAATAATAATCTACAATGATGGTTATGGTTGTAAATACTAGACAGAGAGAAAAAAAACAATGTTTAGGAGACCTTACTTCACCAAGTATCATAACAAATTCATTAGTAATAATAAAAAGTCAGATGTCACATGACTTATATATAGCTTGCACTTACAAATATGTAAAATTAAGAGCATGCCAATTAGCTCTAAACAAGCTTTTTTTTAAAGATAAATGCTACTACAAGAGAAGGCATTCAAATCATTTTTATCTTGGATTGTCTCCATTCCCAGACCGGTTTCGACATATGGGTCTCTTCAGTGAGGAGTTGGGACATTAGATTCAAAAAACCAACTCAAGTGAAGCATTTATCTAAAAGTTAATTGTTAGAAGAAGGTTTGAAACTTTTAGACATCTACATGTCTTTAAAGTCAGCTCTCCAACTGAAAAAATCATATGGGCCTGAACTTCATTCAGATACTCCATATATTAGTAGGCTTAGCCATTTAATTTATCCAAAGCCCTAACAGCAAAATAATAATAGTAAAATGTCCCAACTCCTCACTGAAGAGACCCATAGGTCAAAACCGGTCTGAGGATGGGGTCAATCCAAGATAAAAATGATTTGAATGCCTTCTCTTGTAGTAGCATTTATCATAAATAAAAAAAAGGCTTGTTTAGAGCTAATTGGCATGCTCTTAATTTTACATATTTGTAAGTGCAAGCTATATATAAGTCATGTGACATCTGACTTTTTATTATTACTATTATTATTTTGCTGTTGGGGCTTTGGCTAAATTAAATGGCTAAGCTTACTAATATATGGAGTATCTGAATGAAGTTCAGGCCCACATGATTTTTTCAGTTGGAGAGCTGACTTTAAAGACATGTAGATGTCTAAAAGTTTCAGATCTTCTTCTAACAATTAACCTTTAGATAAATGCTT
Source organism: Epiperipatus broadwayi (assembly GCA_028023455.1). Classification (NCBI taxonomy): domain Eukaryota; kingdom Metazoa; phylum Onychophora; class Udeonychophora; order Euonychophora; family Peripatidae; genus Epiperipatus; species Epiperipatus broadwayi. The sequence continues at coordinate 5,892,296 of JAQFVV010012460.1, read as the reverse complement.
TGTAAAAAGAAATTATTAGACTCAGGTGCTTACTATACATGTATATAATTTTAATGCACAAATACGCGCAACCGAGCTTCATCAGGATTAAATAACAATATATTATAAACTCAAAATAATTATAATATCTAAATAATAATGCCCGAGTGCTTTCAAGAGAACTTAGCTCTCATAATCATGGGCAACAAAGAATAAATGCTTTGCTTGAGTTGGTTTTTTGAATCTAATGTCCCAACTCCTCACTGAAGAGACCCATAGGTCAAAACCTGTCTGGGGATGGGGACAATCCAAGATAAAAATGATTTGAATGCCTTCTCTTGTAGTAGCATTTATCATAAATAAAAAAAAATAAAAAAGCTTGTTTAGAGCTAATTGGCATGCTCTTAATTTTACATTTTTGTAAATGCAAGCTATATATAAGTCATGTGACATCTGACTTTTTATTATTACTATTATTATTTTGCTGTTGGGGCTTTGGCTAAATTAAATGGCTAAGCCTACTAATATATGGAGTATCTGAATGAAGTTCAGGCAAATATGATTTTTTCAGTTGGAGAGCTGACTTTAAAGACATGTAGATGTCTAAAAGTTTCAGATCTTCTAACAATTAACTTTTACATAAATGTTTGCTTGAGTTGGTTTTTTGAATCTAATGTCCCAACTCCTCACTGAAGAGACCCATAGGTCAAAACTGGTCTGGGGATGGGGACAATCCAAGATAAAAATGATTTGAATGACTTCTCTTGTAGTAGCATTTATCATAAATAAAAAAAAAAGCTTGTTTAGAGCTAATTGGCATGCTCTTAATTTTACATTTTTGTAAGTGCAAGCTATATATAAGTCATGTGACATCTGACTTTTTATTATTACTATTATTATTTTGCTGTTGGGGCTTTGGCTAAATTAAATGGCTAAGCCTACTAATATATGGAGTATCTGAATGAAGTTCAGGCCAATATGATTTTTTCAGTTGGAGAGCTGACTTTAAAGACATGTAGATGTCTAAAAGTTTCAGATCTTCTTCTAACAATTAACTTTTAGATAAATGCTTTGCTTGAGTTGGTTTTTTGAATCTAATGTCCCAACTCCTCACTGAAGAGACCCATAAATTGAAACCGGTCTGGGGATGGGGACAATCCAAGATAAAAATGATGTGAATGCCTTCTCTTGTAGTAGCATTTATCATAAATAAAAAAAAAAAGCTTGTTTAGAGCTAATTGGCATGCTCTTAAATTCATTAGTATAAAGCTCAAAATGATTTCTGTTTTAAGAACTTAAAAAGCTTATATACGATCCTGAATAACACTACCTGTTATTTTCATTACACATATTTTAAAAAGATGGTATTTATTTATTCATTTTCTTTCAACTGCTCTACTTGGAATAATTATACTTATTATTCTTAAAATAAAATAATAAAATTAGTTAATTTTGAATGATTTCTTTAAAATAATATGCACGTGCTTGCTTAGATATAAATTAGCTTTATTTATTGCTATTCTCCAAATTTTAATGCTCATGTACCAAACACTCCTTGCACCATAGATTGGTGAAATTCTTATTATACTCTACATTAAATGCTTATGTTATTCTCACACAAACAGAAGTTTTATATTTTATTTTTTTTAAATAAATAAAAGAAATTGCTACTATTATTTTATAAAATTATCGATATTGATGGAAATTTAATGCGATAGTTAAGATTGATTTTTTCTTCTTCAATGTATGAAAGATTAATTTAAACTGAAGGATTGTAATCATTTCCTTTTCTGTATGATTCTGCATTGAGGCGATATTTATTTTGCTTTGTAAATCTTGTAAATCTGTCATTTCAAAATATAAAATTTTGTTATGATAAACTTATCAATTACATAATTGACCATATTTCTTATATATATGTTTATGGCTATGATTAAATAAATGACTTGTGGATTCTTGTATTTTTTATAATTTAAATTCTTTATTTTTATGTTTATGATTTCTTTAAGGCTGTGATCATCATCAACTTTCTTCATCTTGGTGATTCAGAAGATTTATATGCTCTAATCAGTATGTCATTAGTAACTGCTTTTTGATATCTGTATGTAGTGAATCAGAAATCATCAAAAACTTTTAGAGAATGACTTCATTCTCAAAATGGTTTTGAAGAGGTCATCTTCAGAAGATTCCAGATTTGACAAATTAATGTTTTCTGCTTCTTTTAAATAAAGATATCTCGTGAAATATTAATCTAGAATATATCTTGCATCTGATATTGCCAATGTTTATTTTGCAAGTAATGCTCGGATTCAATTGGTGCAAAATTATAAATATGTATTTCATTTTTAAAAATCATGAAAGCTCCAAAAGTATAAGTCAAAAGCAACAACTATAAAAATGTAAACATTTTATCTAAGGTTATCATAATTCCCTTTTCAAAAGTAATAAATATATTTATTTATTTTTGTATTTATTATATCAAGATAAACAATTTTGAATTCAGGAATCCATCAAGATAAAAAAAATAATTTATTTTTCAAATTAATCTTTTTTGAATAACTAACTACGTATAGATGTGACAAACATATTGAATATCTTTATGCATTTTGTATAATCAATTCTTAAAAACAATAATAATTGAGTTAGTGTTTTTCAATTTAAAGCAGATATGAATATCTATAGAACTGAACATTAAGACAAAATTACAAATCTTCAATAATCTTCTATGCAGTTGTGAAACTTAGAAAATTATTTGACTGAATACAAATATCCAATCAATTGATGCCTTTATAATATTTTGTGTGTGGGCTGCCTGGGAGTAATATCAAATAAAAAATTATAAAATAAAAAAAACTTGTACAACAACCTATCCACGGTGACAATGATTAAATTCATAATATGAAGACAAGAAAGTATTTCCAAAAAAGACTGCAGACTGGAGTATCAGTATCAATGCAGAAGCAACCCTAGAATAATTTGGAGAACAGATATAAATTGCATTAAGAAAATTTGTTGTAGGCCCAGACTGAGATCTTAAAAATTGACATATAATAATTACAATCATTTTCCTTTTTTTTATAAATTTTTTTTGAGTATTATTTGGTATATAAATAGTCAAAATAAGAGTCATAGATCACATGACCCTATCTCTTAAGCTTGTAAGTTATAAACAATGAGGATTGCCAATTCCTCAACAAGCTTTGTGATAAATGCTTAGCCAGAGCCAGCACTTTAAAATATCTCTGTCAGGACCCCCCCCCCAAACCCCTGATCATGGTTTCATGCTTTGGCACTCCTCAGAGAGGTGCCAGGTTATGTTTAATGCTTATTAATAAAGAAAATCTGACTATACTTTTAAAAAAATAATGTAATGAAAATTCTGCTTGTTAATTCTTGTAAAACATTAATTTTAATCTGTAAGTTGATAAATACATTAAAATTAAGATTTCACAAGTATCACACTTCTTCTTACTCACCCATTATTAACAATATTCAAAAGAGTGGTCTAATATATGGCAGTCACTACAAAATTATTTAAAATTGATAATTGGTAAAAAGAATGAGTTATATTTTAAGTGAATAATTGTAGAGGATATCAACTGCTGGTATTTTATTAATTATTTATGCTAAAATTTAAAAAAAAAACAAAAAAACAAATTAATTATTTAGCCATAATGCTTTTGCAAAGTTAGAATAATAGTCATGAATACCATGTCTTTATTTTGAATTATACGCTTCTGAATAATTTATTTATGTAATTATATGGATTGTTAAAACTATCATATACACAACAGTTTATATGCAAGGTTGGTATTTTTCCCCCTAATTTTTTTCTGCCAGAAATTATTGCAAATACTTTTAACATAGCCAGCAATCTATTCTGTTTGCTGAACCACACAGCAGCAACCTACTTTTGCCATTACAACAATTGTTTAAAGCTCACATATAACAATAAACTTTATTTAATGAGTCACCTATTCAAGATTCATAGATAGTAATAAAGCTCAGATAATTAACTATTCAAAGCTCTTAAATCACAATCAATTTTACAAGATTCTATTTTATGTAATTTATTAAGACAATAAAGCCAATTACTCAAAGCTTTAATAGGTTTATAAATGTAGATGATAACAATCAACCCTTAAACTATCAATAATATCAATCAGTAGTCAAGGCAATTTCTTTTAACAATAAAGGTGGTACAACCTTTATCTATGGTCTGATATGTTTATATGGACAGTAAAGATTGCAACTTGACCAAGGAGTGTGAGATTAATAATGCAAAGAAGTTTACACAAACCTCATTAATCAGGCAAATATAATCTGTTACAAAAGCAGACTATTAAATAGACAATTATAAGTTCCAGATTCTGAAAGCAGACTAATCAATAGTCATTTATAATTGCCAAATTCCTTACAAAGTATATATTTACTAAGACAATAAAGCCAATTACTCAAGACTTTAATAGGTAGATAAATGTAGATGATAACAATCAACCCTTAAGCTATCAACAGTCTCAATCTGTAGTTCAGGCGGCATTTTAACAATAAAGATGGTACCATCTTAATCTATAGTCTGATATGTTTATATAGACACTAAAGATTGCAATTTGATCAAGGAGTGTGAGATTAAAAATGCAAAAAAGTTTACACATATCTCATTAATCAGGACTATATAACCTTGGTCAAGTTCCAATTTTTAGTGTCTATATAAACATTAGACTATAGATAAAGGTTATAGCATCTTTATTGTTAAAAGAGGTTGCCTTGACTACAGGTTGATATTGATAGCTTAAGGGTTGATTGTTATGTAATTTCTTAAAATTCTTATGCACTAGTAATTTAGTAACATATCTTAAACTGCATTAAAACAATTCCTACATAATAGATTGATTGTAATAAACCAGCGTGATATAGGGCAGTAGCAGAATGATGGAATTAAGAGCTAAAGGCTCTAGACTGAAGCTCACCAGCCACTTACGATGCTTGAATTTCACATCATCTCCTGAGCAAATTACTCATTTTTACCAATCATAATAATAAAATAAACAAAGACAAAATATCCTATAACTATTTATTATTTTGTAAATCAATAATTAAAAAGATTTAATAAATTGTATTTATATGTTGGATTATTTCCAAATACATTCAACTGTTAGTAATAGCACACAAGTTAGTATATGCACAATGTTTCAGGATGTATTATTCTCCCCTCTTCTTCAGGTGTTGTTAGTATGACCAATAACAGAACTAGCATGGGAATCAAACCTGGATCCTTAGATTCTTGAATATTGAATTTTAAGGTAACCCTCTAACTAAATAAGCTAACTTGTCAAAGGCAATACCCAGCAGAAATTTCATATACTTATCTATGAGGTTCCTTTTGATTTCACTTTTTCCTAAGAGCAAAGTTGACTTATGGGATGATTGTTTGCTATTGTCATGTGAGCAGCTTCTTTAAATTTTTTTCTTTGTACCTTTACTTCTCTATCCAATATTTTTGTATTTTCCCAATTGAACATAATATGTTCATTGGTACTGTACCAGTCAAAATAGTATCCTCACTTAACAAGATTCAAATCCTAAGCAAAAGTACCTTGAATCCGATCATGCTCGAGATACACAGGTCTGGAGCAATACTGAATTCTAACCTATTTGCCTATTCTTTGAATCTCTGACTCAATGAACAACAATACTGATGACACAGTCAAATTATTTTAAATCTGTGCCCAGAAGCAAAGCGGTAGAGCATAAGATCAGACTGATGATGATGATTGAGATTGGAGTAGCCCAGGAATTACATTTATTATAGTCATTTATTACTGCTAGGTTCTTAGCTAAAAAAAATAGTTCTAAATATTAACTAGAAAATAATAATTAAAAAACAAACCAGGATTTACATGAAATAGATATATTTAATAAATATTAAACGAACGCATATATATATTACAAAAGATTAAGGAAATGTATGTATATTTTACCAACTAGTTTCACGCTTGGGGCAATGTTATTTATTTACAAGACTTTGGAATTTGTTGTATAAAATTCCCTCTATCACTCATTTAATAAATACAATTTTACAGATACAATTTTATAGTGTTTTAAAACTTATGCGGAGTTGATAAACTAATTCAAGAAAACTTTTGCTACGAAACATCGTGGATGCCGAAAATAAATATAAAAGATCGTGACAGTTTTAATAGTAAACGATTTATTTGATAACGGGCAAAATATATGATTTCAATCACTGAAACACAGGCTTGTTATATACCTGTGGCTATATATATGTAATATAGGGTATATGAGCACAGACTTTCACACCACCCACCTCTCTCCACTCTATCTAATAACACTGATACACCTAAACACATATATGCTGAAAAGATAAATAATCACCAATATACATCCTTGCATATGTATTAAATGGATTATGTCCTGTACATGTGGGGTTCAGATTGACGTTAGGTCAACATGGGTGTGACAATAATCTCGGCCTCAGGGTGGCCTTTGAGCATTCCATCGTCAGATTTTCAATTGGATGGACGGTTGAAGAGTTGGAGTGTGGAGTGGATTGAAGCTTGTCCATTAAACTATGAGGATAGTCTATCTTAATATATATCTGAGCACTTATACTATATATGTGTGTAAAGATGATAGTCTGGACCAACTGATGATTGCTGGTTTAGCATGAAATATGTATATTGGTGATTATTTATCTTTTCAGCATATATGTGTTTAAGTGTATCAGTGTTATTAGATAGAGTGGAGAGAGGTGGGTGGTGTGAAAGTCTGTGCTCATATACCCTATATTATGATTTCAATCATGTATTTTTTAGGAGAACCATTTTTTATACTTTTATTCGCATTGTTTGGCAAAGACGTCTTTTAGAAATAAGAAACAAACAATGCGCTTTATTTACGAGATTACATGATATAATAAATAATTATACAAATAGATTTATGTCTCTGGGAATCGATAACGGTTTTTCAAAGAAAGCATTTTAACTCAATGAACTGAACTTATTCTTCTTTTACGAAATGAATCATTATCTTCAACATATCATTGCGACTTACTAAGATTAGGTGGACGGTGATTAAATTAAAGACAAGAGTAATGGTACTAGCACACAATTAAAGAAATCTGGCCTTCATGGCATTTGTGGATATTTTATCATTTTAAAAGAGTATTTGAAACAAACTTAGATTGGATATGTCTGCGCATTCTGGCAGAGCGATATCGAAGGAAAGGCTGGGTTTGAGAGCCCAGGATCTGGATATGCTGTCATTCGCATAAACCTCATAAACTTTATGTTCCACAGGAAGTATTATTATTCCTGATTATGAACGATTTTGAAAAGTAGGATGGGAGCTTTAGACGTTCCCAATGACTAAACAAACGAGAAATGGAGAAGATAAAATATCAGAATAAAGGAAAATGTATGCCAGCAACGTTATTGGACATGAATATAATTTTTATAACATAATTTTCATATAATATTATTTTAAAATGGAAATTGTCTAACCTCTTGCGCAATAATCTGTTTTCAATCCTGAGTCATTTAACACATAGTAATGAATAATAACTCTATTCTATATCATTAAACTGATAAAATTTACATTTAAGTTCGATTCCCATATACGTATAAATTAAAGAAATTAGCCCTCCGGGCAATGGTAAGAGAAGGTAGAATTTTATATTGAGTGTCGTGATCTTTTATAAAGGCAACTAAACAACAAAATAAAATAAGCATCCACAATAAAATACTTTTAGGTATACAACCAACCTAGCGAACGATTTCTATTTTAAATAAACAAATGAATATAATTTTACTAATGAATTTAATTAAAGTCGCAAGATTGATTGATACCGACATATTAAACAAAATAAGTTGTATACATTTAATTGAGCCGCATAAAGTTATATAAACATAAATTAAGCATAAAAGCAACGTATATTTAGAATTACATAAGTATTAATAAAGGATTATAGAGAGAGAGTTTACGAGCAAAACTAGCAAAACATCATAAATGGGTCTATGAATTAATTTAGCTACAAATTATAAATCACCCATGAATGTTCGTATTATGACAGCTCTAAATTACATGATTTTACCTAAGATATCAGCATGGCAGCAGGCATGCAAGTTAGCAATTCTACGTCATCTCGTATGGCCAGTCAGATGGAATTTTACGGCTGGTAGACAGTTCTTCGAGAGAAGAAAAGGTGAAAAGATTCCTCTACTCACGCTTCATCATGCAGAACTTGTGTTGGCTTCTTAAAAGTAATTAAACTCAACTGACTAAAAACTCCTCTGAACTTAACTAAAAACTAAAAGTAACTAAAAAACTCCTTTTATTCTGTGACTCCTTTTATAACATTTTAATATCGCCCAGAATGCAATTTCATATATCAACCCTATCTCTGTAATCCCTTTAAAAACAACATTTAATTAGCAAAATATTTTCAACAGATAAGGCTCAAAATACCATTTTAGCTATTTTAAATCATTCGACAACAACTGATAAACGATTTGTTTTCGATCTTAATTGTGATTGACAATTTTAATTAAAGTCAACAAGCAGAATTTAAATCATTTGACAACAACTGATAAACGATTTGTTTTTCAATTTTAATTAAGATTTAGACAACGACCGGACTAGTGATAAAGATAATTTCAGTATTTCAAGCCTTCCCCATTTTTCTTTGTTGTTATATTCCAATAGTTTAATTAAATACTTTAAATCAAAATACATATAGATATAACAAAAAAAAAATACAATTATATAAAGAAAATGTTTAGTTGTCACAATAAACATTAATAACATTATTGCTTCATTCATATATATATGCATCACGCACACTACTGTTTTACTTTACTAAATAAAAATTAATTTTACAAATTTCTCCAATGATTCGGCATACAGTGTGTGAGTGAATAGCATATATTTATAGCAAGGTCTGAATTGCGAACCCCTAGGAGGTTAGTATAGATGGTGAAACATGAAGCATCGATGATGATTAGACATCGATTGCTTCAGTACATACATGATCTGCTACACATCTGTTTTCTCTCTTCTAATCATCAGTTAATGTTCTGGCAAGCACTTTTCAATGGGATGACTAGTCTCACCAATATACATTCTTCCACATTTCAAGTTTAGGCTTTCTAGATGTTAGAATTCTTCATAGTTTGGTATGGCTCTGGAAAGCTGTTCTGATGTTATAATGATTGCAGATTTTTACAATTTGTCTGCTATTTTTGGAATGTATGGGTATACTACAGTACCAATAATTGTTTTTTTATTTTGATAGTTCTTTTTGTTATCTATTTAAAGTTTTCTTAATAACAGCGGTGGATAACCATTTTTCGTAAGAGTTTGTTCCATATAAATCTTTTCATTTATCAAATTGCTGGTTTCTGAACAAACTTTTTTTGCTCTGTTCTGTAGTGATAGTATAACTCTATGTTTTGTGTTTCTGGTATGATTGGATGTCTAGGCTAAGTATTTTCCTGTTTTCGTGGGTTTTTAGCAAACTGTAGTTTTGATTTTGCTGTGAGGGAGTCTTGTCACAAGAACATCTAAAAAGTCTAATTTTTGTTCTTGTTCTGATTCTATTGTGAATTTAATAGAAGGAGATATGTTGATGTGTTTTCAGAAAGTTTGTAGTAGTGCTTCACCATGTGGCTATACAACAAATATATCATCCACATAGTAAAGCCAAACTTTAGGTGGATATGGAGTAGTTTTTATGGTTGTGGTTTCAAGGTTCTTCCATGTAAATATTGCTAATCAAAGATGACAATGGTGAGCCCATAACCATTCCTTGATTTTGTTGGAAGAATTCTGTTGTATAGAAAGTAGGTTGTTTTTATGCAGAATGTTAATAGTTCAATTATACTATCAATATGAAGAGTTGTTCTAGTTTGTAAGCTATTATCACCATTTAATCTTTTCCTTACAATAGACAATGCTTCTTCACATGGCATATTTGTGAATAAAATTTCCACATTAAGACTTACTAGAAAGCCAGTTCTTTAAATTTTCATGTTCTTGATTAATTCTACAAAGTGTCTAGAATCCCTGATAAAGGACTGGGTCTTGTATGCCAAAGGACTTACAACTTTGAGAATAAATATTGATAAATTTTGGCAAGGCGCATTTCTAGAACTAACAATAAGTCTTAATGGAACATGATCCTTATGGATTTTAAGTAGACTACAAAGATGAGGAATTTTGCTGAAATGTGATAATATTCTACTTTTTTCTAAATCAATGAAATATCCATGATGCTTTCTGAGTAATGCTTGTAACTTTGTTTCTGTCCTTGGTATCAGATTTTTTGCCACTTTTCTATATTGGCCTGCTGTGAGGAGTTCTTGTATTTTGTTGAGATAATCAGTTGTATCCATTACAACTGTTGCATTGTCTTTATCAGCAGGAGAATAATTACAGATTTATCTACTTTGAGAAATTTAATTGCTTTCCTCTCACTATTATAGGATATGTTTAACTTGAATTTTTGTTGCTTGTCAAGAGTTTGTTTTATTCTCCAGTGTAAATCTTGCTTCTTCTAAAGACAATTTTTGAGTGGCTTTCTCGGTGGCTGCCATTATATGTAACAAAGGGTTATTAGATGGTGTTATGACAAAGTTTAATCCTCTTTCAAGAACAGAAATTTCACTATCTGTTAGATGTTTAGAACTGATATTTTCAATAGATGAAGCTGATACACTGCTTATTACATTATGATTTTTGATATGCCCATGTAGGTTAATGAGTTTATTCTTTTGACATTCTTTTATTTTTCTATGTAATGTAAAATATGATTTTTTTACTGCTTGAGAAATTCTTGTAAAGTCTCCATCAGGAAGTTTATTTTTTTAGAAAACATTCTACATTATTAATGGGATGCAAGGTTTGATACTCAGAAAATCTTTTGAGCATTTATTTTTTCTCTTAACAGAGCTTCATTTGCCCTCTGAGTAAATTTTCTTAGCTTTCTGGGAGTGAATTGGAGGTTTTAGTTGCAAATCTTTAGGAATTATCCCTTCAGATTTATATTTACATAAAAAAGTTAAATGATTTTCTACTTTGGCCAGCTTTAGACATAATTTTTCATAATGTCTAAAGTTTGATATAATATCAAGTCCATATTGAATACTTAGTATTTTCCTGAAGGTTTCTTGATGGTGGTGTTTTAGTTGTATTTATATGTTGGACTATTTCCATCATTTAATGTTTTGAGGGGGGTAAAAAAAAGAAGGGGGGGGGAATAATAAACTTCCTTTTAATAAAAATTTATCTGTTCTCTTAAGTAGTAAAAAGTACTATGAAGAAGACTGTTGATAAGTTAATTAAACTATCAGTTATTTTGGTATGTTTAAATATGATAAATAATTATATTAGCATTGTGTAAAATATATAGAACAGTGTGTTAGTATTATTTGTTAATATTAATTTATTTATTTATTATGGTAAATTGGACATGATAGCAAACAGTTAAAGATTTGTGCATGTTGATTATTAACCTTTTCCAAGTCTATTCATTTTGAAGTTTGTACAATATTAACTATTATTTTAAGATAAACTTATAAAACAAAATGGACAAGTTTTAAATTAATCTATGTAGTCTTTATTAATTATTATAGCTTTGCAAAGTTTGTTGTATAATGATGTTGTTATAACATAGTAATTATTACTAATTTTTTATTTAAAATTTCAATAATGGATAAAAGTTTTATGAAGTTACAGTTTGTATCTTAAATAAATATATTTTAGAAATAAATTAATTCATTCAGCTGGAAACAACTGAATGACAAAATTACATTAAAAAGTTAAAATTAAAAAAAAAAATTGCAAAAAAGCTAGATAATATTTAACATACAGGCTATATATGTACCTGTACAAACAATGTAACATATAGGATATTTTGAGCTCAGATTTTCACATGACCCTCAACTCTCCACACTATCTCATACCACTGTTACACTTGACCACATATATGTCTAAAAGATAAATAATCACCAATATATCTATTTCCTGCTAAACCAGCACTCGTCAGTTGGTCCAGATTATCATCTCTACACATATATACAATAGTGCTCAGATTTATATTAAGTTAGCCAATCTTCATACTTTAATAAACAGGCTTCAATCCACTCCACCTTCCAACTCTTCAGCCATCCATCCTATTGAAAATCTGATGATGGAACGCTCAAAGCACACACTGATGCCAACACTCTCATCACATACGTATATTGGTGATTATTTATCTTTTAGACATATATGTGGTCAAGTGTATCAAAAATATGAGATGATAGTTGAAGTCTGAGCTCAAAATACCTTAAAAAAGCAATATGAAAATCTTTTTAAACGGACTTTAGGTGAAAAACTTCAAATTTTGTAATTATATTATTGCTATTAAGCATGGAGTAAGAAAAACATGAAAAATAATGGTTATTAATATAAATTTAAACTAAATAACGATTTAATTGTACAGTATTTATTTATTACATTACTCTCACTTACATGGTGGGTACTGAGTGCAGACGAGTACTTTTGGAAAACTAAAAGGGAAGCATAATTCTTTGTAGTAATAACCTAAACGTAAACGTTCATTTATTTTTATTAAAAATATGAAAAAAAAAAATGTATTAATAAAGTTACTGTTTAACTTTTTTTAATTTTATTTAACCATAGTTAGACACACAAGGCCATTTCTTTATTTTAATAAATAGGCAATTTATTTTTAATGTCTATGCTTTTTTTTTTCAATTTACGCATTTTTGTTTTATATCTAGAGAATCTTTTTTAGATGTTTCCATGCAATTAAAAAATTATGTTTCGACTCGTAAATTGTTGCTTTACATATTTAGAAAGTCCAGTTCCTTGAAAATTGGATTTTATTCTTCCAACTGATAAGAATAATTAATTCAGATTGTAAAAAAAAATGTGGAAAAAATATAACGTTTTTGAACTCAGTACAAGATCTAAAATATTTTTTGACCTTAAACAAACAAAAGCACTATCCTTTTTTTTCAAAATCATAAAAATGCCTTAATCTAATAAGCAGAATTGTAAATTGTGTACTATTAATTTCCACACATATATTAACTACGTATCTATGTTTCGCGATTTTAAAGACATTTAACTGCACGCATTTGATTTTAAAATAATAGATATATACACACATACAAAGGGCCAGACTGCAAGTTTAATAATAGCAATTGAAAGTCATCTCTTGGAAAATCTTTTTTTTTTTAACTTGAGTGATCAGATTAACACCATTATTTTTTTTTTTTTTAAATTTTTTTCATATGTCATAGCATCGGCCAAGACGCGAACCCACAACCGTCTGCAAACAACTACTTGCTTGCAAGGAGATTACGATGACCTTTCGGCTTACCTTTTTAAACTCTTATCTGGAAAAAAAAGTAAAACTAGACTTTTAATATAATTGGACAGTCCTTAAAATCAATACCATAGGTACCACTTATCATAAAGGTTAGCAAATAATGTTTCTACAATATATCAATGATTTAGTTATACTTTTTAAACATATATATTACTGTTTTTCTACTTTTAGCATTAGCTTGTTTGTAAAATGAGACTTATCTTATATGTACGGCAACATAAATTAACAAACCTCACACTAAAGTAAAAATTGTAAGGCTGAGATCAATTTTTGATTTTCGTGGAATGTACAAGTAAAATATTTCATCTTTACAATATATAATTTAATGATCTTATCCCTATCTTCAACAACAATTTGCCTCCTACCAGATTCCATTTCTCCAAGATTATATGCTTCTTCATCATTATTACTCTTCTAGCAATGTATTTTTTTTCTCACTTATTAATGCCATTTTTGTTAAGTTTTAGTTATTAATAGATATGCTTAATTAATTAATTGACACTGCGCCTATTATTTACGAAAGTTTACAATAAGTGGCATAGATGGGGTGGAGACAAAGAAGCATGTATGCCATTGATCTTGGGATATTTTATTACTTTTATTTAAATCACTTACATACTTTATTTTTCACACACCTTTCATCTAAGAAAGCAAAACAATAAAAGTTCTTAATAAATATTTTTTTCAAACCCATTATTCATTGTTTTATAATCTAATATTATTTATACAGAAAAAGCTTCACTCAACCTATTGATCATTATAAAAATTTGCTTATCAATGTGAATGTATATAGTATATATTGTAAAAGTAATACAGCACGTTTTAACAAAATTTTATAATCTTTTACTGATTTATTATTATTACTGTTACTATTATTATGTTTTTTCATCAATCAGGAATTATGAATGTAAACATCACATGATCATCATTTCTTATGCTCGCTTATAACTGTTATTAAAATAGGCAAAATTCTCTATACGTAACAAAAGCCTTCTGGCATCCATCGATTACTCGGGCTTGAACTGAGTGGCAATATGTATAGAGAGTTTTGCCTGTTTTAATTATGAATGTACTAAGAGAAAAAGAAAGAATAGTAATAGGATGTACCTTTGATAATGACATAGTATATGGTTGAAACATAGAGTGTATTATTTTCATAATGCATATAGTATATAATTAGTGTTAAACAAATAAGCTTCTATAAAAAAAGAATGAAAAATTTTCAATATGTGTAATTATGGATAGACCATTTAAAAAAGAGACCCTGACACTAATTAAATTAAATATATTCTCTTCCAAAACCACACTTCAAAAACATTTTCTTATTGCCATCCTTTCCATTAAAAAATAATAATAATAATAAACTATTTTGCATATAGTCAACACAATTTTAATTTCTTTTTCACTACTTTCCAAAATAATGCTTTCTGGTTTGATCACACCCTACTTACCTACTATTTCTTTCATAACCTGCTGTGCCAAACTTAATCTGCTTCTAATGGCTACTTCTTTTGAATAATTCTAAGAAAAATTATCTAATATTTACAATTTTTAAAAAAATCAATTTATGCATGCATTTTAGAAAGTTATGTGATATTATCATTTGTATTAGTCTACCCAACTATAGATAGAAATGATGAAAAACTAATATATAACACCAAGTTCTGTAAAATGTAAAGAAATTAATCTAGGGTCAGATAGATCTACATAAATATGCAAGTGAATTGACTTTGGTTCAAAATCTTAAGAGTTATTTTAAATTCCAGACTATTAGTTCATTTAATATAAAGGAGCAAAATATAATTATTAAATGCCTAAGTGCATTAATTCCAGTTTTGAATTCTAATCCTCATTGATAAAGGCAAAAGTCAGAAAGTAGTAGGAAATGAGGAACTTATAGCATTATACCACCTAATGCCCAATAATTATTGAAGTTTGGTGAAAAAACTGTTCTTGAAAGCATATAACTAAGCAGATGAGAAAGACATGTGACATTGTTAATAAAAAGTTTGTTTTGAGACTGAATTAAAAACTTCTAAACTTCTACCACTGCAAGATTATACATCAATTATTTAAGAAGTTCAACTTATTTTTGTTCCTTGGTAAAATGTTAACAAAGCAAAATATAACACCATTCATCCCTGGTTGTAGATCAAAGTATTTCAACAAACAATGATAGTTCACATTATTATATGACATCATCCTGGATATTGTGAAACTGTTCTATTTGAATAGTTTCTATTTTTACCAAGTATTGTTGCTACTTGAAATCTTATTCCACATTATAAAATAAAAATAGATTTATAAAAGCATTATAATTATACATTCTCTCTAAAGTTACACATGTAGGACTAGGAGGTAGGACCATTACATAACCATAATTACTACTATACATATAAAATTATTCATGGAGCAACCAAGTCCAAACATATTATTCATAAATCATGTTCATAAAGAATCAGTTTTTACTAACAACAAATAATGTTGCCTTTCTTACATCAATGCAAATCTATTGATTGGACAAAGGATGACCATTTCCACATTCTTATACGGTAAACAAATCCAACATTGATTGTCAAAATAAATCTTAATATCAATGGTATTTTTTATAATATTAAGCCAATTTACAATTTGAAGCAACAATCAAGATGGTGATTCTAATACTTTAAATAAGCCCAAAAATAAATTATAGCTTTAAATTGATAGGAAAAAGGAGGCATTGTTCAAAAGTTTATTTAAAATGATTCTTTGAAAATATAACTTGTGAATATTTGTAGTAACATAAATAAAATGTTATATGCTATAAAAATAACATGTAGATTGTTAATTATCAAAAAAAAATACTTCTAATAATAAAATTCTATTGCATACATATTTGAACACTAATAGCATGTTTATTAATGACGATTTTAAAAAAAATCAAAGAGGCATTATCCATTTCAAAAAAAAAATCATTAATAAACATGTTAAATCATTAAAACATTACATAATTATATTTACTTTATGATTATACAAACAGTTAAATTTGGAGCAAATTCCTCCCCACTTCCCAATAGTTCCAACTAATATTAGCTCTAATAATCAACAGATGTTAGAAGTTTATGCACTATACTTCATAACCAGCATTTTCCCACCCAATAGCCCCATATCAGTCATATGTTAGAAACTAATCTAGGGATATTAGATGGGAAAGCACTGGATAGAGATTATGATTCCAAATCTTCTAGCATCTATTGATTATTACAGCTTGCACTATGTGACACTATCATAAGGGGAAAATGCTACTGTTGTAAACATGCTAATAGGGTTCAAATAAGTGTGTAGTACAACATGCAAGCATGAGACAGTGATTATATGATAGTTAATAGTCTACAATGAATATGTTATAATTATGGAATACAATATTACAGGTATACTTAACTAAAGTTAAATTACATGTTCTATGGTCTTGTACAGTTGCTAAGAAATGGTGCATTTTACTTATTGATATTAAGAAATTGGAAGAATTTAAGATGTGAGATTAAAGGAGATGAAAAGGATGAGAGAAAATCAAATACTGCCATTCTTAAGAATCTTAATAAAACCATGATAAAAAAAATCCACACAGTTGAGATGAAAAGATTGCATGAAATGGAACATGTTTTAAAATACAATAACATAATAATATACATGCTGAAAGATTAATGATAAAATACCAATACTCAGGCCATGTTTTACCTTTGGCAATCATATAAATTCAGATATTTGTGGTTATTTAGGATTGAAAAAAGCAGCTAAAGATTGTTTTGCATGGATCTTCACATAAAAAGATTGATTGATTAATAAATGTATATAAAGACTAAAGTGTGGCAAAAATATTTATATATACAGCAACAGATTTAGTCTAAAAAATTAAACTATCCAAAGAATATAAAAGGTTATTCCCTAAGCATTGCAATAATATACTGGAGTTCATGATGTAACAGTTACATGCTGAGATGCTCAGTATATTAAGGGAGTGGGGTAAGCAATAGAAACTGCCATCTTCTAAGAGAGTTACTACTTAGTAAATATAACAACCTCCCACCTAGTTACTTCAACACGTTCCCAGGGGGGAAAGAGAAATAATATTTATCTGCGAACCCTAAATATATGCGTGTAAAATTTATTGTTTATAATTTTACTAAAATTACAAAATATAAAAATTATTTCAGGATTTTGATATTATGTATATATAAGGTTATGTTTGAGTTTATAAAGAGTTATTTTAATGAGTATTTTTCATAATCATTTGTGAATATTATTTTGCCTCTAGATATGTTTAATCAAAATTCTTTATACATTTAAGATAACCTCTTCTGAGATGCTACTGACAAGCTCAACCTGATGAAAACACACTCTTCATATTAAATAAATAATAATTCTCTTCTATCTTCTTATAGAACTATTGCTGATCTGAGCATTTGCAGATGTCGAGAGAAAATATCCAGAAATAAAAACATCAGCTAAGCACAATAACATGGATATTTCAAGGGAGAAAATAAAATACATTCAGAAAAAAAAAAACTCTCTAAAAAAAAAAGAGCCTAATATTTACAAAAATCTCAAAGAAAAGACATGGAGGGGGTATAGTGACAAGCAAATGAAAAAGAGCAGCTGCAATTCAATAACAGACATCTTTCTTCTTATTAACCAATAATCTGTAAAAAAAAAAAAAAAAAAGCGTGCTTCTTATGGGTCGTAAAATCAGAAAGCTGTTAAAAATATTGGATCATTGGGGCATAAAAAAAGATTTTACTAATTCACGTCAATACACGCACACACATAGAGGTGTTTTAAAGAAAGTGATTTTATGAAATTAATGTTTACAAAAAAATTATTTACGATATAAAAAGTAATATAGAGCTTAGAATAGATCATATAATTAACAGAATTAATATTATCTATTAATCATCAGACGATATTAATGGTATTTATAATAATCAATGCATCAATAGTAATTACAATCAAGTAAATACGAAACTGAATTTCACTTAGAAATATGATAATTTAACTAAATAGGAATTTTAATCTGATTAGATAAATAAAACAACATTCCATGAATATATATTTATGGTTTAATTAAGATATAATTCTTAATATATTTGTTATTAGGAACATTTAGTACATACATATTCACTTGTTTTAATTATATAAGTATTCGTAATGAACATTTAATTACAATCAACTAGTTGATAATTTATTTGAGAGCACTGGAAGGTTACAAATGAGTATTCATTTAGTGATAGAGGCCACATCTATTAAAAAAGTTGAAAAATTTGTAAGAAATTTTATATTATTACATTGTGGAAATGAAAGTTTAAATTTAACTGGAACAGCTAATAAAAAAGAAGGTATTATTTGACATTTTAAATTAGAAAAAATAGAATTCTTATAAATATAGAGGACATTCCATAAGGAAAAGCACAAACGTTTATTTACTCAATTTGATCAAAATGTTCATCATTAGTCTCAAAATCTGGAAGTTTTTATCTAGTTAATGAATATATTGTGTAAATTTTGCTTTTTCAAAATGAGTAATGAATAACGTGAAGCTGTGGACTATGCTATATTTTGTTACAAGTCTCATCACATATATCATATATTGTGTATAATAGCTAATGCTTTGCTGACAAACTTTGATAATAATGGAATAAATACTGTTTATTGAATTGAAAATGGACTATACAGTAAATTTCAACATGCACGCATATATATACAATGGACACTTTTCTGTGTATAGTATGCATTTATAAACTAAGACTATAATATAATCATGCAGTTATTAATAATAAATCAAGCTAGTACATTTTCACATATATTTACTATACTGTATGTATATTCACATTAATTTAAAAAAAAAAAAAAACTTTCTGACATAATACAAAAATGTCAACTGGAATATTTTTATGATCCTTATCATTTAGTTCTAGATTTAAGGTCGTTTTAACCAAAAAATTGTTTCTTATTTTGGTTACAACTTTAGCTGTTTCAGGCAAATCAAGCAACAATGGTACACTTTTGTCACTTTGTAATTTCTCTGAAGGATATTTTTAAAACATTCAGCCTATTTTAGAATATCACCTTTCTTTGCAAAATTAATGATATGCATTTTCTCATTTAATGAAAGTACTTTATGACTTTTTTTATATTATTTATCACTCTTTGTTCTACAAAATATTTTACTAAAGATATTTAGTATACAATATAAAATATTTTGGAAAAAAAATGCAAAAAAAAAAATAAATTCTGTATGCTGCTTACAATTATACTAAAATTTGTTTAAATTGTGAAGAAAACATGATAAAATAAATTCACATTTGCAAAAGTTATATTTACTTGGGGGGGGGGGAAGACTGCTTTTGTACCATGATAAAATGTGATTAAATAAATCCATGTTTGAGTTCTAAGAATGTGATATTTAGTGAGATAAAAAAAATGGCTGCTATCATTTGTAAATTTTAATGTTTTTATTATTGGTTTGTTTACATTTTTTCATTTATATATTTAAAAAAAGGTTATGTATTTTGATATAGCATAATTCACATTCTCCCTGTAATTGTTTCTTAACTCACAGACTAGATATAATTTATTAAATTTTACAATAGCTTTTCTTTGATTTGGATTCATTTTTCCCTGCTCAATTTTATTATGATCTACAAAAATATGATAATGAACTAATGAAAACCTGCAAAATTGGGTGAAAAAAATTTAAAAGACTTGAAAATATATATTGTCAAAATAAAAGTTAGAGCTTTGTTTTTATATAAATATAACAATTGCAAATTTCAGTTATATGTTTTTAGTTAAAGAAATTATCCAAATTTAGAAAAATTAACTGATAGTATTATATCTAAGAGAATCAAGTACACTAGATCAAGGCCTAAAACCTCAATGACACTGGCCTTAAACCTGAACTTAGTCTGGGAATATGAGTAGGATAGCATAAGACTAATTTAATAATCATTATCATTTGACATCTGATTAATCAAGCTTCTAATAGATAGCAGCATTAGAGTAGAATAGAGATTTCTCTTATAGTATATACAATAACTCTCTAATCAATGCTGAAGATTGATTCTAAGATAATTTCATTCTAAAAAAAACTGCATTAGATCAAATTTTTATTGTTCTGAATAAAAATTCAATAGTAAAACTTGTGTACAATGGTTTCTTCTAGTATACCACCATAGCAATTAACAGGATTTTCTATGGCTTATTAAGTACATAGTATGATTCATTATTAATCTGGAAACATCTTATCTTCCTCAGCAAATACAGAAATTAATCTTTTAATTTCTCATCTTTGTATGCTCACTGGTTCTTAATTCACAGAAGGGTTTTTATCTCTTATAGTGCATATCCACAATCTTCAAGTTCTCAAATCTGAAATCATTTTCAAGACTGCATATTTCCTGAAATTTTTATTAATCTGCATTTCAAATGCTGTGAAATTTATTTAATACAATAAAACATGCTTTTAAACAACTTGCATGTCTTGCTATCATTTCAAGATTTTCAATAGTGCTTGTTGTTCTTGAAATTATTAAATTTTGTTTATTAATTGTTTATATGCAAATATTTTCAATCACATAGATAAAACTAAGTTATTGATGCTTTTTCATTATCTTGGTTGTGAATATGTTTAGGTCCAATATTATTTTATTATTATATATACTTTTTAATGAATTCATAGTATTATTTCTGGGATTTTCCATGTAATAGCTAAAATAGCAGACATTTCAGTACAATAATAAGTACTTTCTTTAGAGCGTCTTCTTTCTCAAATTACAAAAATATTTTTAACAACTTGTTGAATTTATTTTTTTGCCTTCAAAATTTAAAATCCTTTTCTTTATTGACTTTAAAATCAATGATCTTATCACAAATTGACCACAATATTGGATGAAGAAGCTCTGAGGAAAGTACTTGTTATTGTACTGAAACATCAGCTATTTTAACTTATATTTTTACTACATGAAAGCTCCTGAAAATAATGCTATGTATTCATCTTTTATCCATGAGAATATTAGAACTAATAATTTTTAATACACATAAATTATATAAGTTCATCAAACAATATCACATCACATAATTTAATATTATATTACATTTCTTAACTACAAAATTATAGACATCATTATAAGAACCATGAACAAAAATTATATAAGAGACAATGGTTAAATAATTTCTCTAAGAACTTTCAATGTGGATGCCCAGAAGTTTTATCATGGAATAAGACTGGAGGCTTCAGGTATCAAAAACTTTATAATAATAGAACAAAATAGTGTTTGCTTCCTTTTAAAAAAATTCCAAAAGTTACATAACACTATAAAATTTAAGCTTTTTTTAAAAAAAAAAAAAAATTCCCAAGACATAAATTACATTACAATATTATTTGATTCTGTCAAAATCTTTCCACTCTAGGCTTTAATAATTCAAGAGGATGTCAACAATTCTTTTGTGCTTTAGTAATTTTTATCTCAGTTTTTACAATTTCTTTATTATTGCAAAACTAATTCATTCTTATACATATATGATTCTCTTTTTCATTTAATATAGATAATAATTTACTATTTCTATCACAAAAGTTATATATTTTTCCAATTTTTTCTATGCATTTAGATTATTTATTAATATTTTTATCATTTATATATTTCAATTACTATTTATTCCCATTTTACTAATACAAACCATTTTATTCTACTAAAAATTAAAAACCAAATCTATCTTTCTTTTTATAGTTAATTCACTTTCCTATGTTTCCATTTTAGCTTCTTTTCTAGTTTTTTTTACTTCAAATTTCCATTAATTTGTTAATGCCTTTTATATATACTTCTATAAAATTTAGACTCTTCCATTATCTTCACTTTTCCATTTTATTCTTCTTCTCATTATTAACTCATATATCTTTTGATCTCTTAAATCTTTCATAACCTACAGTTTTTACTCTGTAAACCTTTAAATTTTTTTTGAATAATTACTATTTTTTTATTTGAATTTATTTTATCAATTAACTTACTATGATTTATACTTATTTTCTAATCCAGTCATTTAATAATGTTTTTTAATGAATCAGCGTTTAATTTTTTTTTTGTGCCAGTTATTTTTTAAAAAGGTATTCTAATTTTACTACACTACATTGTATTATAAATCTACATCAGCCCTAAAATGCAAATAGAATATTATTTTTAGCTACA
This sequence comes from Epiperipatus broadwayi, assembly GCA_028023455.1. NCBI lineage: Eukaryota > Metazoa > Onychophora > Udeonychophora > Euonychophora > Peripatidae > Epiperipatus > Epiperipatus broadwayi. Next base: position 5,869,682 of record JAQFVV010012460.1, on the reverse strand, counting down.
TTTTGAAGCAAAACATAAGCAAACTGAAAATTGTTCTTATCACAGAAGGCTTTCTATATGTAAATCTTTTCCTTGCAATTTTTGAAATAAGAACTCATTTTTATATTGCTATATTCTCTATAAAGACTTACCAATTTTAATCTCTCTCTCTCCTTTATTTCCAACCCACAATATTATATAAATTTGTCAGCTTTTCCAACACTGTTATTATATATATATATATATATACTTATATATATATATATATATATATATATATTAAGTGACCTTTTAAATTACTTTATACATTTTCTACTTCTTCATCATTAAGATTATTATTTGGCATGTATATCTGAATAATCACCATATTTTTTGAAAATGCTTTCATTTTAATCACTATAAGCAAACTATTTATTGAAGTGCTACTTATAAAATTCTCTTTTTTCCTGGACTTAAAATAATATCTTCATTAAGTCTATTTCTATCTATAGAATACAAATCTTTCAGGCTTTCTTCATTTTGTCTCACAAGCCATCCACTTTTTCTCAATGTGTTTTTAATTTTACCAATTAATATCTGGTGATATATTTATCATCCTCTTTAGCTTAGTCATAATTCTAACATTTCATGTATCTTTTTTTTTTTAGTTTTTAAATTTCATTCGCTTTAGACATAGAGTTATATCTGAAGCAGTTTACCATTTAGTTTCTCCAGATATATCAAATATATTTTCAAATCCACATTTACAACAAAATCCAGTAACATTTTGTTTTGTTTTTTCCCTTTGTTTTATCTATATAAACTTCATATATATATATTATTCAATAAAGGTGACTTATAAAGCAGTTTGACCTATTTATTCCATGAAAAAAGAGAAAATAATAGAAAGATAAAGAACAAATAATATTAAAAGTGGGTTTTGGGATAGCTATATAAACTGAAAAACAGATTAACATATAGTTGGATAGTCTGTTTGTTTGATATTTTGCAAGCTATCTTTTCACATATACCTTTTTAGTTTAGCATTAATGAAAACTGACAATATTATCCATCTTTAGAAATCTTTGACATAACTTTTATAATGTAAATGGAGTCTATTTTTATCATGAAAATTATGATCAAATTCAACACAATTTTTTTTTTTTTAGAAAGACTATTACTATTTGTGTACCAGTATTATTCTATTTATCATCCAGAAGAACTTCTAATTTTTCATACTTCTTAAATGGAATTTTTCCAGTTGCATCAATAAAAAGTCCACTATTCCCTTCTGTATAATAAATTTAAATTCTACATATAATCAATTTAAATGAAGTTGTCATAAAACACGGTCTTTTTAACTTGTTAAATGCAGTAGTAGCATATAGAAATCTTTGCTGGACCTCAATATACAAGGCTATTTTTCTATTTAAAAATTTATCAAGCTATTTAAACATTTTTATCTTATAAATGTATATGCTAGAAGGTGATGAATATTATTTATTAAACCAAATTTTTGAAAGATTGCAATTAAAACATCAAGAACATTTCATAGCTCATTTTTAAAAATATTACAATCATTGTCAAGAGTTGGTGAAAATGAAAAAAATCAATATATAAATCTTATTTTTGTTTAAAATACTTTTTTTTTTTGTATTTTCCTGGATCAAAAACCATCTATAATATTCATTGGTTCTTTAAAACTACTAAACCTCTGGCAATCAATTAATTTATGATTAGAAGTAATAAGGTCCAATAAAATCATCGAAAGCATTTTTTCTGGTTAACAATAATATTTCACAACAATTGATGCATCCTTTTCTATTCTTTTTATTTTGTATAAACTGGAATAATAAAAGTATCTTTAAGATCATGCATAGCTAACATATTCTCACTACATTATAAATTTTTTTTAGGTATCACCTAAGGATCCATATTCTTTCTAAACCATTTTAATTTCATTAATGAATAACTTTGTCCAAATTTAATTTAGTAAGTAGGGTAGACTTATCATTAGAAGTCATCATCCAAATTTTTGTATGATTATTCAAAAGATAATCATAACACTCCCTCACATATTCAAAATATTACTATTATAAAAGATTATCATCCATTGATATTCTTTTTCAGATCTGAATATTACTTTCAATATAATTTTAATCCATAAATCATTTTTATGTTTAGACTAAGGATAGAATTAGTATCATTCATTAAGTTTTCCTTTTAATAGGGCTATTAATAATACAATCATTGTTAAAATCACTGTGGTTTGTTTTCTTATTAATGAATTCAACAACAAAACTATTCATACTTATACTTAAGTACCACAACAAGCTAAACTCATGTTAGAATTGTTGAGTTGCAATTGAATCTAAAGGATGAATATTATACTTCTTACTAATATGTTGGAGACAGAACCTATTTTTAATACAACTACCATTTTAACTTATCAATGTATGATTGATGTAATAAAGTGCTTATGTGATATTAACTTCTATATTCTTGGACCTAATTGTAACATAATCTATAATGCTATTGTTTTGCATGAAGATGCATTCAGATTCTTCTATATTAATTTTCTGTCTAAGCAAAGTGTTTGTGATACTTAAAACACAAACTGTACAAAATATCCAATCATAAGAGACTATTCAAGTTCGTACACTACAATATCATTATTTTCAATTTTGCTATACTTCACTGATTGCTATCAAAATACATTAAAGATTCCAAAAAAGCAGATTTCTAATAATATTAATGCAATAACATTATCCAAAGAATAAAAGCTTTTTTTTATCTTACTAGCTGAATATATCTAGTTAAATATCAGTAAATCTAATATCATGCAGTTACCTTGATGATCTTTCTTCCAAAAAGTATTGTGGCCATCTACTAATTGAATTAAATTTCATTCTTATAAAATAACTGATTTAATTTCAATAGCCATCTTTTAATATCAAAATTGTTCTGGTAAATTTTTAACTTCATTTCTGTAATCATAATTCAGTTTTGTATCAAATAGTATCTAATTTGTTTTTCTTTTATTGCCATCTTCTGTAATCATACTTCAGTTTTGTATCAAATAGTATCTAATTTGTTTTTCTTTTATTGCCATCTCAATCGATTATATTAGGCTGCATTATATTCAAGTGATTAATAGGAACATTTGAGATTGTCCAATCAATTTCACACCTTCTGGATATAATCAGAATAAATCTAAGCCTTTATTTTTCACTTAATTTTTATTTTATTTTAATTTAAAAACAAAACTATTTATTTACAAATATTTGCTAGTTAGGAATATTTCACAGAGAAATAGAGGTGGAAAGTGTTCTTTTCTGATGCATTTTCAGTTGTAATCAAGGTGAAAAAAATTAATTTCTTAACATTAATTTCAACTATTTAAACAAGTTAGGATCTGAAGAAACTTTCCTTATAAAGATATATATCACATAATAAATAACTAGTACCATACATAAAATGAAAATCTGCAGCTGCGAAAAAATATAACCAATAGAATATAGAATGTGCAGATTTTGAACAAAAGAAAGCTTCATGTGATGAAGCTATAAATGGATTGTTTAAACATTGCCAACTTTTTAGTATGTGGATTATGGGGGGGAGATTTTTGACCAGAAAAAATACAGTGCTATTTATTCATGGCAAAGATATCCAATCAGAAAGGATATTGCAAGTACTATCATTAGATATAATCCTATAAATGATTCACTGACATTAATTCAATTTCATAGACACTCATTTAGCATTACTGTAGTACAAATTTATGTTCCAACAATTTAAATAAGTGAAGAAAAAAATCAAAAAGTTTTGTGATTGAATACAGAGAAAATTTGGCTAAATTTGCTGTAAAAACATATTTTTAATATTTGTAAGTAGTATAATTTGTAAGCAGATATAAAGCAGGATAATGACTAGTTAGTTTCTGTAAATTTGACTAAAATACCATTTTTTACACATAGTAAGAGTCAACCATATGTATGGATCACAATAATCAAATTAAGATATGAGTGGTGAAAGACTAGTTTTAATAGAAAAAAACTTGGCCAGTGACATATTGTAGAAAAGAACATGGCTTACATACTCATTAATTTCAAATCAATCTGAACATTAACTACAAGCTCATCCAATATTACAGATATAACTTAGATAACACATCAGAAATTAATTAGAAGTTATGGATGTAAACTGTAAACCAATGGCAATTACATATCATTCAATTTTTTAGCTTACACAATATATGACAAATAGTTAATAAAGAAATGAAGATACTGAACCTACATAACTGTTCAATCAGATTATGTTAGTTTGGATTCTTAATGTGATTTGGATTTTAAGTTTTTAGCTTAAGCAGAAAAACAAAGTTAAAGTTATTCCCTAAATGCACAACTGTAATACTTATTATTTTGAATTCCAAGCCTAATTGACAAAAACTAAAACAGAAACTAATTGGAAAGTTAATATGTGACAATTATAGAACTGCTCTAGTTTTATCATTGAAAGAAATAATTAAAGACTTTGAGTAAGAAAAACAATTGGAAATCAAATAAATATGAGAAGATGCAGTAGTAATTACAAAGAAAAGAAGTCAAAATTAAAAAAGACAAACATCCTTTCTGAAGAGAATCCAGGGAAGACAATTATAACAATATTTGCAAGCTACCTTTCAGGAGATTTATGAGATAAAAAATGATTTAACAGCCATAAATAGATTTGCTGAAAAAAGGACAAGTAAAAATTAAAATATAACAAAAATCAAATGGAAATGTAAGGAATTTGTAAAACTATACCATAAAAAAAATAAAGACAATTTTTATGAGATGTTCAATACCAAAGAATTTTTTGTAATAGAAGATGAAGTCAGAATTATCTTACAATCAATGTCAAAAGATAAAACCATTGAGATTTTAAGGGCATTGTATTTTACTGTTTGCAGAATAACTGCATAAAAACAAAAACAAATGACCAGATAATGCCAATTAATCTGGAAAACTTGTCAATGGTTTAAAGATCAAAATAAATCAATTTATATTTTTATACCAAAAATATTATAGATCGCAAATCACATTCTTACACAGATAATTCTTTAGCAAAGTAGAGACTCTTAAGTTGAAAGATAACTGAAAAAATTTAAAAAATGGTTTCAAAAAGATCAAGAATCTAGAAATATTAATACTAATATCAAAAATTATTAGATTTAAAAAAAATATTCAAATGGTTTATTATTCAAGAATTCATAAGAAGTCAGAACTGATATGTGGTTCATATCTTGTAATATATTATTTGCAACTTTGACACACACTTGTAATAACACTGAGAAATGATACTCATTGGTTTTCACGTTGAAAAAAAAAGAATTTCAATCAAAAGTCATAAGCTTGCCTATATTCCATAGTATATTCTTACAACATATTTAAAGTAATTCATAAAGTGCTTTAAAAAAATTAATTTAATGTTGAGGACATTTAACTAAGATCATAAAGTCTTTGGTGTCAAATAATGAGTTGAACAGTATTAAACACTAATATTAAAGAAAATCATTTATTTAAGTTTTAAAAATAAAATACTTATTGTAAATTATTAGGTTAAAAGATTATACAAAAACTTTACAAGTCTTACATTGGTCTCCACGCAAAACTTTCCTGGTTTCTTACAACTTTTTATATTTATTATTAGAAGATGTAACAACAGATTTTTGATAGTGAGCTGTACAAGACAGAATCCATATATTGTAATTAATAGCATTAATAACAATCAATCACAGTTGATAATATTCTGTGTTATACATAACATCAATCTATAATATATGGCAATAAAATACAAATTATATGCTTTAGCATCCTATTTGCCATGGTTAATATATTCTATACCAACTACGGCATCCATCTATCTCTTTGACTGGAATTTCTTTCTTAATTGATTAAGGTTTATTTGAAATATCAAGAACACCATCTGTTTTTACTCTTTATGATTATTTAATAATGATGCAATCAGTTGTAAATCTTTGCAAATGTGGAAATTTTTCTAAATTATTATTACTACCTTAAAAACAGCAAATGTTAATCCATTCTAGCCAGATTAAGAACTGCAAAACGATTATCAGTAGCAGAAACCTAATAATATAAGATGCTTGAAATATAATAATCACATCAGGTCTGATGTCTTTAAAATTCAACAATTAATTTTGCCAAGTGGCTTCCTGTATAATGATGATGATAAATATTATTAAGAAATTGTGTTATTAATTATAAAATCTATAAATTGAAAGATATTAATAGTCAACCAACACCTGGGGACATTAAAGACGTTAACCATCTATTAACCTGTATTACATTTAAAAAAAAGTCGTTATTTTAAAGAAGCAATAAAGTTTAATAAATTGTTTGACTGATATTAAATGATTTTAAAGTCAATAAATTTAAAGAATGATTTCTTAACTCTGAAAAGCAATAAACTGACTTTCTCATTAAGAATTTAATGAAAAGCATTCATTAACGAAGTAAAGTAAGATGAAAATGTTTAGTAAAGTAAGATGAAAATGTTTCCTTTTTTTTTTTGTAGCTTGAACAAAAAAAATATGCAATTAAACTAAACAAAAGTAATTCGATGTTTTATAGGAAAGGAAACGAGAGAATGTTTACAAAATGATATCAAATATTATTCATCAGTTTTAAAAAGATAAATAATTAATAAAAAGTTTACAGAATAATAAACTTATAAGGCATATATTAGCTAAAAGCAAATGATAATAATGGAAAAATGAGAGACAGTAATGAGAAATTAGGAAAATGCTGTAATTCTATCCATAATCCATAAAAAAAAAATAGATGAAAAAATAATTCTGATTTATATATATATTCCTTATATTTACATATATGTACTCAAGTACTAAATATAGCATTTGACTTAGAATGCATCAAAGAAGTTCCATTTAATAACAGAAATTGGAGTATAGCATTACATCAGTAAATACATTTAAATTAATACCTAAATCTTGAGAATATAAACTACTGTCAATATAAACTAAAGATATTAATTAGCAAGATATGTGTTACAGAAACATTATATTCTAGTATAATTACAGCAATCAGTAGATCTTATTATCCCTCAATATGTGAATAAATATTTGCCAAAAAAAATTTAAAAAGATAAAATATTATGTAGTAAATTGCATTTTCTGAATAAAAATTCTTTAAATATGCCATTGCAAGGCAAAGGCTTCTCCTACAAACCTTATTAGTAAAAGAGAAACTATGACATGCTAGCTATTGGTTGTTGATAATTTTAGATTTTTATTCTTGTTTTATCCTCTAGTTAAAAATAGCAAAATCCCACTTACCATTCAATACTGAATATCTATTCTAATCAGTTAAGGTAAAAACAAAATTAAATCTATTTGAAACCTGAAAAAAATGTCTAAGCATCGCCAATCAAGGTTCAAACTCAAGCCCTGATCACAAAAGACAGTTGCACTAACTATTAGATCTAGAAGCTCTTTATAATATATGTAAATCTATCTATGATAAATATTATCATTTTCAACCATTATCAAGCCACTGCAAGTGATCTTTCCAAGTTCAATCCATTTTCTCTACTCTCTAACCTCTCTTCTCCACATCACCCCACTCACTTTTTTATTTTATTCATCCATCTCACATGAGGTCACATTCTAGGTCTTTTACAATCTCTTGAAGTCCAATTTAAGATTTCAACTGTCCATATATTATCATCTCTTCTAGCAATATGTCCAACCCAACACCACTTATCTCAATTCATTCAATGATCTCAGTAATGTTTAGATTTATGATTAAAAAATTAAAAAGAAAAAAAACTAAATTCAATATAAATTCATAATATTCAAAAATATGTTTGTAATCAATATTAATAAAAAATAAGCTATGAAACTACAGTGAATGTGCATAACTTAATAGTTATAGAGTGTAATTAAATTCTGCTTAAACTTTAAGAAAAGCAATTTTTTAATGTCTTAAAAAATATACTTTCCTATTAGTGAAATGCTTTCACATACAATTAAGATATTATAAAATAAAATGTTAATATAAATAAGGAGGCTAAAAAAGAAATATGAGGTCATGTATAATGATGAAACTGTAAATAATGATAATGAAAAAGACATGAAGAACTTGTAGTTATATTACTCCAATTCTACATCTTATTGCATACTTGAGTAATCAATAAATGTTAAACAGTAATGCTTATTAAATCCCTATTCAGTACTGGCTATCTATATCCCTAATCTAATTTTTGACTTATGACTATCAATGAGGAATTTTGAACCTGATGTACTTTTCATCCAGAAGCCATTATTTCCCCTTCCTTGTATTATTATATTATTAGCTTGAAATTCAAAACATCTTATTGTGGGGAATCCAAAACAACTTTTTTGCATTGTGAATTGTACTATGTAATATTTGAATGGTGATATTATAAAAAACTTGATAATCAAGATGAATGGACAGTCTGTAAGACTTCATTATAGCAAGAAAACACCACATTTTTATACCAAACAAACCAAAAAACATCCAAGAAACAAACAAGTATATTAAACATCTGTAACAGTTCATTGCAATCTGATATATATATATATATTAAAAAAATATTAAATTCACAGAGATACTTTATATCAAGATACAGCATCTTTTGAATATTGTATCATAAACAAAGATGAATGCAATTAGACCATATTCCAAATATCATTTCCAATTAAGTTGAGAATACAATATCAGATTTACCCACAACAAAGGCAGGTCTTCCTTAGCAGCTATTTATTCTTCTTTTTTTAAACCAATTATAATCATTATAACTGAGTCAAGAATTTCTGGTTGATAAAATAATATGACATAATTTTATTAATAACTTTTTAAATCACATTGAAGTCATGGCTTATCAAGCACAGAAGTGAGTCAACTGATATATTAGATGTGAACAGAATCAAATGAGACAACATATATATATATATATTTATGGTTCAAACTTATACACAACACATTAATTGAATAAATAAAAAAAGGATGTATATACTAAGCCAACTGACACACAATAAGAGTTTGTGTCAAAGGATCTTTAGGGTGTGTGTCGTGGGTGTGCATATTTATTGATGGGGTTTCTGATGTAGTAATATGAAGCCTGCACTACTAATTGCTTGCAAGGTTGCATTAATATAAAGTTAGATAGTTCACATAGGTTACATTCCTGAAGTGATATTTGGTATCAAAAATAATCTGGTTTGTTTTTGGTATATTATCTATAAATTTTCTGTTTTACTATATAAATTGCCTGAGTTATATATGCAACTTAATTGAAGCACCCAAGTTTAATTTGAGGATTAATACGAAAACTTCTTTTGAATTACAGATAGGTGAATAGATACTAAATCTATTTACAGTGGTAGAGTAGTAAACTCAGAGCTGAATATTTTAAAATCAATTCTTGGCTTAGTAATGTAAATTAAAAATTGACTCAAACTATTAAATGCTCATTCTAACATTAGATTGATTGAAAATCATGACCTCTCAAACTATTATCTAGATAATATTTTTTTTTACTAACATACTAGTTAAATATATTTTATAAAATTTTTTCAAGCAAAGAGTTTTTAAGATAAATTGTATCATTTCTCAAAGAATACAACATATTGTATTGAATTATAACAAAAACACATGATTAATATGATTATTTTTAAATAGTGATCAATGTCATTATTTGTGATAGTGGGAGTCATTAAATTCATCCTCACAATAATGTTAAACATCTTTTAATTATATGATATTGCAGATGGATGAACGTTTTCCAGAACCAAAACTTAGAAACCTTCAGAAATTTTTTAATTATTTTTGACGGTTAATGCATTTACAAGAATTAAAATGTATTTTCTGAGAATTTGCAAGCAATTTGATCTGATTTGATACATGGGTTTTTTTTTATGTATCTATTTTGTAAAATCCTGTAGTCAAGAGAAAATGTTAGAAATCTTTATCAACAAGATATATTAGTGGACTATTATATTTCCTTGTTGATTGTTCAGGTTTGTTTGTGATAATAACCATGCCATTGTAAAATCTATTTAACTTTAATTAATGAAAGTTAACTGAAAACTATTGCCTAAAGTAAATTAGAATACAAGTATAATGCATATACTGAACTTTATGTAATTGGGGTAGATTTGAACACAGACTCAAACTCTCTTCAACTATCCACTCCATCTTATATAACCGATACACATAACCACATATGTGGGGAAAAAGATAAATGATCTCCAATATATGTATTTCATGCTAAACCAGTACTCAACAGTTGGTCCAGATCATTATCTCCTGCCTATATACATATATCATCTGGACCAACTGATGAGTGCTGGTTTAACATGAAAAACAAATATTAGAGATCATTTATTTTTTTCACATATGGTCATGTGTATCAGTTATATAAGATGGAGGAGATAGATGAAGGTAGATTAAAAGTCTGTGTTTAAATCCTCTGTAATTATATCTAAAATTAAGTAGGTAAATTTGTATTCAAATATCACAAATTCAGCCTGAATTCTGCCTGTCCCTATATTTAAATGGATATATTAAAGTCCTATATATGATGGGTCAGAGTGATTTAAATTCAACATGGGTCTGCCAACAATATTGGCATCATCAAGGGCTTTGAGCATTCCATCACCAGATTTTCAATAATATGGATGGCTGAAAAGTTGGAGTATGGAAAAGATTGAAGCCTGTCCATTAAAGTTTGAAGACTTACTATCTTAATATAAACTGAGCACTGATTATATATATATATGTATGGGAGATAATGATCTGGACCAACTGATGTTTGCTCGTTCCACACAAAATATGTATATTGGAGTTCATTTATCTTTTCCACAGGTTTATTTTTATAGTGGACAGTCGAAGGCAGGTTGAAAGTCTGTGTTCAAATCTTCTCTAATTATATACAAAAGTAAATTACTAAAAGTAGAACATAAGACATATAAAACAATTGTTAATATAAATTAAGTTATATTTACTTATAATGAACCATTATATCAGATTATGCATTATTGAATTTTAAGCATGGAATTTACAAGACTTTTAGAAAATAACTCATAATTATTATGAACAAAAAAAATCTCTATGAATACATAATCTTTTGAATATTTATTCTACATTGACAAAAATGATAGATGCTATATTTTAAGTATTAACATTTATATATGACTAATAAAAAACATCAAAATAAACATTTATATATGACTTGATGTCATTTACAAGTTGTTGTTGTTTTTATAAATAATCTTATATTTTATTATGTTGAATAATTCTTGGGTCTTAATTAATATCAACAAATAAAAAATCCTTCTCATTTTTTCTTTTCAAAAACTTTATTTTTTATCTCAATACTGAACATATATATACATTTATATACAAAACTCCAACGTTTCAACTGTTTTATCTCATACAGTCATTTTTTTTTTTTTACATTGTTTAATTACAAATATATCTTAAGATATATTTGTAATTAAACAATGTAAATAAAAAAAAAAGAGTAATAAAATATAGCAGTGGGAGAAAGATATCGTTGAAAATGACTGTATGAGATAAAACAGTTGAAACATTGGAGTTTTGTATATAAATGTATATATATGTTCAGTATTGAGATAAAAAATAGAGTTTTTGAAAAAAAAAAAGGAGAAGGATTTTTTATTTGTTGATATTATTGTAGAACATATATATTTTGAAAGAAAAAGTGGATGTACCTTTGCTGTGTTATTATATATGGGTCTTAATTATTAGATTATCCCGTTCTGCTTAGATAAATGTAATGTAAAGAAGTGAAATCAAGAGTTAAAGGTTTCTGTATCATAACTCAGTTCAAATTACTCATGATATTGGATCATGACCTGACAAGCAATGAAATATGAAGTTACTTTCTATTAGTACTTATCCTAATGTCTGGTTACTCAAACTATCAAAGACAAAGTACTTTAACACCTTTGCAATGTCAACAAGATCTCAGCTACTGTGGAATAAAAATTAAATTACAAGTTTTTTTCTTAAAACAAATCTTCTATATTCACTGCATGATGACTTTCCAATGTTATCTGGCTTTTTCTTTTTTATCATAGGTGTCAGTTGTAGATTTTGTTTTCAAAATCAAAGTGTTCATTACATATAGAAAAATTCTGAAATATTTGGGTATGCGTTTTCTTGGTTAATAAATGGTATCTCTAAGTGAAAATGATAAGATTATAAACATCTGGTCAACCTGCAGTGACCCCTTATCCTATTGAAAAGCCATCTTGCTGTAATATTTCAGATTAAAAACATAATGCAGAATAAGTATTAAATAATGAAAATAGAGTATAATAAAAGTTTCATTTCAAAACAAATGAATGTCAAAAAAAAAAAAAACATAAGTAAATAACGGATTAAATTCATAATTGAATTAATAATGTAAAACCAGCGAAGGAATGTTAGTATGCAGATATTTTGACACATAGTTTAGATACCAGACACTCAGCTATCACGTCTCCGTTTATTTACTTAAGTGTCGTAACGTTTCTCTACAAAGCCATTAATCAAATTCAACTAATTATTTAAAAGTTTCTTTTAATGAAAATGTTAACAGAAAAAGACTAACTTTTAAGAAACAAGAAGATAATTAGACTTACCATCTCGCAAAGTCGTTGAAAACACAACCTCCTACAAAGAAACAGGCAAGATTAGGGTTAGTGCGTGCTTTAACATGCTTTAGCGGCTATAATCAGGCGAAGAGTTTGCGCTTACCTCGTACCACATGGTCGATTAAGTTTTACCTTCTTGGATTAGAAAAAGTCATTCTTTATCAGTTAAAATTTATATGGAAAATTGCACGATTAAAACTTCTGTACAAAAATAAATAAATTGAAGTAAAAGTGATATAATAATAAGAAAGCTCAAGTGGAACTCTAATCCGTAACTATATACAAACTTTCACATGGCGCAGAGGCTAAAAGGAAGTGACGTTCAGATAGTGGGTGGTGTCCTGAATAAAACAAGGCCATTAAAATAAATATAGGTTACACGGAAACTACAATGCTATTAGAGATAACCCCCTATAAAAGACAGCATCCAAGTGGAACTTTTACATTTAAAACATATTACACGTTTTAAATCATTTTGTCTATAAAAATGTCATTTTGGAAAAACACATTCAGATGCTTCTTATATGATTAGCTGAAGAATAATTTAGTGGTACATCTTTATCACTTTTATTGGAGAAATCATTTCATAACAAACGTGTGTTAATACTAACAGTTTAAAAGAAAAATGATAATAATTATTAGAGATCAATAAAGAAATTAGACGAAGTGCAATTTATGATTAGTGATCTTGTTGCTGGTCTCCCTCTTTCTCTTTTTATAGTTTTATAAATTGCTAGATATCTTTTTATTTAATGCTTGACTAGTTAGTTATAGGCTGATTATACTAATTTGGAAATTCTTAAATCACTTATAATAACTTTCAATTTATTTATTAGTATTTAAATTTCAGCTTACTGGTAATATCATTAATAACTATTTCAATTTAAAACTAATAAAAAAAATTTATCTGATCAACTTCGAATTTTTTTTCTTTCTGGTAACTAGAGCAGGCCATAATCATAATTTTTGCTTGAACATTTGGTTGAAAAGGTCTCATGGTATAGTGTGTATAGTGGTTGGCACCCCATGTTCAGATATTTGAGAAATATTTAAGCTTAAACTTTTTTCAAATAGATGATCTATAACCAATCTACTTAGAATACAACATTAATTAGTAAACAGTAAGACTACTAGATTTATTGATTACTGAATAATTTAATGTTGCATTACTACACATTTGGTACTGTAAGCATATCACAAGCAGCTATTTTTCATCAAGATTTCTCATGATATATTTGATATATAAGGTAAATGAGTATATATCTGGATTTAAAAAAATCATTTCAGGTATTGTCATAATTTAATTTACCATTGAAAATTATAATTTTACCAGTACAGTCTTCTAACTGGACTGCTCTACCAAAAGAGTATATATAAAAACACACACAAAATAAGTTATCAATGAATGGTGGTAAAATCATTCAAAAGTTCAATTAATAAGTCATAAGATTACAAAAAAAAATATTGTTTTTATTTATCAAACAACTATGAAGCAGAAAACAAAAAAATATGGTTTAATTCTGACAAACTTTATGATTCTGAAAGACTTTTGAATATCACCACTGATCAAGTTTGTGAAAGTTTCAATCTAGCCCATGTCTTTTCAAATGACAGAGACATACACTTTTAGAATTTTCATGTAGGGAAAAAATGTAAAAGTATAAATGAAATAATTATTCTATAGGAAAAGAACATATAGGTGGCTGGGAATCAAAAAGAAAGGGAGATATGTTGTCAATATTAAATTCATCAACATTTTATTATTTCTATTATGATGTTAGTATGCTCACTGAAGACAAAATGAAAACAATAATATATATATAGATAGATGTCAAGTTGCAATCTTTAGTATCTATATAAATATATTAGACTAATGATGGCAAACCTATGACACACATGCCAGAAATGACAGTTCGAATTTTTTACTAGCACGCAAACTATATATCATAATTTTCTTCAATATTTTTTTTGTTGCTAAAATCTATACTAATAAAAATTTACTATAAACTAAAGGTAAAATAAATAATTATAAAATTATATTAGAATTCAATTTAAAATTGACCTCTGATTAGAAGCAATAAATTATGATATTTTAAGTAAAAAAAAGTGGTACCAGCATACTGTGGTATCACATTCTATAAACCTGTAAAGAATGATTCCAATAAAACTAGAAAGTAAACTCAGTAAAATATTTTATAACTATTTGAAATAAGTTTTTTCAAATCTAAAGTAAAAGAATCAAATAGTTTTCTGTCCTAATCTTTTTTCTCCTAAATGTGTTGACACCATTCTTTTTTTTTTAATGTAATCAAAATCGCAAATGAAGGCGAAATGCAGAATCAACACCATCAAATGACTTTCTTTTTTTTTTTTTTGCTTGAATTTTTGCTATAAATGTAAAATGATAAATCTTTTATTTATAAAATTATTAAAGCCCATTTAAGTTTACTTTTAAATAAATTTGTTACCATTATATTAATATGACTAGTGAAAAGAAAAATTATCAAGCAGTAGAGAATTTCAAAATTCGTGGACTGATGAATATGGAATGATTAACAAAGGCATCAGGGCAGTATGTGTTTTATATTCCGAAACAGTTGTATTGAGAACATCATCGGTAAAACAACATTATGAGATCAATCATAAATCGCCTGTGAAAAAAATAAAGATGAACAAAAAGAATATATTGCCCAAGCATTTAAAAATATAAATATTCAATCAACATCTATAATGAAATTTATTGAAAATCATTAAAATATAACTGCTGCTAGTTTTTTTTCTATTTCAAATGTAATTGCCAAACATGGGAAACCTTTTAATGATGGAGAATATATGAAAGATGTTTGGATAAAATGTTCACCAGTTTTTTTTGAAGATTTTGAAAACAAAGCAAAAATTATTCAGAGCATAAAAGATTTATCATTGGCTACAAATACAGTTTAAAAAAAATCCTGAAAATGGCTAACAACATAATTTACCAACAAAGAGATATAAAATCTTCTAATTTAATTTCTTTCTGCCTTGATGAAAGTATAGACATAAATGGATCAGCTCGTTTGGCTATTTTATTTGCTATTGTGTTGGGAATAATATCAAAGAAGAATTGATCAGTTTAACCTCATTAGTAATATCAACAAAAAGAATAGATATTTGCAACATAGATGTTGCCAAAATTGTATCAGTAACTGTGAATGGTGCTTGTTACTGGAAAAGGAAATAGTTTTCTCACTTTATGTATCAACCTTATTGAACATTCAATTTTGAGTTTTCATTGCATTATACAACAACAGGTTTTATGCATGAAGGCCAGTTTTAAGCCACTGGATGTTATGAATGTTGTGACTAAGTTAATCAATTTTATAACTACACATTGAGTGAGATAAACTCAGTATACTATGGTTTACTTATGTATAATGTCTGATGGTTAAGTTGAAAAGTTCTTCAAAGATTCATTGAGTGTTTAAAAAAAATTAAACATTTTTATATAATGAGAAAATTATTGACAAATAGAATAAATTAATGGATGTTGATGGCTTTCAAAATTAATGTTTTTAGTGTCATCTAAATAAATTAAATGTGAAACTATAAGATTCTAATAAACAATTGTCATATTTGATTTGATCAAAGCATTTGAAGTTAAATTACAAATTTTCAATCATGATGTTATTTCTTATATCTTCAAATATTTTCCAAATCTAAAAAAGTTCTTGATTGATTTAGAATCTCACGACAAACCAGATCAAGTACAATTGATGCAAGATTTTTGTGCTGGTATTCAATCAATAATTGATGAATTTTCTTTAACATTTACACAGTTCAGATAATTTTCAGAAATATCAAAAATTTATTTTATACCCAGACATAACATCAATGAATAGTCTCAATTTAGAAATTTTTGAGTGGCTTAATTTGCAAGATATGGAAATGCAATCAGTCGATTTTCAATCCAGTTCCATATGGAAACAGAAATTTGTTGAGTTGAGGAAGGAGTTAAAAACAATGGAAAATGATAGATTATTGGATACATGTAAAAAGAATGCTGAAGAAAAACTATTGACTGCCTTGAATGCTATTTCTAAACATATAATTGTTTAAAAAAATAGTGACCGCTATATTATCAATTTTTTCCTTTACATATGTATGTGAATCAGTGTTTTCAGAAATGAATTTAATTAAAGACAGTTCGAGAAGTGTGTACATTATTAAAAATGATAAAATATGAACCAGATATAAAATATTTGACATCCAATGTACAACAGCAAAAATCTCATTAAATAATATCTATGTTAATTTTTATATTTTTATTTCCAAAATTTTGTTTTAATTACTATTAATTTTGTACTACTACATTTTATTCAACCTGTGCTCATCTAAATAAATATCGTTCACTTGTATCTAGCTTATTTAGAAATTTTGTTTAATTATTATTATTATTATTATTATTATTATTATTATTATTATTATTATTATTATTATTATTATTATTATTATTATTATTATTATTATTATTATTATTATTATTATTATTATTATTATTATTATTATTATTATTATTATTATTATTATTATTATTATTATTATTATTATTATTATTATTATTATTATTATTATTATTATTATTATTATTATTATTATTATTTTGTAGTATAAACTTTTAAAAAACTGTAATAATTAAGTTATTTATATTTTGATTTGATAACTGTATGGTATGCCAATTATGCAATAAATATTTTTTGGAAATTTTTGGCATGCATACATAAAAAGGTTTGCCATTACTGTATTAGACTATTAATAAAGGTGGGATTTCACATTTATTGTTGAAAGGTTACATAGACAACAGTTTGAAATTGTTGATTGTTATTGATATTGGGATTGTCTAAATGTTGACTGGTTTTTAATGATTATTTACAAACCCATTTAGCCTTTAGCATTATTACATTTATTATTTAAGTAATATTTTGGGTGCAATTTGAAATTTATAATTGCAGTTTGTGATGTTATAGTTGACTATTTATTAGTTTACATTCAGAATAGATTATACTTACATGTTGAAAGAGGTTTATTTAAACTTCTTTGTATCAATAATTTCAATATCTACGGTCAAGTTGCAATCTTTAGTGTCTATATAAGTATATTAAACCATTAATAAAGGTGGGATTATTTCAAGTTAAATATAGCAACCCAATCATAGAAGTAGTGATTGAATTAATTTATTGATACCCTAAGCTCTTATTTCAAGTGAAATATAACAATCCTAATTGTGGTTGAAGGAAAAAAAAATTTTTTTTTTGGTTTCTAGTGCATTAATCCTTGAATTAAATGAAAGTATTTTTTAATATATATATATTATTTTTTAGTCTTAGGATATTTTGCAACAGACTTTTTGTAAGTATTTATATTCATATTTAAAATTGAGAATATAAGTAATGTTATAATATTTCTAGAATTTGAAATGAAATTCATGTGCATTAAAAATCATTTACAAGCTTTTTTTATCATTATTTTATGAAGATAATATTTTTAAAAAGCAAGTTTTAATTAAACAAATAAGAGAAATTTCATTTCTTTTTCTTTTAATTTTAATTAACTAAATATTTTTTAATAGAATAATCACAAAATTCAATGAAAGTGTATTAAAATATATTACCATCAAGTGCACATTATTGGAAACTTGTTGAACCAATATCAACACAGTTTGAAATTCGGTCCATCAATACTGTTATGCAGATAACTGTTTAGATAACCATGAAATATTGCATTATTATCAATATCTAACATGTGTGCAAAATTTGAAGAAAATTCAATTTTTATCATCTAACAGTAAATGTTGAATGTATAGAAAATTTTAAACTTTATTTTAACTTTTCAAAAACAAACAACTTGTTAAGTAATAATACACAAATAGACAACACAGGTTAGTAATTACCCAATGATTCAAGTAGTATTATTTTTCACTCTTTTTCAGGTGTTGCTGGTCTGACCAATGACAATATTAATATAGGAGTTGAACTTACATCTTTAGACTCTCAAATATCAAATTTTAACTTGGTTAGAAGATTGCCTTAAAATTTGATACTCAAGAATCTAAAGATGTGAGTTTAATTCCTATGCTAATATTATCACTGATTAGGCTAGAAACAACTCTAGAAGAGTGAAGAATGATACTACTTGAAACATTGTGTAATTACTAATCTGTTTTATCTATTTGTGTGTTATTATTAATAAGTCATTTATATTTGAAAAGTTTATATAAAGTTTAAAATTTTCTATATATTAACATTTACTGATAGATGATGGAAATAATTTATCATATTATCAGATCTAATATACCATCATCGCAAACCTTCAGATTTTTTTGAAGAAAGTTTATTTGATCTAAATAAGTTAAAAAACAATTACAAGATTTGACCCAAGCAAACAGAATTTCAAAGTTAAATAAAAGTATTTAATAATAATGATGATAGTGGTGGTGGTGATGATTATAATGGTGGTGATGACAACCACAGTAATTAGATTCTTTTTTTTTTTACTCTAAAAATTGTTCTATTTCTTTTTAATGTACAATCTGGCCGTACCCTGCTTTTTTTAAATATTTATTTTTATATTTATATAAGATTTCAATTTTGAATATCTTTTGGGAATATAAAACAGGATAAAACAGATTTTCAAATTTTATAATAGATGGTTTTAAATAATATACAGTAAATATACAGTATTTTGTGAAATGAAGCAATTAGAAGTTTTCCATTCAAATACATGGGCACAAAAACAACTCCTAATTTATGCTTTATTTCAAAAATACATAATTCATCGTTGCCTGAAGATTTATTAATATCGGGTTATTACTTTATAACCAATATAAGTTAAGCATTATCACTCATAAAATTCACATTTCCATAATCGAAAGTCGTTGATTTGGAATTCACATAAAGCTAAATAAAATCAGCAGAATATTTTGAAAGAAAATTATCTGGATTCCACCTATTCGCTTTTGCTGCAGTAGATTTAATAAATTAATTACTACAGCTGCTAAAAGATTTATCCCTCACAATTTATTCCAGGTGAGAACAAAACCAGTAGTGCATTTTATAATTAATATTTATCTCGTAAAAATCAGAAAATTGCTTGCAAACTTATAAGATATCTTGTAATCTGGAAATAAAAAAGAACTTGCAAGATGTAGGAGGAGCTCTTTATAAACTATGATTGTCTCTACCAATCATATATCAGATTTCTAAGCTAAGATTAATAGACCAAGAAAAGGTACCAATACAGAAGAATTACCCAATTCTCTTTAAATATTGTTTTTTACATCTTAGTCTAATAAAACAAAGATATATTGGTGACTTTGATTGTCTTAAGTAGGAAGGGTTTCAGAAATACTTTAGCAAGCACATCTTCAGGGTTTATGAAAAGTTAAAACTTAAAACTAAGGCATGGTTGAAAAACTCAACTATTCAACTTTATTTATACAGGAACTATTCCAAAAATTTGGCATGAAAGTAAAATTTAAGCAGATTGAAACTAAATAAACTTAACAATCTTAATCTTAATCATCTACTATTAGAGCAGTCTGGATTTAAACCAGAGCAGCATTTGAATTAAACCAAAACTGATGCTATCTATCCAGATCTAATTTCAGGTTAGGATTTTGTTTGATAAAATATTATTTGAAAGGCTATAAAATTCTTAAATGCAGCCCTCTTCCCATAAATTTTCTTGTTTTCTAATAAAAAAAATCCAGCTGACTCTTGTTGATAATCATAATTGATATAAAATTTTATAATATGTTTTGCCATATGTTTCATTCCTGTCACCTCCTTTTTTTAAAAAATATATTCATTAGTGGTCTTTCAGAAACAAAAAAACTGATGATATTATTTTGATTTTATAAAATAAATTCTTTACACAAATATAAAACTCTTCTAATAAGAATTTGAAAAGTTCGGAAAATTGTTTCCAATACTAGTTTCTTGATTTCAAATCCATTAAAGACTATATTTTCTCTTTTAATCTTATAACAAAAGAGATATTTAATAATCTGAATATATATTTCTAAGCAATAGCCTAAAGCACAACCCTATCCTATACTGTTTGGAGTAATTTTGAATTACAATATAATTTGTTTCTCTTATTTATCAAAGTTTAGATTTATAATAATGTTCTTAATTATTTTTCTTGGAAACCTGGTTGTCATTATTTGGGATATAATGCAAATGCTCTGTGGACAGCTTTCTTAGAACTAACATCCTATTTATAAATATTGCTTTCTTTTTGAATAAACAGTACTTTCACTAAACAACTGGATATAAAATTAAATATTATTTTGAAATATATTTATTGGTACAATCAAGTTTACCCTTTTGCAATGACTTCACATATTCTTTTACCAGATATCAGAAGACAAGCTGTATTGATTTCACAATGGCATTTGCCAAAAAAAAATATTAATAGTTCTTAAATATATTAGACTTACCATTAATTTAAGATATTACTTTACAATTTGAGATATGCCACAACTAAAGATTTCTTTCTTGGATATTCAACCAAAAATATATTCAACTTTTTTATAACACCCCAAACAAATTTGCTTTCCAGATCTATCAGTACGAGTTGGATTTGATCTTCTAAATAATACTTGATCTCATTGACAGATTTAGTAACATCTATCATTACTTTGTTTATCTAGTTCAGAAATGGAATTTAATAATCTTTGACTTATATATATATTGTGCAAACATAAACATAAACCTATAAATAATGATTGCTAAATCTCTACATGTAGTGGCAAATTTAAAGGATTTAAAGTAAACATTAAGGAAACTATTTCCTGCTTGGAATCTTTACATATTTCTTCATAATATTTGTTAATATCATATGCTAAATAATATATATTTTAAGAAAAACTGTTTAGTTTTGTTTAGAAAGCACATGCTTATGATTGGTTACCAATAGTCACAAGCGCTTGAGAAGTTTGCACTCTCTCAATTTAATTTCCAGTTTTATTGTATAAAGGAAGTTGCCTTGACAACAGATTGAGATTGTTGATTGTTATTGATATGATCTAAATGTTTACTGTTTTCATGTATTTATTTCTATATGAAATTCATTAGTATTAATTTCATTTCTTATTTTTTAAAACTGAGGGTAAGTCTAAAAATATGCACAGATAATTAATCAGCAAATAGGAAATTGAGTTTGAAATGCTTACTACCAAAAGTAGTTTTTTAAGCCTTTGAAGATTTAAATTAAATTGCAAAAAATTTAATATGTGAAAATTTGTATATTTATATGCAGAAAACTTAATATAAAACTCTTGTGTAATTTGTATCACATTTTCCACTCAATAGATAACTTTTAGATAAGTACTTGGATTTGGGTTGGTATTTTTAGATCTAGTGTCTGAACCTACCCTGACACCTCTCTGAGGAGTGCCAAAGCATGAAACCATGGTCAGGGGTTTGGGGAAGGGTTCCTAACAGAGATATTTTAAGTGCTGGCTCTGGCTAAGCATTTATCATAAAGCTTGTAGAGGAATTGGCAATCCTCACTGTTTATAACTTACAAGCTTAAGAGATAGGGTCATGTGATCTATGAATTGATCTATGACTCTTATTTTGACTACCATTGGTAGTTTCCCATTATTTATCACTGCCTTAGCATAATATAGTCTTGCATCCTGAGATGCATTCTACTGATTCCTTTATACTATTACGATGGATCATGACACCATTTTCTAGGCAATTTTCTGATAAGCTTTGTAAGCTGTTTTCAAATAAATGCTTTTTATTACACTTGAATGTCTTTAAAGATATTTGAAAAATACTATTCTGATTCATCTTCATAAAATAACTTACAAGGGAAAACTGAAAAAAAATTGTTAAAAAAAAAATTCAAACAAACCATAAAATTAAAAAAAAAAAAAGATAGTTGATAAAGAACAGAAGTTTCATCATTTAAATTTTGAATAATGCAACCAGACTTTTTTAAAAAATTATAATTAAAATTGCAAGTGTAAGTAAAGTAATATTTATGCAAATGAAGTCATTCTTAAATTATAATCACTTAAAGTTTTACATAAGAACTAAGTCAAATGTTTTCCACTTTGATCATGATTTTAATGAATGAACTGAATTTTGGGAAGTATAAAACCTGTGGTTTATTACACAAGTACTGGAATCTTTCCATGTTGAAATGCTAACTTTATTCTATCTTCCATTTGTATTTTTTTAAAACATTTTTTCCATCTTGATTTCAGAATGCTTCAGTGATAAACAACTTTATAATATCTTGTTTGGTAGAAACAGGATTCAACTCATTAATAAGTTTCCAATGATATTGTAGACATTTTCAATTATTTCAGAAATTCTAGTTTTGAAGTATACTGGATATAGTAAGACTATTATAGATCCATGAAATGATCATTTTTGAAAGAACTTTTTTCTTTGTAATCATAAAAACAATACCCTGCCTTGTCAAACAGATAAAACATCAGTTGTGGGTGGAAGAGGTTTAACAATGGTAAATGAAAATGTAACAATTTACTCTAGATAAATACTTTGCATATAATAAAGATATATATGAGAGATAGTGACCTGGGCCAACTGATGAGTGCTGGTTCAGCACGAAATGCATCTAGGGGATCATTTGTCTTTTATTATATCTTTATTTATATGAATTTAAAAAGAATGAGGAAGTATGGAGATGTTTATTATATCTATAAAACATCAACATTAATCCGAGCTTTACAAAAACAAACCTCATTAATTTACTTCTACATGTAAAATATTTAACTCTGATTCCAGGATTTTATTGGATTTGAAAGTTTTTCAGGTTTCAAAAATATATCTTTACTATCTCAATATTTAAGACCTATAGAGGTCCCTACCTTCGTATTTTTCAGACGCTTATTTCTAAGGTTACAGCCTTAGTAAATTATTACTATCTCAATATCTAAGATAGAAAAAAAAACCCCATGCAGCTCATATTAGGCTATTTTATAGATATTATTAATTTTTAATTTTATTTGTAAATATGTATACAAAGTATTTTATTTACTGTAAAATTTTATTTGATATTAAGAAATTTTTGAATCATAGATATTCATATTACTGGTATTTTACTTGTATATATAAATTTCAACCTATTTACTCTTTTAGATCACCAATGGAAATTTCTTCAATATGAAGCTAGCTAGATTTAAAAAGTCATAACTTTTAAGATAAATTAAAAATGCTCAAAGGCTTTTTTTAAACTTCTTACTAAAGAAAATAATTCTATATATATATATCATTCTGTGATAATCAATTATTCTCTAACTACGCTTTTGAATTTCTTTAAATAGCTTTCATTTTGATGTGTATCTTTTTTTTAGAAATGGTTAGAAGTCCAACGCATTACACTCATGATTAAGATATGCATATATATATAACAAAGAAGACAGTACAAAACAAATGATAGATCTGATTGTATCTTTTTGTTAATAAGTGAAGGGACTTTGCATTTGATACGGTAAAAATATAATAATTGGTCACTTAGATTTTTAACCTCATTCTTTTTGAAAAAAACTGGCGGAGAGGAATCATTTTCCACGTGATTTATGGTGGAAGATGAATGATAAATTATTTCTATTTTATTTTTGTTTCTTAAACAATACTTCGATATATTCTGTGTTGAAAGTGATTTCCCCTCACTGACTAAAAACACATTATTCGTGCACACTCATATTTTCCATCAGGTAGATAATGATGGTCAGAAATAAGCCTTTCCACATAGATTTTAACTCTTTTTCTCCTAGCAACCAAGATTTTATACTTTAATACTTTATACATTTTTGATAATATGTTTGTGTTCGCTGTCATGAATCCTTTCAAATTCTAAAATTCGGCTTCATTGTAATTTCGATAATCTAAAATACTAAAATAAAGTAACAATTTTTGTTGTCCACAAAAAAAAAAAAAATAATAATAAAAGTGATAATAAATATTATCATGAAATTTTATTTTTGGGGGATTTTAGTTTTATGAGATTTATCGCATGTCCATATTTCTTCATAAAAATTTACATTTCTATTTATGATATAACTGAAACACAGGCTTATTATATACCTGTGTCTATATATGCAATATATAGGGTATATGAGCACAGACTTTCACATTGCCCACCACTTTCCACTCTATCTAATAACACTGGTACACTTGAACACATATATATCGAAAGGATAAACAATCACCAATTCGTATTTCATGCTAAACCAGCAATCATCAGTTGGTCCAGATTACCATCTCCACACACATATGCTATAAATGCTCAGATATATATTAAGATAGCCAAACCTCATACTTTAATGGACAGGCTTCAACCTCCTCCACATTCTAACTCTTCAACCGTCCATCCGATTGAAAATCTGATGATGGAATGCTCAAAGGCCACTCTGATGATTGCTGGTTTAGCATGAAATACGGTTATTGGCGATTGTTTATCCTTTCGATATATATGTGCTCAAGTGTACCAGTGTTATAAGATAGTGTGGAGAGTGGTGGGTCATGTGAAAGTCTGTGCTCATATACCCTATATATTTCTATTTATGATATTGTGTAAAAGTGATTTGAATTTAAAGGGATTTCTATATCGCAAATGGATGTTTTGCGTTTAAAAAAATAATCTTCTAATAAATAATTTAAACTATTGTAGCATTAATGACTTTTAAAGTATAAATATGTTCTCTAATTGAAAGGCAGATTAGATTAAAAGGCAAAGGAATACTAATTATCAATGAGACTGGTGAAAAATATTTGATCAAAATATGTTTTAAAAAAGTAAATTTACATATTACATTGTGAAATATTTATTTTTATTATGCTAATGTAGCAATAAAAATTTGTGTGTACTTAGATGGATCCTTCCTTTTGTTACAATCTACTTATTAAGTTTATATTTCTATGGTTTCTAATACCCAACTATTTAAAGTGATATACCCCAAAATCTGTACACAATATAGATCAAGACATGAGATCATTTTATATTTCATGGATTATTTTTCCTTTTTTTTTTTTTGTTAATTCATACTACATTTTTTCCAACAAAATAAAAATTTTCAGTTATTGTTTCATCATCTTTTGCAATATATAATAAAAACCACGTTTGAGTAGATTTCATTTTGTGCAGATTTATCTATTTATAGAGCTATTTGTATTTTCATGACTTTTGCTATCCTTCAAAATTGATTATCAACTTTAGTCCCTATGTCTGGTTTTTTTTTTAAATCACTCTAACAATTTCCAGTAATGACTCATATTTGACTCTTTTGCTTACTGTATTAAGGCTCCAGTTTACAACCTGCACTTTAAAATCTTATAGAAAACAGTTGCCACTTTTAATTAGCTAGAAGATTCTCTACGTCTTAAACTATATCTAACAATATTCACATCACCTTAATTATCTTCATTCTTAAATAAACGATTCACAATGTATGCTGCTTAGAAACTACAATTTTAAAGATGTATCTTTTTTCTTATAAAAATTAGAATACAGAAGAGCTCAACCTCATGAATAATTTACTTTTGTGTAATCATTCTCCCCAGCAAAGGATATGAAGAATCAGGATTTTGCTCATAATCTTTCAATTTTATGTCTTCATTTTACCATCATACCCCCCCCCCCCCATTCAAATATATGTATTTATTATCTTTGTTGCTTTATGTGTATGTTAAAACTATAGTAAATAAACTCATTATTCGAATTATATATGACTTTTTGAAAATAATTATTGTAATAGATACATATCATGGTTTAGTGGTAATGTTAAGGTAATGAACATGAGAGCTAAATATCTCTGATCAAAGCTCAATTTATCAATTTCAACATTTGAACTATCACATGAATGACAAATTATTTGAAAATTTACTAAGGAATAGATTATACAATGGTAAAAATATTTTGCTCTTTTGACTTTTAACTGTATGTTCAAAACAGTTGTTAAAAAATTTGTACAATAAATAAATATTTTTTCCCCAAGAAATATTCCTTCTTAATTTATATAGAAGAAAGTTATGACAAAGATCATGAAGTAGAAGTTGAAAGATGGAGGATGGTAGAATAATCTTGTGGAAAAGTTATGAACAAGTTTGAAATATATCTATATATATATGAATTTAAGTTAAATATATCTAAAAATGTGTGCATGAAGAAAAGTTATGCCATGTGTTACGTATGTATGTTTTATGCACTTGAAAAATGGGTTGGATATTTTCAAATGCATCCTCAATGTTAGAGGTTGGTCTAACTTCTGTGTTGATAAATGTTTATATATGATAAAGTTAAGATAAAAGATGCACTGACAAAAACATAAAAAACTCGAAAGGATATAAATAATTGTTTGTTACAAAGTAGAATGGTGATGTATATGAAAATTAAGTGCTTTTTTATAAGATGCTCGCAATGGGTATTAACATAGGTAATATATTTTATATTTGTAAAAGAATTATTAAGCGTAATATTTTAAACAAATAAATGCAAAATAATATATATATATTTAATCATAGAGTAAAAAGATCATTCTTATGACCTTTCAATTTAATATTAGCAAAAAGCTAAAATCTTTCAAAAATTCTACTTACTAATGGATTTACTATCAGATAAACCCAGTGTCTTACAGCATTAGTGACAGAAAAGAATTTTTTAAAAAGTAATTCCACTTCTTTTTTTTCTAATCTTTCAAAAAAAAAAAAAAACAATAACAAATCCCCTTCCCCCCATCTACCAAAACACACAGTCTTATTTCTTCTGCATTCTTGGTTTATATTTCTAATCTATATATATATTAGTAAAAATAATTTGTAGTGCAGAAAGTAATTTCTTTGAAGTAACAACTTGAGATTTATCTACTATATATGCGATGTAAGAAGTTTTAAAATTTTATTTATTTAGCAATTATTTCCTTTACAAAAGATAGATAACATATTAGTCTGAAACCTCAGTTCTACCACACTGTCGATCATCTCTGAGGAGGTATATTCTTTATATCTATAATTATAGATTGAGCATATCAGTGGGAAAGCTCACTCCTATCACACTATATTAATTCATAAAAAAGAACATATTTTTAAAAATGAAATATATTTTTTCCTACATCACATCAGGAAAGCCATTGATTTTTGATGTATACTAATGTGATTTAAAGAGTTTTCATTTTCTTGGGAGATCTATCTTACAAATGCTATACGCAAATAGTGGAAGATTCTATCAGTAAACGTAATACTGTTTGTTGATATTGCAAGAGAGCTGCATTTCAGTTGTAAATTGAAGCAGAAACTTTTATTTACTAACAAAATAATCAAAAATACTGAGTCACATGGGCACTGATAAAAAAAGTAAAGCATGCCAGTTGTTTTTTGCTGTACACACAAATAGCCAGGCTATGATTTTTAGAAATGATAATATTCTTAATTCATATTCTCAAGTATAAATTTTCCTTAACATTTTAATTTTTTATTTAAACTCATCATACGGAACAGTTCTCTCAATAATAGTGTGTCTTGATAATAAGCAGTTAGTTAAAAGTTGGACAGCATGTTGGTGAGCAGTTGGCTTATTATAAAATATCTTACTGATAAAAAATTGAATCACTGCCAAAATAGCTTGCTGGATAGCAATGTTTTTATAATTTATTGGTGAGCAGTTAGTTTTAATGGTGAACAAATTATCAATAGACAATTGAATCAGTGATAGAAAGACTTGATGATAAACAATTGAATTAAAAGTAGTTAAGATTTCTGGAGAGCAGTTAATGTTCTAATGAGATGTATAAGGTTTTGGGTGCAATTTTTTGATTTTTTTTTTTTAAATCTCGTTACAGGCATCCAAGAAAAAAACTTTAAACTACGGTAGAAGTAATTTTATTCTTCTAGTACCTTAAAAAGAGTTTCTCACAAAAAGAGAAATTATTAATAGTGAACGTTAAATAAGAGCTCAATGATATTTCCAAAACATATAAAATACAAGCAGAATATATTCAGTAAAAATTCAACTACAATACAGAAAACAGAGATAGCATAAACATATATAGTGAATCACTTGCTTTCAGATAAATTATAACAAAATATTAGATAAAATTATTCGGGAATTCTTTATCAAAAAATTACGTAAAAAACAAATTCTGCACACATATAAATAAACATCATATAACCACCTCTTCTTATGCTTGTGTATAACTGTTGTTAAAACAGGCAAACTCACTATACTTATTGCCACACACAGCAATCTAGAGTAATCAATGGATGCCAGATGGCTTGTGCATAAAATCCCCATCCAGTGCCTACTCATCCAATATCCCCAGAATAGTTTCTGGCTTGTGGCCTTGGCCAGTGAGAAGCCTTGAATCTGAGAGCACTGCACCTAAATCTTAGGATCTAATGTAACCCTTCAGCAGCCACCTTTTATCTCCACTTAATTACAAAACTATGAGTCAAACTGAAATCATCTTAAAGTTTTCAATCCAAGCCCATTAGCTTATATAGTCATATAGGTCTGAACCCGGTTCAGCACCCATACATTTTGGGATCTTTGGTTCTTTAATAACCATAGTCACCACTATCCTATTAAGCGAGGTTGGTTTTAAGCCAATAAACATCACATGACCATCTCTTCTTATGCTTGTGTATAACTGTTGTTAAAACAGGGAAAACTCACTATACATATTGCTACACACAGCAAGCTAGAGTAATCAATGGATGCCAGAAGGCTTGTGCATAAAATCCCCTTCTAGTGACTACTCATCCAATATCCCCAGACTAGTTTCTGGTTTGTGGCCTTTGTCAGTGAGTAGCCTTGGATCTGAGAGCACTGCACCTAGATCTTGGAATCTAATGCAACCCTCCAGAAGCCACCTTTTATCTCCACTTAACTACAAAACTACAAGTCTTGAACTGAAAACAGTTTAATGTTTTCAATATAAGCCCATTATCTTATATAATGCTCTCAGATCCAAGGCTCCTCATTGATGAAGGCCACAAGCCAGAAACTAGTCTGGGGATATTGGATGAGTAGGCACTAGATGGGGATTTTATGCAGAAGCCTTCTGGCATCCATTGATTACTCTAGTTTGCTGTGTGTGGCAATACGTATAATGAGTTCTGCATGTTTTAACAACAGTTATACACAAGCATAAGTAGGGATGGTCATGTGATGTTTATTGGCTTAAAACCAATCCTGCCTTATAGGATAGTGGTGGCTATGGTTATTAAAGAACCAAAGACACCAAAATGTATGGGTACTGAACTGGATTCAGACCCATATGATTATATAAGCTAATAGGCTTGGATTGAAAACATTAAGGTGTTTTCAGTTTAAGACTCATAGTTTTGTAGTTAAGTGGAGAAAAAAGGTGGCTGCTGGAGGGTTGCATTAGATCCTAAGATCTAGGTGCAGTGGTCTCAGATCCAAGGCTCCTCACTGATGAAGGCCACAAGCCAGAAACTAGTCTAGGAATATTGGATGAGTAGGCACTAGATGGGGATTTTATGCACATGCCTTCTGGCATCCATTGATCACTCTAACTTGCTGTGTGTGGCAATACATATAGTGAGTTTTGCCTGTTTTCACACATGTAAATATTTATTAAAAAATTGAAAGCATGGTGAAAATGAAATGGATATATTTTGTTGCAAAATATTAAGTACCCATAATGCCTCAACATATCCAATAAATTGACGTGAAGTAGAAAAAAAATATTAACAAAAAAGTTTTTATAAATTTTACAGACTTTCTCCTTCTTTTTCTTTCGTATGTGTGTATCTTTGATTTTATTTAAAGTATTTACCATGAAACCACATCAACTAAACCGTCCATGAAGTTAATTTCAATATAAGCACAATAGATTGATCCTCTTTCCATGGTCACTCTTATTCAAACATTAGAATCCAAAATTCAAAGATTTTGTTTTTTAATTCTAATAAGAATTGACAAAACTTGATAATGATATGAATGTCACATTATTTTCTTATAGTTTAATTAAAATTAGTAAAGCATTTAATTATTTCAGTCCATCTGTTTTGAGATAACACTTAAAGATTATAAATTAGAACTATATATGTTGAACAAAATTTATGAAATGTACTAATAAAAGCATTAATTTTTTTAGTGTTTGAGTTTTAAACTAATTATTTAATTAATCAGACTAAAGTCAGATAAAAGATGTAAATATATATTTGAGATACCATGTTGATATTTTTATAAATAAATTTGAATTCAAGATATTCATATCTTTGCACTAGGTGAGCTGTGTCTATTGTTCTCTCTTTTACAAACATATACATATAAAAGTTTTGCTTCATTTTTTTACTAATTTTAAAATATTGACTAGAAAAAATTTAGAAAATAGTACATTTTTAAGCAATATAAGAAAATGATTCGATCAGTTAAATGACTACTGATTTTTAAAAACGATATTTAAAATAAATTGTACCAAAAATTTATCAAATTCTATATCATTATGGAAATCATGACTAGGCTATTTACTATGACAATATCCTAAAAACAGAATTCTTTTTATTAGTTTAGAAAATCAAAAAAGAAAGTTTGGTATTAATTTTGAGTCTGCTCTCCACCATTTTTGGTTTCTAAGAGAAGCCCCAAACCCAGTGCTGACACAACTAAATGCTAAATAGTCACAGAGGGCATTGGGAGTGTTCCAATTATTTTGACTATTAGTTAAAAATATTGCAATTTTAACTTGGTTTTGTTAATGATAGGTTTGGGATTCCCCTTAGAAACAAAATGGTGGTTTACCACATTTTAAATTAGTATGGTATTATTTTATTTGGAAAAACGTAGAAGCGCTATTGTTTGCATAAATTTTTTAAATAGCCATTTTAAAATTTTCTAATAAAATACTCATCTGCCAAAATTAAAAAAATAATTAAATAACTATTGAAGAATTATTGGAAAAAATAAAAGCATCATGAAAACAATATGGATAGGAAGATTTGCAACAGGTTAAGCTTTAAAAATCTTTCTTTGTCTATTTTATTTATATGGATGTATAAACAACTAGATAAATCAATTTATTTTGTTAAAATTAAATTGTTTTGTTAATTGTTTTTTTCCATCTCTGTTAAGAGTTGAATTATATGGATATCATGGAAACCAAATAGAAGTTTTATAAATCATTCACATAATTATTAACTCTTAATTTTTTCATGACTAATTATTTTAAAAAAAACAATTACTAAAGATATATATATAATTAATGTAGATAAATATAACTGTTTTTGCATTTTAAATAAATTATCAAGCATTATCTTTTTATTAAATAAGCATTAAACAAATAATCATAGAGATTTTTCTAAAGTTATAATTAATTGAAAGATTCTACTTCTGATCTTCCATTTATCTAAACAATGTGAATATATTTCAATTGCAGGATTTGCATATTTAAACCTTCTAAAGATGATATTAAAAAGGTTTTGAAGGCTTCTGATATCTCTTATATAAAACCTGAAATCATGATATTTTTTAAGGATTATATTGGGGTTTTTTTTTATAAATAAATAAATAATCATGTGGTTGGTTACATCAGAGATCATGTGACACTTTGCTCTAGAAATTATAAATTGAACTAAAGGCTCAATTCGTTAATTGAAACTAACTTGTTATTTCTGATGTGAATGTTATTGACCTTCAGAACAACTAATTATTTGATTATTTATTTATTATATTAATAAACCAATATTATTCTTCAAAAAAAAATAATAGTGAAATAAATCAATGTTAAAAACATGTGAGCTCTGATTAGACTAGATAGCTTTTGGCTATATCTGAAAACATGATTAATGGATTAAGATGTGAAATCAAAATTAATCACATCCATCCCATTTCCCACTCAATTTTTTATGCATAAAACATTGGCGATAGCCAAATGTAATGCTAAAATAATAATAATAATACATTTATTTTTTATATAGCGCGATGTTTTTATAATCTATAATATTAATAAGCTAATGCACATGCACTTTGCAGATGCCACTATATAAATGAATACTCCCACTTTTTCACACACAAGATAAATATAGATGGATTCATTCTATATTTTCTTAAAGACTTTATCTTGTGTGTGAAAAAGTGGGAGTATTCATTTATATAGTGACATCTGCAAAGCGCATGTGTATTAGCTTATTGGCTTATTATTATTATTATTATTATTATTATTATTATTATTATTATTATTATTAATAATAATAATAATAATAATAATAATAATAATAATAATAATAATAATAATAATAATAATAATAATAATAATAATAATAATAATAATAATAATAATAATAATAATAATAATAATAATAATAATAATAATAATAATAATAATAATAATAATAATAATAATAATAATACACTCATTCAGATTGTGCTCCTCAATTTATTAAAATATCATAAAATATACCGATTACAGGTAAGAGTTTTATATCTCTAGTAACTATAAAATAGAAAACTAATAGATTAATTAAAAAAAGAAGAGAAATACAAAAACGCAACACAGATTGATTGCATAATGGACTTAGATGTCCTACATCCAGCCATGATGTCTGCCAGCTCAGACACATTTAAAAGTTCTTATGCACAAGTTGCAAAATTACCATCAACGGTTATATAAAAAAGTGAAAATAATACGCGATTGTTTTTCTCAAGGAAAACGCAGCTAGCGCCTAGATTTCACTGTTCTACAGCAGGAGATCTGATGAAACTAGATCTTACCCCAAAAACCACTGAAACCTACATTAATGCAATAAAAGAGCCTTGGTCTAATGATAGCCTTAAAAAAATATCTGAAGTGTTTAACCAGACCATCCCTAGGAAACTCTTCAATTCATTTAAACGTTTTTTCACTGAACGCTCCATTGTCATAGCAATTACAGATAGAAACTGTTTGCTTTATAGATTCCCTAAGGAGCTTCTATTAGAAGAGATAAATAATAAAAACCTATGGAATTTGATAGTTCGCGTGAGAGATCATCCGAATCCATGTTATCTGGCTATTGAATTTGTAAACGAAGAAAGGAAAGAAATGTTCCGACAAGAAATGAAAACTCTGGGGCAATACATATTAGTTGTAGTCAATCCCAACAGAGAAAACTTTATTACTGGTTTAATTAAAAAAACTTACCTAGGTTACTCGGAAACAGATTTCATTAAACTTATGAAACCATTCGGGCTGGTGATAGATTTTTAGCCTTTACAGATTAAAAATACACCTATCCCAATATTTAGTAACAATTATAGATTTAAAGTAATACTGGGAGAGAACATTAATCCCGAAAATATTCCAACACAAGTTGCAGATGAAGAAGCGACATTATTTCTTGTTATAAACAGTCTAAAACTGCAATGCTTTCATTGCAAAGAATGCGGTCATCTTATTAGCAACTGTCCGGCTTTATATTGTAATAATTGTAACATGAGTGCATCCCCCTTACATCAATGCCCAAAAGAAGACTTTCATAGTAATCAAGAAGTGACTGTAGATAAAGATGTGCAATCAACAGACCATAATATTGAGGAAAAAAATGATGTTGACATTAGCAATAGTGGAAAGGTGATTCTACATATTACAGGGTCCGATAGCATTGAAGTTTCATTCTCTCCTAATCTGGAAATCTCACCCCCTCTTAATAAAACATCTCTTGAAATAATTGAATCACTCACAGTGTTACTGTCCCCACAAATTCTAGAAACTTCACAAATCACTAGAAAACCAGGTCGGCCACCTAAAAAAAAATCAGGTAACAATCCCAAGAAACTAATGGCTCTAGAATGTGAAAGTAGTGATAATGATTCCCCTCCTCCAGTCTCTAGAAAAAAAGCTAACATCACACAAAGTTACAATGCCTCTCTAATTGCCACATACTCATCAGAAAATAGTCCAATGGAAGAGGACACTGATAGTACCACAAACATAAAT
This sequence comes from Epiperipatus broadwayi, assembly GCA_028023455.1. Classification (NCBI taxonomy): domain Eukaryota; kingdom Metazoa; phylum Onychophora; class Udeonychophora; order Euonychophora; family Peripatidae; genus Epiperipatus; species Epiperipatus broadwayi. The sequence continues at coordinate 5,835,063 of JAQFVV010012460.1, read as the reverse complement.
AAAGTTTCACTTGAAAACCCATTCACAGACAGGAAAATGAGATCCAATGATATTTCTCTCAAATCTACAGACAATAATTGAACAATGCATATTTATTGATCCATTAAAATATACTACAGATTTCTTTATTAAAATATTTAACTTTATTTTAGAATAAAACTTTCCTATGCTAGGCTTAGATTCTGATATATACGCACACACACATACAAATAATGGATATTAAAATAGGAGTTTTTATGTTAGAGGGTTAAACTCCCCACAAAAAATTGACCTCCTCGCTAAATGGTATGACATTGTTAAACCGCAGATAATGGGTATTATCGAAACAAAAATCTACAGTGGCTCACTAATCAACCCTACAGACAAGCTAAATTCCAAGGGCTTTACAGCCTTCTCAAACACATCTGACACTTCATCAGTGGGTACAGGCATTATCATTGATAAAACCTGACCATTTAGTTCTTTCAAAATCCTACATATCGATGCGCACTTCCTGATAATTACATTTACTCATAAAGCCATTACCTTAAACATAGCAATTGTTTATATCCCCTCAGTTCCCACTATTATAAATAGAATTATATAAACACTTAACTCTAGGTTCATAAATGCCATGTATCCGACAATTATTTTGGGAAATTTCAACATGACATATCAGACCTTCACCGGCAAATGGTTACATCAGCTGTCCTTTCCGATGATGAGTGGAAGAGGCTTTCTGCCAGAGAAGGCCGTGTCATTTAACAATGGTAGACATTCGTCACTTATAGATCTGGTTTTCTATTCACCATCATTACATAACATGATATGCATTCAATTAAAGAATTCCCCCCTCTCTGATCATGCAGCTGTTTTAGTGTCACTGGAAATTAATTTTGATAATAGAACAACAATTAATACAGGAAGAACCATCAGTGATCGGACCATCACACACACCAGAATATCTTTTCTCAGAAGTATACATATATCTTCACAAGTTGAAAAATATTACAATGGATCCAGTCCAAGCATGGTGTGCTTTTAATAACCTGCTTTCATTTAATATTGATCATCTTACCAGGGCAACAACATCCCCAACAAAACTACTAAAGCTTATGGATGATACCTATAAAAAAATTATTGGCACTTCTCAATCAAATCTCAATCATCCCTGTCTGATGGCTTTAAAGAAGAAATATCAAGAGTTAACAAACCAGCTTAAAGAATATATCTCCATTAAAAAGAAAAAGTTATATTTAAATAAGCCACATATGTATACCAGAAATTTCATTAGATGGGCGCTAGGCCACCCCTCCCAGGTGCGAGTCCCAGCAGCTATTAAAGTTCAAACTGAAATTGTCTATGGAGATTTTATGTTGGAGCGGCTTTACATATTGTATAGAGAAAAATTCCAGAGGGTATCCTCTCCAAGTCTAATGGCCTTTTCACAAGATAGATCAGAAAATGAATTTAAAATTCTTTAAAAGATTTCATTAAAAAAATAGAAGCGATGCCAGATTCATGTTATCCTGGCATAGATGGATTTCCCCAAGTTTGTATACAAACATATTGATAAAATCACTGCACAATATATGCTTAACCTAGTCTCCTACCTCACTAAAGACATCTATAAAATATAGGGCTTAAATCGAATTATGCTTGTGCCATTCATGAAAAAGAAACAATTAATCTCAAACACCACTAACCTACATCCAATTTCAAGGTGCTCCCTTGGCATAAAGATAATAGAATCAGTGATAAAATAGAGCCATTCATTTTGCCAAACCTATCAAAAATGCAATTTTCCAAAAAAGAATCCTCAACAGGACAGGCAGCCTTTCTATTCAAGTCAACTATAGAAACTGTTAGAGATAATAAAAAATACAGTCCAGTTGTTATTCAACTAGATATTGAAGCCACTTTTGACATGATTTTCATCAGTACTCTTCTTAAAACTCTGCAAAAATACTCATCCGAACGCATATCTAAACTTGCTTGCTAATTTGCTTTTAAACCGTGAGATTTATGTTTCCCTAAATGGGAAAACTTCACCACCAATAGTGCCACATCAGTCCATTCCTCAGGGATCAACTCTCAGTGCCATACTGTTCACTGCCTATATCAACCCTCTTATAAAAATAATAGAAAATGAATTTTCAGGAATCTACGTGCCTACCATCATGACAACATATCATGTATCGCATATATGGATGATATAGCAATATTTCTATCATCTCAAAAACAAATTCCAAAACTTCTTAAGATACTTAATAATTTTATAAAAGAATACAAGCTAACATTTAATATGGAGAAATCATGTGCATGGCAGATCTTCACCGGTAATAGCATTACTAAAGTTTTCAAAGGTAGACCAAGCACATTTCTTGGGTTCAACTTTTATTTATGACATTCACCTATGAGATCGCTCATACAGAAAAATTTGATAGAGAAAGTGGAAAAGACTGTCAATTCATTCTCCAAAGCCTACCTCTCTATATATACAAAAATGGCCTTGCTTAACATGCTAGTGATTACAAAAATCTCTTATTTTACTACAACAAGCATTTATACCAAGGCATTTACAAATAAAATAGACTCCTTATGCAGAAAATTATTCTGGGGAAAAAAGATTATTTCAATATCAATAAAACGCCTAAGAAAACCCCTTTCACAAAATGGCCTTGGCCTTCACTCAATACATGTCTTCAGAATACAAAAAACATTGAACATAATATCTACATGTGCACAAAAATTCCCATATTTAGAAATTGCTGCCAAGATTACCCCTACAGACAGACCACCTCCTCTACAAGGATATCTGAACACACTACTTACACCATTATTAACAATTCACATTCTTAACTTTAAACCACCACAAGCTAAATATAAATATTGGGAAGTTTATCAACTTCTACACCCAAATCAAGATGATGTACAAACTCCTCTTCATATTAATAATAAACAATTATGTCGCAAATTCAAACTATGGTCACTTGAACCAAAATATTTTGACTTTCTCCTAAAGATAAATCTAGACTCACTACCTACACAACACTTTTTGAAATATCAAAGAAACTATAAAGATATAGATGATACATGTAATCTTTGCCATAGGGACTCGGAGACAAAAAAACCACCTTTTTTTCTCATGCTCAAGTCTGGAAAACATTCGTGAAATTATTAGCACTTCACTCAAGGATAAAAAAAATCAATATGAAAAACCTTTTTGACTCTTTTAAAAGGGGTATCTTTGCTGAAATAAGAATCTGCACATTTTTACTCTATGCCTTATGGTGTACAAAGTGTAATTTCATATACAATTATAACCCAGAAGACATCCAAACACATTCAGAAATAAGCTGCAAACCATACGTGAAAGAGACATGAAGATTACAGATCAATCTAAGTACATTGACACCTGGAATATACAAGAACTTATATAAAAGCACTAACAAAAAAAAAACTATATCTAACATGGATCCTTGTGCCAGTTCTAAAGCCAACTGACACAAACTAGATGCATTCCTGCTTTAATTTAATTGAAGTATATCTAATTGAATATTATCATATGATTGAGTGATCATCATTGTTTTTATGAACTGTTTTTTTTTTCTTAGATACTTCTAGTTTGATAACGCATACAGTTACTGATCAAATCTTTGTACATATGCAGTTTTGTGAAACCAATTTATATGTAAGAACTATGTGTCAAATGTAACTTATATAACCTTTTAGAATACTAATAAAGTTTATCCTTTGAAACATCATCATCATCATCATCATCATCATCATCATCATCATCATCATCATCATCATCATCATCATCATCATAATAATAATAATAATAATAATAATATTAACTTATAAAGATCTTATCAATATTTTAAATAGACAAACAAATGATTAGAAACAAAAATACTAGATGACAGCTTGTGCAGACATGAAATATATCATAAGGAGATAGATGATTTAATGAATGATATAAATAAAAAAATGACAGAATAAATATTTTACTATATGCTTAGAAAAACAAAAATATAGGAAAGTAATTTATTAGAGAAGACCGATGGATTTTACAATTTCATACAACAAAAAAATAATTGGATTAGTTAATAAGTTTATTTAATCTTTTAATGGAAAGGATTAATGCTATCAAATTAAAAGTCTACTTAAATGCTGTGACGACTAAAAACATTAACGCTATTACCAGAAAAAATATTAATATTTAATTATTATTTTATTATAAAAATTCATTAAGTAAATGAATAGGCAAATGTGTGTGCATGTTTGAAATATTGAATATATTGAAAATTTCACTATTTAACATAAGTAGTCTAAGTGACTCAATTATGTCATTATGCATTTATTGTATCATAAATAACCTTTCTTTGTTTCAAATACTCACCTACTATCTGTGAAGAAGAGAAACTATTATGATTTCAATTCTTTGTATTGAGGGGGGGGGGGTAATGGGGATAAATATATTATATAGGACACAAATTATAATGGCAGATTCATTCCATTTCATACCTGTCTTGAATCTGATATGTTTTAATTAATTTGCTCTAATCAATAATGTTTTTAGCTGAAGGCTGGTTAGCACATTCTAATGTGTATTTTAGTTTGTTTTTTTTAAATTATGAAAATTATTATCATATGGTGAAGATAAACCAATCTTTGAGTAACCTATCACAAGGCAAATACTTTTTTAATCTCAAGATAGTATTTACTAGGCAATCCAGTTGCTGAGTTGTGAGAATTTTAAATCATCCTCCATCCGTATTTATTTTATAAGTATAGCTAAATATCCATTTACTGATCTATAGTGGATAGTTATCTGGATGGGAAGGCTGCCTAGAAAAAATCAAATTTACTTACTTTAGAATCCCTAATCACATCCAAGCAAATAAATGCCATATTATTACCAATAAGGCCATTTATATAATTAATTCTAATATTGTTCTAAAAACCAAAACAAGAAACAACTTATATGTTAACATATTCATTTATCTAATACACAGGAAAATAATAAGATACTAGGAAATTAATTGGCTGATAAGAACTGTATGACTGAAAATGTTTAATTTTAAATAAAATTAGTTGTCCAAATCAAATTGTGAAAAGAAAGTGTAATTCTTTCTTTAGTTATTTGATTCTAAACATATTGCTACTTTTTAAGAAAATAAATTATTATATGACCTGTTATAAACTTATTTTTGATTTATTTAAAAAATAACTTTAATTTATTTGCAGTAAAAAATTTTAACATAAAACCACGTAATTATAAGTAATTAATACATTGCAGATTTCCATTAGATTATGACACATTAATATTATCATCCATCTACATAAATAAGACTATTCTAACTCTGTAGAGGTCCCTACCTTCGTATTTTCAAGCGCAATATGATTAAAGGTTTATTGCCTTAGTAAATATAACTCACAGAGGAAAAAAACAGAAAGACAAAATATAAAAATTTAAGGATGGATTTTATTACTACACAAATCATTCCATGATCACAAATGTATCTGTATGGTGATTCTTTAGACGGTTTATTTAACATTTCATTATCTTGTCTTTTGACTTCCTTAATAATGAATTTTATTAATATAATTTTATAAATTACATGAACTACAGACTTAGCAAAAAAAAACAAAAACACTGTGCATATCACTCCTCACACTAACCATGCTATATATTTATTTTTTCAAACATTCCATTGCAAAAAATGCCTTTATAGGATATGATTTGGCTATTTATTTTCTACTCAGTTTAAATTTGGGAGAGGGAAGATGTAAAAGCAGTTGTTGGAAGAGCTTTGTTATTTCTTAGTAAGTAGTATTGCAATATTGCTTATTGATTAAGAAGAGTAGAATGTTTTGTTTTGTCTGATTACACAAACATTGAAATTTTGAAAGATTATAATTAATTGCTATAAAGCATAAAGATTGCCTGTAATTTAAGAAATAGGGGGGTGTATAAGGTTATTAATGATATTTTGTATTCCACTCTCATTTACAGAGAAAAACAAATGAGCCATTATTATTATATTACAATGTGAATAACAAATGCTAAATTTCTTACGTTTACACATTTGACACCATCCACTTTAGATAAATATAGTAATGATTATTGCTAATCTTTTATTAGAATATATACTATCATATGATTTTCAGCTAGTCATAAACTTTAAATTTAATCAAAGGTTAATATATTTTATTAATATTAAATGCAACAACATGGTTTTCTTAATCCAACTCTAAAACATTTTTCTCCATGTATAATATCTTAGACTTGAACAAATGATAGTGGCATGTCCCAACTGGTTTAATCAGAAATGCATTTTCAAAAGTTATTTGCCCTTTCATATGATTTTAATAATATATTTTCAGCAAATATGCTAGAATGAACAAAATTTAATTACCTTATACTTTATATTTAACTGAAAATCAACAATATCAAATCTCTTGAGCAGTAAAAATAACATTCTAAAATTGCTAGAACAACCTTGAAAGAGAAGGTCATGATAGTAGCAATATGAGAGAGGAATTGGGAATAGAAAATTATGAACAAAACAATAGTAAATAGATTAATAGTGAAAGTGATTTTTTTTCAGATACCAATAAAAAATAAGAAGTGAATACAAACTTAAAATTTAAATTTATTTTGATTCCGTTTTGTTTACATTCTTGCAACAGCTGCTTTAATTGAGTAAAATGCTCTTCTACACATTCTGATGCTAATACAATGTCATCAACATAGATCATTACTAATTTTTTGATTTATCAATAAAGCTTGTTAGAGCAATTAGCCAAGCTCTTTATTTTTATTTACAAGCTTAAAAAATTGGGTCGTGTGATATATGACTATTTTTTATTGACCATTTATAATCTGCTTTAAGTCTTAAGTGATGTTATATTGCTAAGACTACTAATATATGGGTTGGCTGAAGATTTCTCAGCCCCATATTGCTATTTGAGTTAAATAGCTGGGTTTGAAGACATATAGATAAATGCTGGCTTTGGGTTAGTATTTTTAGATTTAGTATCTGAAGCTACCCAAGTGCCTCACCGAGGAGTGCCAAAGTATGAAACCATTGCTCTGAGGTTTGGGATGTGGTTTCTGATAGAGATATTTTAAATGCTTTTTCTTGCTAGTATTTATTAATAAAGCTTGCTAGAGCAATTAGCAAAGCTCTTTATTTTTATTTACAATCTTAAAAAATTGGGTCATGTGATATATGACTATTTTTTATCAATAAATTAATTTTAGAAATCTCAAACTGGTTATTGTTTCATCTAATCTTCAATTAGGAAGACTATCAGTGTACACATATTCACTGTAGAATTGAAAAGCCTTTCTCCAACTCACACTTAATTTTAATCATAAACAAATGCTTATTGATAATAGAATAAATACAACATTGTAATGTAATTACACATTTTTAAAATATAGACTTTTTTTATTAGTTATTTCTTTTAAACTGAAACAGAATGTGATATATAAAATAATAATTCAAAGAAATGTGGGAAAAGAAAAAAAAAACGATACAAAGATGAGGGTGGAGGTTTGAAGGCCATTAATGAATATTTCATGGGGCTGCATAAATGCCAGGATGGAAAAATAGGGACTGATTTCTTATTTTAATTTTATTATAAAAAAGAATTGGGTTTTGCTGAATTTGGAATTGAAATAAAAATGACATCTTAGAAATTACAGTTTAAAGTTAATAAGCATTATGACTAATATTTGAAAAAACCCTGCTATGTTATTAATGAGTACTTTTAATAATAATAATGTGTGTGTGGTATTGATTACAATATTTTCTTAAGTGTACAACACAGAAAATGTTTGATGATTTTTTTTTCAAAAACATGCAGCACTGATTTTAAGGACCTTTATCCTATTTAATAACAAAGATGTTGATAGGAAAAATATTAAGATTAATTTTTATTAAAAGATCAGTTTTTGTACTAATGAAAGATGGTAATATGGTAGAATTAAGATGAAAGGTTTTATGGGTAAAAGTTAAATTTTTTAGATACCAAAACCATTGTTTGAATCATTAATAAAATAAAAACACTTGTCTAGAAATAGTCAATTATGAATTTTATGCTGAAGAAATGATCAATATTATCAAGTATGCATTAAGTGACAACAACAACAACAACAACAACAACAACAACAACAACAACAACAACAACAAATTGGAATGGTATAGAGAATTAAAGTTTTTGATAAGGAGGAAAAATCAGGTTTAGGTGATAATAGTTTTTTATTAATGAAAGTTGAATATAAATAAACATAATAAAAAAAACTGTAAATAAATTAAAAAATTGTAGGGGAAATGTAAATCCTAAAAATAAATATAAAAACCGTTAATAAAGTTTTTGAAAAAAAAAGGTAGTTAATAGTTTGTTGGATCTTGAATATGATTTAAAAAAATAACTGATAAATTTTTGTTGAGAAAAAGAGAATTAATATTCAAATTTACAAAAGTACAAGTTAGTTTATAAAGAAAACAAAAAAGACATATAAAAAAAATAATAAAATAATTAATAAAAAGTGGAATTGTAGTACTACTATAAAATAAAGTAAAAGAAGTTTGTTCAGAAGTAAGTTATTTAGTAAATAAAAATTCTAGCATAGGATACTCTTATGAGGAATAGCTATCCATCAGTTATTATTTTAAAAACTTTTAAATAAAGAACAAAAGAAAAAAAGTCAGATTCTATAGTGTATTCATCCAATCTAGGAATTGCAGATAAATTGGAAAAAGGCTACAATAAATATAATATCAGAATATCTTTCCAAAGGCAAAGCACATAAAGAATAACTCTATTTTCTACAAAATCTATATAAATTTGGAAAGACATGTTTAGTTAAATATCCCCATCATTCGAAAATGATTAAAACAACACTGCAAAATGATTAAAAAAACATAAGATAATGATTAAAAGGAAAAAATAGTTGTATTTAAAGTATCAGACCATAAATATATTAACGAGTATGTGTTTAACTGGAGGAAAAAAACCAGGAATATTGAGCATAAAAAAAGTAATTAGAAGAAAATTTGAAAAAGCTGCTCACATGTCAATGGCAAATAAGCCTATAAGTTAAACTAGTAGATAATTCATAATGCTTAGGAACTACTCATTATCACTTTAAATTCATGGTGTCACTGATGAGGCTGGCAATATCTAAAAAGAAAGAAGAAAAATACCACTCAAAGAATTATGTTATATATTAATCAGCAGACTATTACTAGGAGTTGAATGTATTTGGAAAATATAATGTTTAAATATTCTTAAAAATATTTAATAATTAAACTAGATGACAGAAATAATCCAAGTTATAATTAATAAAAATGCCATTTTCATAAATTTTTAGTCAAGCATAACTATCACATTAAATTCATATATTTGGATACAGAATATATTATAAAAATAATATATAAAATTAACAATACAAATTCTTTTTGAATTTGTACAATGTTAATTATAAAAAAAAGTTAATAGAGAAAACAATAGATATTAGTAAAATGTAATTATTTATAAGTAATATTGACATCACAGAGAAATAATATTTCAGTTTGAAATGATTTATTTTAAAGGTTTTTAAAATTATGATTAAGTTTAACCCAATAGTTTTAAACTATTATATACTGAAAATTAATTTTTATAAAAAGTAGGAATTTACATATACACATATAAAAATTACATACAATGATGGGGTGGAGTGGATTGAAGCCTGTCCATTAAAGTATGAAGATTGGCTATCTTAATATAAGCTGAGCATTGATTGTATATATGTGTGGAGATGATAATCTGGACCAACTGATGAGTGCTAATTTAGCATAAAATACGTATATTGGTGATTATTTATCTTTTTGACATGTGTGTGATCAAGGGTGTCAGCAATATGAGATAGCATGGGTAGTTGAGGGTCATGTAAAAGCCTGAGTTCAAACCCCCTATATATTGCATATTGCAGTGCAAGTATAAAAAAGCCTGTACTATAGAAAAAAATTTAAATATTACAATGATAATAAATTATGAATTTTACATTACAAATAAAATGATAATAAAATTATATGTAATGTATGCATATGTGCAAAAATATATATTAAATATTTTTAAAACATTAAAAAAAAAATCTTTGAAAAAATATATATGTAGGTATATAAAAAAATCTAAATAACAGAAATGTAAAAACATCAAAATGAAGATATTATATGATTGCATAGATAAACAAAAAATAATCTAGCAATTATATTTTACAATTCTGAAAAAGTCTACTAGATAATCAAACACATCAGATAATTAAAAAAAAAACGTTTAAAATAAAAAGAAGTGAATATTTAGAGATTTTTAAATATAAGCAATGCAAAAAGAATGAAAAAGTGTTGAGTGTCTTGGAATAATTTTATTTTAAAATCACATTTGCTTTATTATTTTATTTCATTTATATTAATTTTTTTATTATTAAATCCTTATATCTAAAACTTTGTATCTCTAATATTTTATTAGTGTCTACAATAAGTAATCAATAACTATTTTTTAGAATTCTGAAAAAGACTGCTAGACAGTCAAAACTTTCAAATAAAATAAAAAGCATTATGGAAAATTTAACAGCCCCCCCCCCCCCACACGCACACACACACACACACACTGTGAGTGCAGACATTATCCAACACCACAGGGACCACTAGATTCTAGCCTAGAATGTTTAAGAAAGTGAAAATGATATTAATGCTAAATGGGGAAAGTACTTAGAAAAGAAGAATTCGGCTAAAATGGATAATTATAGAGAGAGGATGAAGTTGAATAGTAAATTGTTGGAGGATATTAATAAAAGTGGAAGAGATGGGAGTAAAAAATTTTGGAATTACATTAAAAGGAGAAATGTAGGGGGAAAGAGAGATAGTATTAATAGATGATGAAGGAATAGAGTGTAGCTCTAGAGAAGAGTTATAGAGAATCTTAAATAAATATGTAATGGATATAGAAAAGATGTTAGATGTGAAGGACTTAGTGATAGAAAACATCAAAGCATTTAGTAATGGGAATATTAGGTTCACAAAAAATGAACTGAATGAAGCAGGAAAAAGATTAAAAAGTGGAAAGGTGAGAGGTTTAGATGGATGGGCAGCAGAGATGGTAATTAATTTAGGGCATAGAGCAAAAGCAAAGTTATTATCATGTTTTAATAAGATGACACAGAAGATAGTTTTTCCAGGAAGTTGGAGTAATACAAGAATAAGATTATTATTTAAAGGAAAGGGTAAGGATCATAGAAAGTTAAATAATTATAGACTGATAGCGGTAACAACAGTTTTATATAAAGTTTTCTCATATATATCTGGAAGAGTTGGAAAATGGATGAAAGAGAATAATGTAGTGGGGGAAATGCAAGGAGGTTTTAGGTCAGATAGGCGTATAGGAGATAGTTTGTTTGTAGTTACCCAACTTATGAAGATGAGTAGGAATTCAGGTAGATCATTATATATGAGTTTTATAGATGTAGAGAAAGCATATGATAGAATAAATAGAAATAGATTATGGGTAAGGTTAAAAAATTTGTGAATGGATGAAGCTTTAGTAAATATTATTAAGAAATTATATGAAAATAATTATTATACTTACCAATTAGGGAATATAGAGTCAGTTAAAATTAAAAATGGGGTGGGATTAAGGCAAGGATGCCCTATGTCACCTATTTTGTTTTTGTTGTATTTGAGTGAAATGGAGAAAGTAATAGAAAGACTAGGAGGAGGGACAGAGATACCGTTAATAGGTGGCAAGGGAGTATATACTTTGTCGGGTCTGTTTTTGCAGATATCTTTTTGTGTGCAGAAAGAAAAGGAAGATATGGAAATTATGTTGAGGACATATTCAAGGGAGGGTAAAGAGATGGGGATTAAATTTAGTGAAGAAAAATCAAATATAATGATGGTTAATACTGGGGAAAGAGAAGATGTAGAATTTTTATTGGGGGATATAAAGTTAAGTGTGGTGGATAGATATAGGTATTTGGGAATCATCTTATGTAATCAGGAAAATTTCTTGGATGAATGGGAGAAAAAATTGGTAAATGAAGCAAAGAAAAGAAAGGGTTTTGTAAAGAAACTAACAGTATTTTCATATAATAAATATGATGTAGCTAGAATTATATGGAAGGGAGTTGCAGTAGCAGAGTTAACATATGATAATGACACATTATGTGTTAGTAAAAGGGTTTTAGATTATTTAGAGAAAGTACAAAGGGAAGTATGAAGACATGCATTAGATGCAGAGATGTGGACAGCAAAGAAGGCAATTCAAGGAGAAATGGGATGGTCAAGTTTTTATATGAGAGATGCAAAAAGTAAAATGAAAATGTTTGATAGGTTGCAGTTTATGGATAGTAAAAGAATAGCCAAAATAGTGTTTAATTGGGATATGAGTAAAGAGCAGGTAACAAGATGGGTGAGAAAGGTAATGCAGTATGCAAAAGATTTGGATAAAAAATTTATATCAGTATACTTGTACAAAAGGGGGGATGATTGTGTTAGGAGATTGTTGAGTGTTATAGTGGTAGATAAAAGAATAGAAGCATTAATAAAAAATAGGAAGTTGGAGAGATGGAGAACTAGTATGGAGGGTAAGAAGAGTTTAAATAGATATAGAAGTAAACAGAACATTGGATGCAAGATAATTTATGACAATAGTAAGGAAAGTTGTTTATTGTTTAAGGCTCGAATGGGATCTTTAGCAACAAAAGAATATACACGTAAATGGAAAACTATGGGTGATTTAATGTGCAAATTGTGTAAGAAAGATATAGAAAATATTAGGCATCTGTTGATTGAATGTAAATGCTTGAAAGCAGAAAGGGTACAGATAATGAAATTATGGGAGAATAGATATGAACAAAGTGATTATACAGAAAGTGAGTTATTGGTTTTTATGCTGAGTTTGCAAAAAGATAAGGGGAATTTAGATATAAAGGCCATAGAGTTGACAAAGATTATGTTGTGGAAATGGGATGGGGTAGAATATGGGAAGACTTAGAGTGGGGAATGGAAAATAAAGTGGCTAACAGGTTTATTTGGGCATAATTGCTGAGATATTCTTGACTTCCTTTAAGGAGAAGCCAAAATACATCACATCACATGTCTTCTTTGGAGAAACTGTAGAAGAATTTACTGGTGAGAACATTAAGCTATAATCACCTATACAAGCACTTATCATTTCTAATAGATACTTTAAAATGCCTCTAGCTAACCGAGAATAGAGATTCTTTAGACACATTGATAGTCAAAAATAGATAGCAGTAAACAAACACTAGAGATTGATCTAATAAAGAAACAAAACATAAACTAACAATTTAATTATAATACATAGATTTAAATAACCATTATATGTTGACAAACATTTTATTTGTTAACATCAGATAGACCTTCGGTGTCAAACAATATTATTTAATTAAGTATAATATCTGATGACTACCATTTTCTGATTCTGTTGGGTAAATATTAGCTATATCATGATGTGGGTATTTACACATTTTGCTCTTGGCTTTAAAGAATGGAGTAATTATACAACACCTAATAAATTTAGTTTTATATTAAGGTAATTAAAGGACAATTTAATACTATCATACACACACATAACGTTAATAACAACTATTTATTATAATAAAATTATAATTTAGTTTTATATTAAGATAATTGAAGTCCAATTCAACACTACTTTAACCACATAACACACTCACATAACGTTAGTAACTATTTGTAAAATAATATAGGCGCTATTGCACCTGAACGCAAAGCTATTTTATACTTAAAACAAAATAAAAATTATACTATTTTGCAAGCGCTTTCAAGAGACGTGCTCTCATCTTCATAGCTCTAAGTGAATTAATTATATGCAATTATGCAAAGTTCAAGGTTAATTGCTCCATTTTCTTGATATTGTGAAACATGTGTCCTTGCGGTTGATGGCGTTGCAATCCATCGCTATGAAGCAGACCTCCTTCACTTTTCTTTTCAAATCGTGCCTTTCTTTGCAGACCAGGCTGACATCTTGAGGTTCACACTGGTGTCCTGTTATTTTTTGATGAACTGCAAAAATTGAATAACGTGATGGATCAGACAGAGCCATGAAGATGAGAGCATGTCTCTTGAAAGCGCTCGCAGAATAGTATAATTTTATTTTGTTTTAAGTATAAAATAGCTTTGTGTTCAGGTGCAATAGCGCCTATATTATTTTACAAGTATTTTATTCGCACGCAAAGTTTCGTGTTAGACTTAAATTACAACGTTAGTAACTATTATAACAAAATTATAATCATTTCCAATATATATATATATGTTATGGTGAGTAACTAAGTTGAGTATGCTAGAAAATATATTACTATTTAGATTATTATTCTTAGAAGTTTGCTTGCCAACCATGCAATGACACAGACTCTACAAACTGGTCATTAAATCTAAACATGATTAGAACGATGATTCAAACCACAGACATAAATGATGAAATTTGCCTCTCACATGCAGAAAATTCTAAATCAAAAAACATGGTTCCTAGGGGATTTACGACATGAACCTGCTAATCAATGGGAACAAAAGACACACAAAGATATAAATACAATTAAATTTAATAATGACATTTATTTTCTTAATCCCTCTTTATAATTTATTGACAGAAAATGATTATATTTTATTTACACAACAATAAAAATAATGTAAATATATACATATGTTTAGCATATAAAAGTATATGTACAATTGTAACATTTTTAAAACAAAAATCTATACTATTAATAGTTTTGTAATAAATTTTATTTATGAAAACAATGATTGCAATTATTTTTTTTAGGTGTCAAAGCGTCGGCCGAGAATCGAACCCCGGGCCAACTGCTTATAAGGCAACTGTGTTAACCGCTCGGCCACCAACGCTTGACGACAATGATTACACTTGTGATGATAAATAGATTACACAGTAATTCTATTGTTGACAAATGAATTACGACCCGTTTTGTGGATATAAAAAATAATTTACAATTAAAAGAATATATTAACAATTAGCAGAAAGTAGTTTAAATTCTTATAGATAGAATTCAGTGATTATAGCATTAGTAGAAGTGACACTAAGTTCCATGTGGATGGAAAAATGTCAGCAAGTATAAGAGTTTGAACTCAGATTTTAGTTTTCCATCGGTTATTGTAAAAGTGATATGATAACTTTTGACATATTGGTTTGAATTAAGCCAATAAACATAACCTGATCACTGTTTTTTATGCTTGCTTATAACTGTTATTAAAATAGGAAAAACTCACTATACATATTGCTACTCACTGTAAGCTAGAGTAATCAATGGTGGATGCCAGAAGGCCTGGGCATAAAATCCCCATCTAGTGTCTACTCATCCAATATCCCCAGACTAGTTTCTGGCTTGTGACCTTTGTCAGTAAGGAACCCTGGATCTGAGAGCACTGCACCTAAATCTTAGGATCTAATGCAACCTTTCAGCAGCCATATTTTATCTCTACTTAATTACAAAACTCTGAGTCTTAAACTAAAAACACCATAATATTTTCTATCCAAGCACAGTAGCTTACATAGTCATATAGGTCTAAACTCAGTTATGTATATGAACTGAGTTCAGACCTATATGTCTATATAAGATACTGGGCTATGAACTCAGTTATGTATATGAACTGAGTTCAGACCTATATGACTATATAAGTGACTAGGCTTGGATAGAAACTATTATGGTGTTTTCAGTTTAAGAATCATAGGTTTGTAGTTAAGTAGAGATAAAAGGTGGCTGCCGGAGGGTTGCACTAGATCCTAAGATCTAGGTGCAGTGCTCTCAGATCCAGGGCTCCTCACTGACAAAGGCCACAAGCCAGAAACTAGTTTGGGGATATTGGATGAGTAGACATTAGATGGGGATTTTATGCACAAGCCATTTGGCATCCATTGATTAACTTGCAGTGAGTGGTAATAGATATAGTGAGTTTTGCCTGCTTTAATGTTGGATTGAAACAGAAATGGCATTTCAGAGACCATAAAGTGAAAAGTAAAAATGTAATAATTATAATTTTTGAAGGTTTCTGCTCATGCTATTTATTAATATGGAAAATGAGGGTGTTGATGATTTGGTGATTGAGCTTATAAGAATGCAATAAGTTTGTAGGACTGCACACTGAGTGAGAAAATGATCTATAGTTTTTTTGATGTAAAGGATAGATTTCATCTAAATTATCATTTATAGGAAGGGTTTCTAGATTGATCTCGCCAAAATATTTTGGCTCAAGATACCAAAAAAAAATATTTTTTTAAATTATGTGACTATTGGGAAAAGTAAGTAATGATGTTAATGGGTCAGATTTATTTGCTATATTATATGCTTGCCAACAATTAATTTTACCAGCACACTGTTGCATAGGTAAATATTTTATTATGAAATTGATTAGTTTTTTAATAATAAAAAAAGTTGTTTATCAGTGGTGGTATGTCTAGTTAGTGTTACCAGAATATAGTTTTCTATATGTGGATATAATGCTACAAGTATATTAACTTCATTTACTGCTCTTTATAGATAAAATATTGATATACAATATAATGAGAGTTTATTATATTTAGCAAATTTCTGCATAACTCTAATGCTAATTGCAACTGCATTTTTGTCCCAGTAGAGCTTAATACAGAGCTAATTTACTTCTTTAATAAAAGAGTTAGTAAAATTAATCATAGGTGCATAGTAATTAGTCTGGGGGAAATTAGCTTAATGAGAGAGATCTTAGCATGAATAGAGATATGCTATGGATAAAGAATTGATAATATTTTCAATAGAGATGAGAAGATTATTTTAAATTGCAAATCTTATTGCATCTACTGGAAGATAGATTGGAAAATCTAAAAATTTATGTGGCAGTGCAGTATATTACCCTGTGAGTATATTCAAGAAAATGACTTATTATTATGAAATTTGAGATATTTGCTTATATATTGTTAAATTATGTTCATGAGCTTGGGCAAATGTTTTCTAGATAGTAGGATAATGATCAAATCATCCATATGTTATATAATTAATAGTTTGGTTTAAAATAAAAATGTATATTCCTGGAAGTTCTTTTTCTTTAAGTAATGGATTTATAAAAGTTATGAAGAAAAGTGAGCTGAGAGGAGACACCTGAGGTATAGATTGATATGGACTAAAGCATTTCCCATTTAATGTAATACATATTTGTCTATTAAGCACTAAATTGGCTAATATATAAATTATTGATAAAGGAACTGTTTTTTTCCAACTTGTGTAATATTTCAATCATTGGGACAGAGCCAAATGTATCAGCAATTTCCAACTGCACAGCTATGGGACATGCTTTTTTTCATTGTCTTACATAATCAATTATAATCTTAAATAGGGTAATTGCAGTGAAAATTGATGATCCTTTTTTAGCAAAATGGAAAGGAGAGATTAGTGGAATAGATTGAATCGTTTCCTTTAAAATAGATTCTCTAGTTTTGATTAACATAGGAGTCATTGAGATGGGTCTCTTAGATTATTAAAAATTGAAGATACATTTATTTTAAGAAAGGACTATAGAAATTGAATATAATTGATCTATTCTATGAATTTGAACTTCAAGATGAGATGAAAGATTTATTATAATTGGAATTGTAAATTGTTGGAGTTGAATTAATATAAATTTGGGTATTGTTTGATAACCTAGGTGAATCCTATATGGTATGAAGATAATCTTTAAAATGATTTCTTGTCTGAATATTTCATGGCTTCCTGTACTTAAACCTAACATAAAAGGAGAAACAACTAGGGTTTTTGAAGCTTAAAGTTTAGCTTTAAAATAAAAGAATATATGATGCAGCATATTTTCTCCATTTATAAGATGATTATTTTTAATTGTGGAAAATGGTATAATTTTTTTGGCTTTATAGCCAAGTGCTCATCTTATTTAGCCCCTAGAAAAATTGTGCTGATGTGCTAAAATATTTTAGCTTTTTTGGTGGATAGATAATTTGCCAATTAAAGTGAATGAAGAGTCATGTAAGATATTTTTTAACGTTAAGTGAAGAACATAGAAATCCTTAATACATGCTGTGGGCTTTTTAATTCTTTGAGTGTAAAATTTAATTATTGATGTAGTTATATTGGTAATGTAACTCAAGTTTCTATTGAATCTAGGGAAAGAATATTTATTTTTTGGAAATAAATGTAGATTTCTGAGATTATTGTCTCTGGAGTAGATGTTTCAAAAAGCAGTCTTATAGTGTTATTGAGAGGGAATAAAGGTTGATTAAGAAAGTCAGTTATAAGTTTGACATTAAGTGCAAGATGATCAAAGAAGCTTGCAAGTAAAAGGAGAGACTTTATCTGAAAATGAATGTCTGGAGAGTAAAATAACAAATCAATATGTTGAATATTTTTTTTGTATAATAAGATATGGTGTTACTCAAAAAGAATCCTTCTGCATTCATGAATCTTCTATTGATAAAATGCAAATATATTGAGATAAATTTTGCATATAAAATAGTAAAATCCCCTAGAGGGATGATCAGATAAGGTTTAGTATTTAATATTAAGTTAATTTGATTAATAATATTATGTAATTTTCAATAGTATATACACTTTTAATACAATTATGTAATTCTACCAAACTTGTATTGTTCAAGTTCATATTTATAAAGCACTATGATTCTGGAAGCAATCTGCTGAAATCTGTCTCAGTGCTTTTAAGACTTTCTTATTAATTTTATTTTACCTTTTCATATTAACTTGAATAGTACAAATTTGGTAAAATTAATAATGTTATGTATTAATGAAGCTTTGTGATGTAAGTATAATGCAATTATATTAATAGTGAAAACAGTATAGTGGAAGATAGCAATGTGCATATTTTGATCTGTATAAAGAAATTTAAAGGATTTGAAAGGGGATTTTTGACTAATATGTATACCAATTCCTGCTGCAGCTGTGTTGAATTGGTATATATGAAGATATCCAATTTTTTTTTTAAAAAAATATGGATTTAGTTTCTATAAATATAATTATATGAAAAATAAATTGCTCAATGCAGTTTTTAATTGCATAAAATTTATGTGGAGAGTTTATTTACCTTACATTAATCTCTGTAATGTTTAAGATCATAGTGTTTTATAAAAAAATATTTTATTAACTAAACTAAGTGGATGCGATTAGTTTGGTTTAAAATATAAAAATGTGTTAGGGAAAATTAAATAATGTAAATGATTGATAAATATGCACATATATAATAATTCTACACTGTAGTTATATTACAATTAAAAAGATTAGAATGTTGGAGTGAATTTTCTGATCTATTATTATATGTAGACTTTTTCTTAGAAATATTTGACATTTTGAAAATATAAAAGGAAATCAAATATTTCCTTATTTTATATCAAACTTAAATATAAGTCTAAAAGTGAGCTTATCTTTTTCAGTGATATTTAATCTATCTGCATATAATTTTTGAGCTTTTATTTTGCAGCAATTAGTTATGTGATGTGATGTACTGTGACTTCTTAAATCTCTCAGTAACTATTCCCAAAGAAACTTGTTAGCCACTTTACCTTCTCCTTCTATTCCCCACATTAAGCTTTTCCATAATCTGCTCTATCACATTTTCACAACATAATCTTTGTCAACTCTATGGCCTTTATATCTAAATCCCCCTTATCTTTTCCCAAACCCAGCATAAAAACCAATAATCCCTCTTTCTGTATAATCACTTTGTTCATATTTATTCTTTCATAACTTCATTATTTGTACCCTTTCTACTTTCAAGCATTTACATTCAATCAACAGATGCCTAATATTTTCTATATCTTCCTTACACAATTTGCAGACTAAATCACCCATATTTTTCCATTTATATGTATATTATCTTAAAAAGCACCACCTAGTGACTGACTACTGCTATGCTGCTGATTTTATTACTATTCTATTACTACCAGTACTGCCGCTGCTAATAATAATAATTCAATTTTTTTTCTTAGTCTAACACAAGCATGTAATTTTGAAATTTGTATTGTACTTTATTCAGCTATCTCCATTCAAAGATACTTCAAATAATTTTAAGAATTTTCATCTCTTTTAGAATTGGTATATTGACAAATCAAAACAATTTGCAAATTTATAAAGCTCTTGTTTTTCTTTCTTATTTTTATTCAAAGCCATCAAATCCAAGTTAGATTGAGATACTATTTTTTATTTGAGATGAATCATGATTTGTTATTTACTTCAGATCTTCTTATTTTGATACTTGTTAAAATATTTATTTTTTAAAAAATATCATTTCTGCCATTATTGGCTGAAAACAGATAAAAGTTATCAGAAGAGAGAATCTCGGGAAAAAATAATCTTTAACTGGATTTCTCAATCATATTGTTATTGTTCCTCCAATATATTTTCCTCAGTTAAAATTTTAGTTATAGGAAAATATAATTAACAACTGATAACATTTCTCTCAGAAGAATGATTATGGCTGATAGTTAGTGTCTCAGATTACAGAATCGCTTTCATATTCTATCTCTATTATATCAAATCTTTCATTAGCAAAAAAAAATTCTCAAAAAAATATCTTGTGAAAATGTAATTAAATAAGCTAAAATAAGAAATTACTCATTTTTCTCAAGATTAAAATTAAAATAATTTTGAATAATATGTATTTACTATTCTTTTTTTCTTTATTTTCATTAATAAAATAGCTACATAAATAATCAAGGGGAAAGATACCTTTATTTTTTATTAATTAAAGTAAGGATTACCAAATTGTATTTAAAGCATGCTTTTCTAAGGGAATGACACATTAGAATTAAGAGAAAATTTTTTTTTCTTTTATATTTTAGCCAAATAAGTTAAATCTTAATCCAATCAATTAAAATTCTCATATACAGTTAATTTATCTAGAAGTTTCTAATATTATAATATTTCTAATATTTAGTTCCTTTATTCTAGTGGTTAGCATAGGTCCGGATTCGCTTCCTGGCCAACGCATTTGACATATGAGAAAAAAAAAATACAGTCATTTATTGTAATATCTGTTTATATTTTTGCATTAATATTTTTTTTCTTCCTTTTTTTTATATACTTCAAGACATATACCTAGACATCTATTTAATTAATTATATTAAAAATAAACATTGTCTCAATGTATTTTTCAACTTCAGTTGAATCTTTCTATTTTATCTGATCTATTAAAATTAGCGGCTGAATATATATATTTTTTATACTACATTTTTTTCAAATAGTTGTCTTTGTGAGATTTTTTTCAAGATATTAAAGTTTTCTCTTGTATTATGCTTGCATAAAAATTTATCATTAAGTGTATTTTGAAAATATTTTTAATACTTTATTTTATATTTTTGCTGCTTTTAACCACTTCTTCAAGATAAAGTCTGGTTACCAGGTAGACACTAGTTTTTTTCTTTGCTAATGCATTAGGATGCCTATAAGAAGATCTGCTTCTTAACTGTCATCTTTTTCATAAATATAATTTATCAGCCATTAGTACATATAATTGTGATACAAACTATGAACAACATAGTAATGATTGTAGAATCTATAGTTACAGTTTCAGCATTGAAGGATTTAATAAAGTCATTGATGATTCTATCTTCTGGAAGCAATCTTTCTGTAAACGTTTATGTTGTTTGATTATTAATTAAGCTGTCAAAAAATACATATGCTAAATAAATAGTTTGTTTAGAATCAATTGTATATGGAATAATTCTTGTAGCTTCATCTTATATAGCTGTGGGTTATGGATTACAAATCATATAGCAGTAATATCTATTTGTTATAAAATGTTTGTTCATAAGTTGTAATTCCTTATCAGAAATTCTCATTAGTTTCTAAATTTGTTTTGATTTTTCAATGATATTCTGATTTACCTTTTAAAGAGCAAAAAGATTATAGGTTGCAGGATACATTGTGGTATTCTCCACAAGACAGAATAATAAATAAATCTGGAGCTTCTTAGACAATTAAGTTTAATGATTGATAAGATGATTTGTGAAAATTTGAAAAATTAAAACTATAAAGAAGATATGTTTGCTTTCTGATCATGTTAATTATCGTTAGATCTTTCTTACCATTTTGAAAAAAAAAATCTGCATGGATTTAAAAAGTGAAATCATATTCTATTAAATCAATAGTTGACATTTATTTATGTAATAATGATATTTAAAAAATATTTTTACTCCTTTATAACTAATGATGCTGAAATTCATATGATGACATTTAATAAAGTGGTAGCTCCACCATATTTATGACATTTAATTTTAAGCCTTTATATGAATGCCTGAATCCATTAGTAATACTGAACCTGGTATAATATATATTTTTATCATACATATAGGATCAAACTTCCGCTATGAACAAAAATAACTAACAAAAAATAATAATAGAATAATGCAATTAGAAAAATATCAGTACAATAATAAATTGAGAGCAATTACATGATTAGCTAAGAAAGCACTTACTAAAGTATTCATGTTTAGTTGGGAATATAAAATCATATAAAATTTATGATTTAAAATGTATAATTTTTATTTAATATCTTATTGAAATCGCAGATGGTGAGAAGATAATCTAATATAGCTACTATATATCCTGCTAAACAACTTCTTAAGATTATACATACATAATTCTTTATTAGATTGTAAGCTCTGATATAATATTTGAAGAACTATTTAAATATGCAATGATATGTTGAACTATCTAATTTTAAGAATGGTTTTATTGACAAATAGATAGAAAGGCAGGCAAGTAAATATACAAAAATATAGATAAATATTATAAATAAAAAGATAGGCAATCATGCATGTAGAAAAATGGGCAGATAGATTAGATAGATAACTAGACAGATAAACAGTTGGATGGATAGATTTATGAATGCATGAAAAGATAAATAATATATATTAATAAATGGATGGATGGATAAAATTGATAGATAAATAAATATATAAATAGATAAAGATAAATGGATAGATAAATAATTAGTTAGATGTATAGATAGATAGATAGATAGATAGATAGATAGATAGATAGATAGATAGATAGATAGATAGATAGATAGATAGATAGATAGATAGATAGATAGATGTGTAGACAGATAATTGTTTTTATTGCCAAATAAGAATACGTATGATTTAACAAATGATATGATTCAAAAAATAGCTGGCTTTCCACCAAATTTAAAATTAAAATGATTTAAAAAACTGCAATAATTATTTTATCCACTATAGCAAAAGTATTTTCAAAAATTTGTACAACGGTTGCTTCCAGTCATAAATAGGTGTTTATCAGAGATTTGGTGTACTTTTAGAGTGAATTCAAAAAGTACTACACTCATAGGATTGTTGCTCAACAAATATTAAAAAAATGCTATAACTAAAAGTAATATATATATATTGCTTTCATAGGTATTGTTAAGGTATTTGACTTAGTTAATCAAAAAGCTAATAACTTTTATACTACGGAATGATAAGAAATGATATTGCTGGTAAAAAATCTAAGACTTTTAAAAGAAAAACTGCTCATAAACAAAGCTACATATTGGCTCAAACTTTGCTTTATGATTTTATTGTAATTGTCTTTAGAAAAGTTTATAGACAGCTTTATGAAATGAATATCAAGGTGTGATATACATTTAATGCCGAGCTTTTTAATTTCAATTGACTAAAAGCAAAACTCTATTCTTATGAGTTTAATTATATATCTTATAGTTTATGTGTGTATTTAACACAAAATATAGATTTTACAGATATTCAAACTAGCACCTAGTTGAACATTAAATATTAAGCCAATAAACATCACATGACCACCACTTCTTATGCTTGTGTATAACTGTTGTTAAAACAGGCAAAACTCACTATATGTATTGCCACACACAGCAAGCTAGAGTAATCAATGGATTCCAGAAGGCTTGTGCATAAAATCCCCATCTAGTGCCTACTCATCCAATATCCCCAGACTTCATCAGTGAGGAGCCTTGGATCTGAGAGCACTGCACCTAGATCTTAGGATCTAATGCAACCCTCAGCAGCCACCTTTTACCTCCATTTAACTACAAAACTATGAGTCTTAAACTGAAAATACCTTAATTTAACTATAAAACTATGAGTCTTAAATTGAAAACCCTTCACTGATGAAGGCCACAAGCCAGAAACTAGTCTGAGGATATTGGATGAGTAGGCACTAGATGGGGATTTTATGCACAAGCCTTCTGGCATCCATTGATTTCTCTAGCTTGCTGTGTGTGGCAATACATATAGTGAGTTTTGCCTGTTTTAACAACAGTTATATACAAGCATAAGAAGTGATGGTCATGGCTTAAAACCAATCCTGCCTAATAGGATAGTGGTGGCTATGGTTATTAAAGAACCAAAGACACCAAAATGTATGGGTGCTGAACTGAGTTCAGACCCATATGACTACATAAGCTTATGGGTTTGGATTGAAAACATTAAGGTGTTTTCAGTTTAAGACTCATAGTTTTGTAGTTAAATGGAGATAAAAGATGGCTGCTGGAGGGTTGCATTAGATCCTAAGATCTAGGTGCAGTGCTCTCAGATCCAAGGCTCCTCACTGATGAAGGCCACAAGCCAGAAACTAGTCTGGGGATATTGGATGAATAGGCACTAGATGGAGATTTTATGCACAAGCCTTTTAGCATACATTGATTACTCTAGCTTGCTGTGTGTGGCAATACATATAGTGAGTTTTGCCTGTTTTAACAACATTAAATACAATATTTTGAGTGCAATCTGCAAAGACTTGGTTTAATTACAAATATTTAGAAAACTCAGGTGTTTTATTTGCCAATGATGAAGAAAAAACTCTTCAGAAGCTTGAAAATGAAATGAAATTTTAATATTTTGATAGTTTTTTTTGATAGAAAGACAATTTTGTATATTGAGAACAATATTAATATGTTACCATAGCTACTTAACAATTTCAAGTGAATTAGTTGTTATATAAGATTTGTATTTCAGTAAATTACTTTGTTGAAATAAGGCATGATATTCTTTTTTACATAGTATAATGGCAATACAAAATTTCACTTGTCAAGCATTGATGATCGAGTGGTCAGCACAGCTGCCTTACAAGCAGTTGTCCAGGGTTTACAGGTTCCCTTCCTGACTGATGCTTTGACACATTAGCTCTTTAATGTTTTGTAACTACAATGGCAAAATCATATGACCAATCAGTAAGTCTTTCAGTTTGCTTGATGTAGTTATATGAAAATCTAAGGGCATATCTTTATATTGGATATATAAAGTAAATGAATAATAACAACCATCCTGAAAAAAATATTTATAATAAATTTGACCATGAATTTCATAGATCAGCAGACAGATTTTATGATCTCAATTACAATTTTAAGAAATGCAATAATGATTGCTTTTATTGATAACATATGGTTAAAAAATAATTTAATAGAGAACTACAATTAAGCAAAGTGATGCAGTCTTTTAGAATAAAAAAAGTATTGAATAAATGAATAGACAGCACCACATATTAAATAAAGATCAGCGTATGATATATGTGGACATATTTATTTTCATGTTGGTTAATGTAATATTAGCAAAACTCATTTTTAACAATCTCTTTTTATTATTTAGGTTAAAAAATTTATATTTATTTATGGATGGTTATTATTAAATAAATGAGGAATGAATGAATTCCCTGATATTTAGAAACCTGTCTGCTTTTAAGTAGAAAACTTAATGTATATATATATAATTTATAAAGGAAAACATAATTTTGAGTATTAAAAACATAGTCATAAGTATATTTCTCAATCCTACAAAATTTTAGTCTTTCATTGATAACGTTGATATTGTATTTTATAAAGGGGCTATAGAATGTACACAGATTTTTTATTTATTTATATAAGTGACATGGCTAAGGTAGGCTTGCAAGAAAATTTCACATTTCAAATGAAAACATTATAATGTTTAACAATATATATATATTTTAAAAATTAAAATTCTATTAATTTTAATAAGCACATAAATAAATTTCTTGCTGTTAAATATGTAAGGTTGAGAATATAAACTTATTCATGAATAAGTAAGATTTTTTTTTTTTCATATGTCATAGCATCTGTCGAAATGCGAACCTGCAACAAGACGGCTGCTGAAATATTATTACACTAATCCACAACTTAGATCTGAAAGAATTATTTTTATACTAATACTGCCTACTTCCTTACATTAATGTCAAAACAAATTATAATCACTTTTATTTGAGCCCACTTCCTTACAATGATAAATAAATCAATGGTAATTAAAACTTAATTGCTTCATGAATAAGTTTCTGACAAAGCACCTAGAAAATATCAGTAAAATTACCAATAAGGTATTTTGACTATATGATACATAATATATGATGTAGAAACAACATCTTTTGAATACTAATATTTATAATAAAATATAACAAAGTATATAACTCGTTATCAATGAAAACTCATTACAGTGGGAGTTTCTTTGCTATATTCACAGGAGAGTATTTATATTGATCATAAAAAATGTCTCCATAATATGAGTTGTAAATATATCAGTCCATTACAGTAAAATTTTATTGCATTTTTCTTATTATTTGTCAATGACAGACTATGATTTTAATATAACATTTTCCCATATTAAAAAAAAAAATCAACTTAATGTACTCAATGCCGTATATACTTTTTTGTAGTAAGTGATAATTAAAAAATACTCTTGTTAAAAGTAATTCTTCATCAAGAATATTTGTGAGCATTCATTTTTATGTTCTAATCCTTCTGGATTTATATTTTACTTATTTTTGTTTCTGATACAATATTTATTTTATCAAATAAATAAAAAAGGAGAAAGAAAAGGAATTTGAAGTAAAAGCTTTTAAGAAATATCTGCATATCACATTTATGTATCAGAAACAATGATTATGAAATATTCCAGTTCTAAAATATTGTATTTTGAATTGATACACGTTTTTTTTTCTACAAGTAGTATCTTGAAACTTTTCTTAAAATTATATATAACATTTTATTTATGTTTTGTTATTAGTATATTTAAAATCAAGATTATTAGAGACATAAGGACGATTTGCAAATATGTAGTAGAAAATGAAATTGTTTATTTATTGCTTATGAGTTGATTAGAAGTTTGGGTATTGGAAGAGACAGAATTAGGTCATAATCCATGGTTCTTGAGAACATTGCGCTAAACTATATAAAGTTTCAAATATATAAGCAGTGGCAAAACTCCCCATACAGTAGTGGATTATGTCATGTACATGAGGGATTAGATTGACCTTAGGTCAATATGGTGTGACAAAAATCTTGGCTTTAGGGTGGCCTCTGAGCATTCCATCATCAGATTTTCAATTGGATGGATGGTTGAAGAGTGGAGTGGATTGAAACCTGTCCATTAAAGTATGAGTATGGCCTGTCTTAATATATATCTGAGCACTTATGGCATATATGTGTGGAGATGGTAATCTGGACCAACTGATGATTGTTGGTTTAGCATGAAATACGTATATTAGTGATTATTTATCTTTTCAACATATATGTGTTCAAGTGTATCAGTGTTATGAGATAGTGTGGAGAGTGGTGGTTCATGTGAAAGTCTGTGCTCATATACCCTATATATTACATATATAGACACAGGTATATAATAAGCCTGTGTGTTTCAGTTTTTAACAGCTTATGTAACTGTAGGGAATGAGGATCACGTGGTGTTTAGTGGTTAAATATGTAAGCGCTATAAAATACGTTATATTAACTTTGAGTTTTAAATTTATATGTAATTCTTAAAAATTACAGTTATCTATAAACACACACATTTTGCATATAAATAGGTGGGGAAGTTTTGAATTACAAAGCCTTAGCAGCATTTAACATGTATTTAAGTGAGTAGTTATCATCAAATTATTATCTACAATTTTTAATGATTTCTGGAAACTATCATTTTACAGATGTAATTCCCCCCCCCCCTCCAACTTTTTCAAAAATAATAAATTGAGATATCACTGTATTTGTGGCAAATAAAATAAGTTTTCTGCAGGCTGATACAAAATTACTATTTTTAACATGTAACCGGCGATCGTTAACTTATATAAATTTTACAATCTTTATTTTAAGACATTTTTACAAAATTAATATTAATTTTAACGATACTCTGACATGATAGATGTTAGAATTTACACCAAAAGACAAAATACTGCAAGTAAAAAATAAATAAATCACTAAACAATTTACAGTATTTATATTCTGAATTTTAATTTATCAACCACTATTTTTATAAGAAATGATAGTTTATTTGATTAATAAGGAAGTGCCATAATAAATGATTAGGCACAAATTGGCTTTCTGTCAAAAATATTTTATTTTAAAAAGATAGGTGAGTTGACGATTAGACATTATTAAATAAACCAATTATTAATTCATAATTATTCGATATATAGTAATTTCTGATCTAATAAGTAATTAATATTAAGTCTTCTTTGGAAAAGTATGAAGCTAGCTATTATTCATTACTTTATAAAATACTATATATAACAAAAAATATAAATTAAACCACTAAACATCATAAAATCACCATTCTTTATGCTTGCACAAGCTGTTTACACAGAGGCAAAACTCTCCATACACTAGCGCTGCTCAGTGCAAGCCAGAGTAATCAATGGATGAAGGAAGGTTTGTTCATAAAAATCCGTCTAGTACCTACTTATTCAATATCCCCAGACTAGTTTCTAGCTTGAGGCTTTCATCACTGAGGAGCCTAGGATCCGAGAGCACTGCACATAGATCTTGGGATCTAATGCAACCCTCCAGCAGTCACCTTTTACCTTTTTAGCTAACTATAAAGCTTTGAGTCCAAAATGAAAACACAATAATGTTTTCAATTCAAGCTCACTAGCTTGTATAGTCATATAGATCTGAACTCAGTTCAGCATCTATATTTTTTGATGTCTTTAGTTCTTTAATAACCATGGTTACCATAATCCTATTGGGCAGGATTGGTATTAACCACTAAACATCATATGACCACCATTCTTTATGCTTACACAAGCTGTTTACACAAGGGCAAAACTTTCCATACAATAGCACTATTCAGTGCAAGCCAGAGTAATCAATGGATGCAGGAAAGTTTGTCTCATAAAGTCCCTATCTAGTGCTTACTCATCCAATACCACCAGACTAGTTTCTAGCTTATGGCTTTTATCATGGAGGAACCTTGGATCTGAGAGCACTGCACTTAGATCTTAGGATCTAACACAATCCTCCAGCAGCTACCTTTTACTTTTCTAGGTGCCATGCTCTCAGATCTAAGGCTCCTCACTGATGAAAACCATAGCTAGAAACTAATCTGGGAATATTGTATGAGTAGGCACTAGATAAGGATTTTATGCACAAATGTTCTTGGATCATTTGATTACTCTGGCTTGAACTGAGTGGCACTATTATATAAGAGTTTTGCCTCTGTTTTAATAGATTGTGTAAGTATAGGAAATAGTTATCATGTGATGTTTAGTGATTTATAAAGATTTTTCTTAAGTTTGAACAAAAATACTTTTTTTAAAAAAAAATTTAAAATAAAGGAATTAAAAAAGTTTTATACATATATAATAAAGTAAAAGATAAATTAAATAACGCATAGACCTGAATTCAAGTCAAAAAGACTGTATTAAAATATTAAGGTTTTATATAAAATAAATTGAAAATCAAAAATAAAATGTGTATATTTTTTATATTCTCACAATTAATTATCCTTAAAATAATCGGATATCTTTAATCTGTAATTACACTTTCCTTTACATTTTCATTTTTTTGGGTTATAAATTTTTAGTTTGTTTTTTAAAAAGAAAATTTCTACAATTATTTTTTTTTTTTTTGTAATTATTTAGATTAGAATTTTCTAGGAAAAAAAGTCTTTAATATAAATATTATGCAATAGAAATCAATTTATCTCTTTTTTTTTTTTTTTTTCTGATTCTCTTATTTGTTATGCTGATTCTCAATACAGGAATTACAATCAAATTAATGTATGATTAACAGAAACTGTTCTAATGCATTATTAACTTGCACTTAGGAACTCCTTAAGTTTATACAACCAGCTTCATTAGAATGGTAATTTGGTGGCATCTAATTGACTATAATTAAATTGACCATATACCAACCATATAGAACCTATAACTAATAACTATCAACAATGGATATTTAAATATATGTGGAAAACCACTGATGATGAAGCAGTTATTTCAGATATGTGGGCAAAACTGATATTAATAAAATGTTTAAACTCAATTTAGAAAAACACATGATCCTGCAATGCCAACTTAAAATTTTGAATTTCAAATGCTTTTGCATAAATAAAATAAAAAATGTATGTAAAGACATAAATACTTTTACTATTTTCACTGGACTTTGCTGAATAAAATACTAATCTGAGGTAATTGTAGCAAAGTCATTAACTTATAAACATTTTAATATACAAATTTTTGGAATCTTTATAGCTTTTCTTTCAAGTGTTTCATACGCTTTTTAATTTGTATATTAAATTATCGAGGGAGAAGTTTAAAATCCTTAATATTTTATAAACATTTTATGAATTTTATTTAAATTTTTAAATGAACTTTTTTAATCTAAAGAAACATTATTATTTATTTTGTCATCTGTTTTTTGGCTAACATTTTTTTTTTATTCATTTGGAATTAACAATTATTGTGTAAATTATATTTAATGATTTGAATTGTATTATCTTA
The DNA here is from genome assembly GCA_028023455.1 of Epiperipatus broadwayi. Taxonomy (NCBI): domain Eukaryota; kingdom Metazoa; phylum Onychophora; class Udeonychophora; order Euonychophora; family Peripatidae; genus Epiperipatus; species Epiperipatus broadwayi. The sequence goes on along the minus strand of JAQFVV010012460.1, from coordinate 5,804,294 downwards.
TAATCAAGTTAATTTTAAAAGTTTGAAATGGGAGAGTGAGTTGTAAGAATTAAACTCCACAGCAGTTAATAAGAAACATCTTGCAGAAATTATTTTCCAAATGCTTAGTTAAACTATTAGTGTTCAAAGAATAAATTGGAATGCATAGTCACTGGGAATCCATTACTCAAAATTGATATTTTAAATATTTTATTAAGACCAATAAAATGGTTAGCCTAATCTTCACATTTTAAAGTAAGGATTTATTAAATTTAGTAACGATTTGTGTGATTATATTTTTTATGTATTTCAAGTATTTACAAATTTAGTATGTAGTTAATTGTTGATTTGTACAATGATGATCATTCAGAGTCTTATTGAATACATGTTGTTAGGAAGATTAAAATTAAGTAATATTCATACAAGTATTATAAGCTTGCTTGCTTGAAGTCTGTGCTAGTATTGCTTGCTAATATAATAAGCTTGAAAGCAATGTATATTTTATGCTGAACCAACTGATGTTTGAAAAAAAATAATTGTTATTAATGATTAACTATTTAAATCTAGTTCAAGATGATATTGAGAAAGATATTGTGGAATGCTATATATAGGTGTGTCCATAACATAAGATTATAGAATTACAATCTGTTGATGTAATTTTATTTTATAATTAGATCAAATAGATTTTAATGAATTTATAATACATTTTTGTTATTTTAATATAGTCACTCTCTTTTCTTTTTATTAATCTTTGTTCTTATTATACAATCATAGGTTGTGGCTAAGTGAATATTTCAAGGAATCTCTAATTTCTCTGCAATCTACTGGACATGCATTAAATTGCTGATAATGGTTAAGAGCTTTGTAAAGATATATGATTAGATGTTTCAATGTCAATTTTTCAATATGTCATTATCATCATCATCATCAACCATTATCAATGCAGGATGAAGGTCTCTCCAAGTTCAATCCATCTTCTCTGATCTTTAGCTTCTTTTCGCCACATCACCCCTGCACACTTTCTTATTTCATCCATCCATCTCACCCAATGAAGGCTGATGCTTAAATTTTAACAATCATAAATAGAAAAGAAAAAAAAAAATCTAAACGGTAAATCTAATGTCTTTCTCTGGTGGTGGATGTTTGCCATACTTGGGAACTCTCTGCTGATCATTATAATATATTTCTTAATAAAATGACATTTGTTTTAATCAAACAAAAAATCAATATTTTAATATTCATTTCATCTTGAAATGAAGTTTTTTATGTTATTTTTTAATTTCTATTTTAAATGAATTAATTCATTGAATTTTTGTATCTTGATCCGATGGTAAAATTATTATTTTTTTTTTTTTTAGAAAAATCTAAAATTTGTATTTTTGTAAATGAAACAAATTATATAAAAACTATAACTGTTTCTATCGTAAGTAAACTTATTTTTATTTTAAAATTAAAAAATTAAAAATGTGTCAGTCTTTATAAATGTCAGATTAGGATAAAGAAACTGAACATAAATTATTAAAATATAATAAAAAACAACAACATAATACTATTAACTCATGTATAATAAAATGTTTAGAGATTAAAATAAGAAGCCATAAACTCAACAAAACTATACAACATAAAAAAACATTAAAGACTGCAATTATTAAAAACAATATAAATAAAAAATATGCAAACATAATGTAAGAGAAATCATCAGCAGAAAAAAAAGAAGCCTTATGCAGATAATAATACAGTATTAATAAAAATCTTATAAACTAATAAATGAAACATTCAAATACTTAGATAAGCTATTAATTATATATAGTACAAATTATTTAAATAAATCTTTTAATAATAAACATTGAGTCCTTATTCCATTTTGATATCTATTAACAAGTAAAAACAGTAATAAGATCAGACAGAAGATGTCAGTTACCGATCATGTAATAAAACTAATAGAATTACTAACAATTGGTAGATAACAAAACATTGTAAAAATTTTACTAGGAAAGGGTATGTGTGTCCACGAAGTCTTGTAATTTTCACGAAGGGAAGACGAGTTTCAATTGTATATGCACAATATCTTATTTTATTCAAATATTTTTATTTTAATATTTTTTTCTTTCTTTTTTATTAATGTTTCATCGAATTCTTCTACGTGCTATTCCTACAAAACACTTGCATCTCTTTTCATTAAAGTTAGCTCTACTATCTTAAGTTTATTTTTATAGATATAATAAACACCTCCATACTCCCCATTCTTTTTAAATTCACATAAATAAAGATACAATAAGACAAATGACTCCCAAGATGCATTTCATGCTGAACCAGCACTCATCAGTTGGCCCAGGTCACTATCTCTCATATATATATATATTATATGAAGAGTATTTATCTAGAGTAAATTGTTACATTTTCATTTGCCATTGTCAAACTCCCTCTACTCACATCTTTGACGCCATCCATTTCAGATAAATACAATAATGATTCTTATTAATCATTTTCGAAACTAGATATTATCTTTAGCACAGATCTGTGCTTGACAATGGTAAATGAAAATGTAACAATTTACTCTAGATAAATACTCTTCATGTGAGATATATATGAGAGATAGGGACCTGGATCAACTGATGAGTGCTGTTTCAGCATGAAATGCATCTTAGGGGTCATTTTGTCTTTTATTGTATCTTTATTTATGTGAATTTAAAAAGAATGGGGAGTATGGATCTATTTATTATATCTATAAAGATATTACACATGGGAAAGAGAAAGGTGAATAACTTCGTGTGTGTGTAAAATAATAATAAAAATCAGATATATTAATTTTTAACTGAGGTTTAAAGTTTATATCTGTGCTAGAGATAATCTTTAGTTTCGAAAATGATTAGTAATAAGCATTATTGTATTTATCTGAAATAGATGGTGTCAAAGTTGTGAGTGGAGGGAATTTGACAATGGTAAATGAAAATGTAACAGTTTGTTATTTTATTTAATGGTACACTTAAGAGAAGAATGTCGAAAAAAGAATGGTTGAAATTAAAAATTGGTCTATTTACAGTACTATTAAATAACGAGGACTAATATAAATTTAAAAATTAATGCAGCATTTAGAATTTATTTCAGTCGTTTATCTAATCTTTCTTCAATTTTTTTTTTTTTAAATATAGTTAATATCTCAATAAACCTGTTTACTATTTTTGTTTAATTTAGCATGATGAATTCTTGTTTTACTTTAACTAAATGATCCCTTTCCCTCCATTAATTAAACTTACAACTTCCATAAAGCGAAATTCAGCTCATTACTCAAACCATTTAATTAAATAAACTCTTGAAAATTAATAAGTATTTAAAAGAAATTAATCCATGCCTATGCCTTACTTGAAATGTAGATAAATAACACATAAATAGACAATACAGGTTAGTAATTGCACAACGTTTCGAGTTGTTAGTATTTGGAAAGTTTAAAATTTTTTATATATTCAACATTCACTCATAAATGATGGAAATAGTCCAACATATCACATCTTATAATATACCATCATTACAAATCTTCAGATAAGTAGATAAAGTTGTTTGTAAAAATTTACAAATCTATATGTATAGACATTCTTCACTAACTTAAGCAATTTCTTTTAAATGTCAAAATGCAAACAGTTCTTTGAATGTCTATGATGACTATTAACATTTTAGGACCAGTAATTTACTCTCTTGTGATTTTGGATAATCAGTGGGCACTAGAAAGTAATGATATATCCAAATTTATTCAGCCTAACTTTTGGCAATTGGCTTCTTTTCAATGAAAAGCTTTAAATTTTGTATTCACATATCTACTGATCTTCAAAATAATTTACAGTTTTGAAACCCAAGATAACTTGTTTATATTATAAGTTTGACATTATGACAACAGCTATATATTTTAACAACTTTTGTTTTATATCCTCTTTCAATAAAAATATCAGTACCAAATAAAACTTCATATGATTTTTCACTGCTTACTTTAAAATGCACATTTAGGAATTTTTCATTAAAGAAAGTCACAATTTCACCCAATATATTGTGCACTTATTTTTATCTTTTTTATGGTAGCCAAATTAAGAACATAGGATTTTAAATACTTTTATGTATTATAAAAGAAATAAATGTTGTTGCTGAATCTATACATGAATATAACTCTGATCTATTCACTGAAGAAAACCAATAAACAGAAGTAGTATTGGAATTAGTCAGGCTTATACTAGATAGCTTTAGAGTGGAGTAAATAAAATGAATTATTGTATCTACCGCAATGTTAAAAGTAAATAGAGAAAGCAACAAAAAAGACTTGTGTGGTTATTGGCCAAGATCAAATTGATTTATTTTGATTAACATTTAAATCTTCCTATATCAATTTTTAATAGGATTTTTTCAAATAAATAAAAAGAATTTAAAACAAATGAATTATTTTTTGAATATATAGTAAAGTAAATCTGTCTTCTATTGATTTTTTTTCATTAACTATTCATACCCATACGGGCATTGATACCAAGCCTATAGCTATTGCGTTAAAATCTACTATCAATATTTAAGAGAGTCATGTTGCTAAAAAGTAAATTTGAAATATTCAAATAAAATTTTTTTTTAATTGGATGATTGGAAATTGGTACATATTCTTGCATAATTTGTAGATTATGGTAATCTAGGATTCTCAACATCAAAATTAAGAGTACCAAATTCTCGATACAGTAGTGACACCAAGTGCAAGCCTTTATAATCAATGGATGCAGGAAGGTTTGTGCATAAAATCCCTATGTAGTGTCTACTCATACAAAATACCCAGACTAGTTTCTAGCTTGTGGCTTACATCAGTGAGGAACCTTGGATTTGAGGGCACTGTACCTAGATCTTAGAATCCAATACTGGATTTTAGGATCCAATGCAAGCATTGGATCTTAAGATCTAGGTGCAGTGCTTTCAAATCCAAGGCTCCTCATTGATGTATGCCACAAGCTAGAAACTGGTCTGGGTATATTGTATGAGTAGGCACTAGATAGGGAATTTATGCACAAACATTCCTGCATCCAATGATCATAAAGGCTTGCACTTGGTGACACTAATGTATGGAGAGTTTGGTTTATTAATAGCATGTATAAGCATATGAAATGGTGATCATGTGATGTTTTGATGGTTTTAATATCAAAAATAGTAAGGCAAGCGTATATATTTGTATATTAATTATTTATTCATGAATGTTTTTTTCACCAACTATTTTAACCAGTAACTGTTTTTAATAATGTTATACATTTAATGATGATCCCAAGCCAAATTAACCACACTTCAATTAATATGTTTCCATTCTTCCTTTAATTCCATTAAGTATTGCCATATTTGTAATGATACAACAATTATAAATTTAAAAATTCACTAAACTAAAAATTATTTCATAACTTTTAAAACTTGTATTGGAGATGTAGACATTTTTATCACTCTGTCCAAATATGAATTGGGTGAGAATTTACTCTTTTTTTTTTAATTTTTGGATTTGAAGTAAGTTTGCTTTAAGAATCTTATTTTAAGTTTAGTAACATTATAATAATTACTAACAAAATTGAAATAAATTTATTAATAAAATTGTTTCTTCCTTGACAGCTGAATAAACTTAGCTTTCATTAAGTCCAGCACCCATCATTTAATGCAAAGGTAAAGTGGCAGATTCAGGAGTTCTTGGACCACTGATCCTGGCTGAGTTCAGTCATTTCTGCTACTTAAACTTCTTACAAACTCTCCAGCAATAAATCACTCAATTATTTATTTGTTTATTAGCAATTCTTTTTTTTTTTTTTTAAGTTTTCTAGGAAAATCTTATTCTAGTTGTAGACAAGAAATCCTTAATCATATAATCTGATACTAAACAACTCATCTCGTTTATTCAGATTATGAAAAATGATAAAGAATGTATTGTCTATGTGTAAGTTACTATATATATATATATTCACTGTTGATTACCTGTAAAAATATAAATAAACTATAGAACTATAACATAGATATAAAACAAAAAGATAAATATATCTAAAATGAAATCTTAACATATACTAGTGATTTGAAAATTAATATGAATAAATTAATATAATATTTCAATTTAATAAATTATACATGTAAACAACTTTTTATGCAAATACTATTATTAAATAATTAAAAAAAATTTTTCTTTTTTTAATAAATGCATTGCTTATTTTTTTAATCAATTATAATGAATATGAAATTTTGTGAATGTATAATTATTGATCAACGTTACATATGACTGACATCAGTACTTTTATTTTAAATAATAATGAGAATAAAAATAAACATCTTGTACATATATATTATTATAATTTACTTGTGCATTTAAAGACCATTGATCATTTGTAAATACAATTACAATCTTATTTTATATACATAAGCAATAAATAGTATATTTCTTTCATTTAACATTAACACAATTCTTAGTTCTTTTTTATATCCAAAACCTTAAATATTTAATCTTGGTGTTTAAAAAGTACTTTAATTTATTAAAAGTATATAAACAAACAAGCTTTGATGGTGTTTTTGGTAAAAGGCCATCTGTTGATTAAAAGTATATAAATAAATAAATTGTAATATATATTGGGATTGTCTAAGTGTTGATTGATTTTAATGCTTACTTATAAGCCTATTTAATCTTGAGCATTTTATTGCATTTATTATTTAAGTAATACATTGGGTGCATTTTGAAAATTATAATTGCAGTTTGAATTTTATAATTGACTACTTATTAGTCTGCATCAGGAATGGGTTACATTTACTTGTTTAAGGAAGTTTATTTAAACTTCTTTGTATTAATAATTTCAGTCTCTGTGACCAAATTGCAATCTTTAGTATCTATATAAATATGTTGGATCATAAATAAAGGTGGGATTCTACCTTAATTCTTAAAAGATGGTTGCCTTGACAACAGGTTGAGATTGTTGATTGTTATTGATATTGGGATGGTTTATGTGTTGACTAATTTTAATGTTTATTTTATTTTGCATTCATTTTTGATGAACAAATTATGCTGGTAACTAATCATAGTTCTATTATTATTATTGCTATATAATTTGTTTCAGGTAACTTAAAGATTTGATACTTTGTTTGGCAATTAATCTTATGACTGTGCTTTAAATAATAGTTATAAACTCCAAATTACTATCTAACTATTGGTCATTTTGTTGTGTTTTTATTCTATAATTTTTATTACTCATATGAACAATTAATATAATTAATTTAAAATTTAACTCTGCAAAGTGTAAATTATATAATTAATAATAATATTATATACATATATAATTCAATTAAGTATGCTTTATAAAATTAAAATTCTATCTGACTAAATTATATATTTGTACATACATATATATTATTATTGTGTAAAAGATAGGGTTTCTAAAAAGTAGAAATTTTATTGTAATTTGTGCTTATTCAGAATATAATTGAATGTGTATCTTTGTAGTAAAATACATGTTCATTTTTTAAATCAAATGTCTCTTTATCTTTTCTTTTAACTTCATAAAGTCTAACAAGTGAACAATATTAAATGGAATATTGTTGGACTTTGTGAAATTGGAAGAAAGGTGAAGAGACATTTGATTTTAAAAGTTGACATATATTTTATTACCAAGACATAAATATTGGAAGCATAAATGGAGTAAAATTTATTACAAATAAAATGTAGAAAAACCATATTGTGGAGACTAATGATATATCAGATAGAATGCAAGATTAGTTATTCAAATTAATAGAAAATACTAAATGCAGATAATTCAGGTTTATGTCCCAACAAGTTCTTCTTGTGATGAAGAAATGGATACTTTTTTATTTGAATGTATAAGACCAAACAACATTTTAAAATTGTATTGGAAAGCTTTAATGCTAGAATTAGTAAATAATTAAAAAATAAAAGAACTGTAGATAAATTTGGTTATGATGACAGAAATAAGAGAGGCACAAATTTGTGTTTGCAGAAAAAATCCTACATATTATGAATTCTTTCTTTGAAAAAAATACTTTACAAAAATGGATCTGTTCAGATTACATTTTGAGTAGCAGAAAATATGTACTTCAAAATTATGTTTTTAATAGATTCAATACAAAAAGTATTCATTCATTAATTCGATATGAGAGAGGTGTTGATGCAAAATTAGAGAGACAAAACTAATAAGAAAGACAATATTAACAATTAATATTTCTGTCCTTCAGAAACACTTCAATGAATTTAAATTAGAACTTGAAAATCATTTAAAAATATTATAGCTTTTAAAGATGGTTCAGATTTGACCGAAATCATTAAGAACATAACTGGTACTCTATTAAGAACTTCGATAAAAAAAAGTTGGTTAAAAAAAAAGCAGCAATTTATTAGTAGCTTTCTATTGAGGCAAGATAATGTATGAAAAAAGGAAAATAATATGAAATTTTTAAAAATTATATGAAAAAGTGTTAATAATGATATAAGAAAATAAGATTATAAATTGGCAAGGAGAAATATAGAAAGGAATAAAAGTCACAAAAGTATAAAACAACATCTTGATAATGGAATGAAAGTTGTTTCAGTAATAAGAAAAAAAGAAGAAACTATTACTAAAAAGAAGTTTGGAAGAGATCTATAAAGAATAATGTAATAATTAAAACAAAATAAAACAAAAAACAATAAGGAATGAGAGATACAATTAAATCTGTAAAGAAGAAAAAAGCTCCAGGAAATAATAAAATTATTATTGATATTTAAAAAAAAGCTGGTAAAAAAAAAAAAAAAATGTTGGCAAAGATATATATAAATGTCTAAAGAATAAATATATTGGAAGAATGCAATAATAATATTGATATTTAAAAAAGATAATAAAGAAAATATTAGAAATTACAGATTCAATTTTCTATCAGTTCTATATAAAATGTTTAGTAAGATAATTACAACTTATTTACAACACACTTTATATTCTAGCCAACCAAAAGAACAAACTGCTTTTAAAAATGTTTTAACTCAGTGGATTACATCAAATTATTGAGAGAAGTTATTGAAAAGATCAATGTCTATAAATTGCTATTATACTTTGGATTTGTAGATTTAAAAATGGTATTTAATTTTGTATGTATTTCCACTATATTTTATGTTTTGGATCATTAAAACATAGCACAGATCTGGGATAATATTAAAAAAAATATTTATCAAAATGCAACAGCAATGGTTAGATTATAGAAGATTAACATCAAAAACGGTTTACAATAATGTGTATCTCCAGATTTTTAATACAATAATCAATAAATTTCATTAGCACAATATTTAGATTGTAATTACATAGAAGATAATCATCCCTTTTCACTAGTGCCATTAAACAGTGATGTTAAGACTGTAAGAATGCTTTTGCCTCAATCACAAAATAGAGATGACAAAATAAAACCGACCGTCTTATTTTCAAACTCAAATGCACTTGTACGAGCCACATTTAACAGTCTAGAAGTGAGAATGTGAATATATAAATCATTCATTTTTAAATCCATTTTTTAAAATGAACTTATTAGCACAAAATAAATTATAATATTTCATAAGGACTAATAAGTTTATTAAACAAAGAAATGGATTTAAAATGAATGATTTATATATTCACACTTTAATTTCTAAACATTTAAGATTGGCTCATATAAATGCATTTGAGTTTGAAAATGAAATGGTCATTCATATTTTTTCAAAGTCTTTATCTTGTGGCTGGTGTGATTGTATCTTTGCAGTTTTAATATCACTGTTTAACTATGCTAGCAAGAAGGGATGATTACCTTCTATATAATTAAAACATTTTATGGCAGTTTTATAAGATGTATTTTATACATTAAAATGTGAGCCTATGAGAATAAAAATAAATTTTTGTAAATAAGATTTTAGAGTTTTAGAAAATGTTGCAAGAATCATCAGTTGAAAGTAAAAAATAGAAATAAAAGAAGTAATGCTCAATAGATTTTCTCAGAGGAAGAAAATAAAGATTGATAATGATGAATTAGAAGCTTAACAACTGAAAATACTTCACTGAAATTAACTGCATTCAAATTATTAATATTAGTGGAAATATAGTGGGTGATATAAGAGTGGGCTGCTCTTATTTTTATAAAATCAAATCTTGCGTTTAGATTTGTAGAGGTCTCTCTTGTAATAAATTAAGCACTCAAGGCACATGTACTAAGGTTTTAGCCTTATTTAAGTACTACGTGCTGACATTGCACTTAATAAGAATTAATATTTACAATTTTAAATAGAATTAAAGTTGGATGGAGGGCTTTTGATAAAAATAACTTACTATTAAAGAAAAATATAACTATATATTTGAAAAAGATTTTTTAATATATAAGTTTTATCAGTTTTTATTTGTGGATAAGCTGGTCTTGACATATTGCTAGAAGAAATGATAATAGATGGACAGTTGTAGTTATAAATTAGATCATAAGAAATGGTAAAAGATCTAGAAAGAGATCACATAAAGGACAGATGAAACAAAGAAGTTTGTAGACATGATGTGGGAAAGAGAGGCTAGGGATTAAAGAGATATTCCTAATGCATAGATCAATAATATTTGAAAATGATGATCATATACTTGTTAACCATAAAAAATTGTAATTAGTTTACCATTCAAATTTTAAAATAAAGCAAGTGAAATATGTTTATAGAAATAAGATTCAAACATAGTCTAATTTGTAATTAATGATATTAAGGGGTTTGCAGCTGAAGAAAGAGATCTGCAAATTTGCATTGTCATAGTTTTACAATTCAGAATTTAGCTATTACATAAAATATCTCACAACGTAATTAATTAATGGGCTAATAGAGAGTCCTTAAATGCACTCATTCGTGATGAAATTCTAAAGTACTGTCCTGTAAGGTATTAATTATATATAAGTGTTCATCCATGTGGTATAAATAAGAGCTCAATTAAAGATTTAGTATTATTACTTAAGCATTTATATACTATAAATAAGAGAGATACGGCACTTCTGCGGGATTTGTGTTATTTCCAATAATTTGTTTTTAAGAGATGGTGAGAACCACCAGAAAGGCAAATAAAATTATCAACAACAATTACAAGTTCCACTCCACTTGAAGGGTTGTTATATTCCCATGGCACAATGGTTGGCATATCCATTTGCCATGCTTTAATCAGATAAAACTTGAAATTTATTTATTTACAAATAGGATTAGTGTTTGCTATTGGACATTCTAATTAACTATTCAATACTGATCATAAATAAATATTTAGATGAATTTGATTGGCTTATTGTAAAAATAGCAAATATGATTATAATATGAAGCAGTCTTCACATTTGGTGAGGGTAGGTATTGTCAGTCAATTATTAGCCGTACTTTTTGTTTAACTAAACTTATAACTTTTCTTTTGCAATAGAGTATATAGAAATCAGGTTGGTGGGTATAGATTATTTCATTGAGTAATATCTACTCAGATGCATTATTCACTTCATATATTGAAATGAAATTATTTACCATATTATAAGACAATGGAGGATTTAGGGTTTTTTTAGTGTTTGTTAAAATATGATATAATTTATGATCTTGTTTATTATTATATTTTTTTATTATTTACATTATTAATGTTAAGTGGAGTGATTAAAACTTTGTATAATGATGTAGTTTAGAAAAAGTTATTTTTACTTTATTTGGACTTTATCATCTCTTATTATTTTATTTATTAACAAAATAAACAAATCATCAAATGTCACAGCTTAAACAATATGTTAAAGGAACAGCAGTTCTCCACTCTAGTGCCATCTAATATAAGCTTGACATGTCAGTGATTTACAGAGACATATAAAATATCTATCATTAGTATTAAAGTCCTCTTTTTCAGAATAATTTTTTGGCTTTTCCTTTATCAATGAGACTTAGCGGACAAAATTGAAAGAAAAGAAAATGTGTATCCTACAATCAACTTTATTTCTATTTCCCTTATCAAGTTGAAATTTTAAAATTCATTTCAGTTAAATGTTTTGCACCCAAGTCAACCTGCTTGAACACATATTAGATCTGAATTCATTTCAGGAACTATTATTTTTAATAATTGTAGCATATGATTATTCTGTCTAAGAATATTAATAATAACAATAAATTATCAAAATCCCCAGTTTAAACAATATGATAAAACAATAGCAGTTCTCCATTTTAGTATCATCTAGTATGAGTTTGAGTAATTAGTGATTATAAGATCATATAAAAATCCCTATCTTTACTATTTAAATATCCATCCTTAGAGCATGTTGTTTGTCTGCATAATCTGTCACATCTGTAATACTTTTTATTAATAATTGTGAATTAAACAGACCTTTTTAATTATTAATAACTTAATTCTTTTGGTAATCCATCTATCTTTTATCTAGTTTACATTAATCTATGTTGACAACTTTAATTTATATTATTCTATTCATGAGGCACGATGCTTTTTTTTTTTTAAAATCAAAGATACATGCAGTTTGTTCATAACTGATACCATTAAAATAAATAGTTACCTGACTAGTATCAGGACTATAGACAAATACACCTGGATTAAACACTTTAGGTTTAAAAATTCAAAGCATTAAAATAAATACAATAATAAAAAAAGTTTGATTATTAAATAATTATTATTCTGCGCTATGCTCAATACTAAAGAAAAGCAACATTTAGAAACTAGTGTAGAAAACAGTTTGGAAATAACATCTAGTATCAATTGATTATATAATTAAGTCATAAATAGCTAAGGAATGGATTACTTCTATCAAATGCAGATTCAGCAAAAATTAAAACATTGTGTCAAATCTATGCAGTTCTTATATTATGGGTTTTAAATTGGAAAAATAATATGACATCATCATCAGTGATTCTCATTGTTTTTATCATCCTTTTACTGAAAGATCAACATGCATAAAGCTAAATTATTATTAAAATCATTAAATATATAATGTATTACCTAATGTCTAATTTTAGAGGCATATTGCCTTGGGTTCAAATTATTAAAAGTGTTAAATTTTATTAACTTGCATAGCAGAATAAAAGTAAAATATGCTATTAAAAAAATTAATAATAAAATCGAATCACAGAGATTTGTTATAATATTGCTTCAAAAGTTGTTAATATTAGTGTGTTATCTAATTTAAACTAGGGGATTCAGTGATAATTATTAATTTTTATCATAGATACTTATTATTATACATACAATAATTCAAATACATTTCTAGAACATTAATTATCTACTAAAATAAAGTGGGGGGGGGTAGTTTTGAATGCTTGTAACTGCAATTACTTAAACTTAAAGAATTTGTCTTAAATAATGCTAAATGAATTGATCTTACATTTATATATGAAAAAAGGCTATCAAACTTGCAATGGTATTCATAATATACTGTACATGATGTATATTTTAAATATTTGTTATTCTTCCAAGAAATAAAATAATTTTACTAATATTCTCTCTGATAAAAAAAATAAATGGTTGATTAGCAATGAAGTACTTTTTAGTTTCTTTTAACAGTGGAATCATGCGAACTTCAAATTCATTTTTTATGGCAGCTGTCATTTCGCTTCCCCTTTCGTTTACCTCAATAAATGTTTTTTGAATCACATCCTTTAACACTATTGAAGTATTATTTTTAAATATACCAGACAAATCAGCAGAGCTAAATAACGACTTAATTCCAAGATTTTCAAGAAAAGAATTTAAATGATATTCTTTAGTGATTTTGAATTTAGGAATTTCTAACGGATTTAATTCTACCATAGTCATATTTTGCTCTAAAGAATTAAGTAGTTTATAATTTAATTTTGCTTCAAAATTTTTAAAATTGTTAGAATCCAAAGGTAATATCATAAATAAACTAAGTTCATTACCAGAATAGGGTACTTCCACTATTTTACAGTTCAATTCCCCAATGTTTTCTGCATATTTAAAATAACCGGATTGAGTCATCATTTTGATTTGGTTCTTATGACCGTCGGTAGTTGTAAAATTTCCGATTTTAGTATTTGTTTCTTCAAATTGTTTTGCCCAATTTCCTTTAAAATATAATACGCTTGTTATAATTAATAACGTATTGTCTTTCAAATCTTTAATAACGTTTTTAATTTTCCCAGAAGTTTGAAATTCGATCCAATGATTGATTTCGTCTTGAGCAGCCTTTTTATCTTCAAAATCTATGTCTATACATTTACCTTCATAAAAGATAGTCAAAAGTTTAAGAAAATTCTCTTGCAAATTAAGACCCTTTTGAAAATAAAGTCTATTAGCTGCATGCAGAATATAATTTGAGTGTGGAGAATCCAAACGATTATACAATTCTTTAAACTTTATATTAGCATCATCATTTTTCAAATTATTATAGAATAACGCATATCTTAATTCATCTGATGTAATTCCTTTAGCTCCTTGGAGTATTAAATTAAGAAGCATTTGATTTCCAATTGGTGATATAAATACATTATCGTTATTATCCAAACCTACTGAACGAAACATATTTACCGTAAATTCTGTAGCAGCTTCTACGAACTCATTTTGACATTTGACAAATACAAAACAGTAAACAATTGTATTAAAGATTTGGTAGAAAAATATTAGAAACATTTTTCAATTGCGTAGAAAATAAAAAAAAATCAGATATTAAAAAATTACGCTACTTCCTTAACCACAACAACAACAACAAAAAAATGACCAAACCTATCTTAATATAATTTTTAAAACATTTAGCCTGAGGCAATATTTAAATAACTTCGTGGGATGCTAAAAGTAGATTGAACTTATACAGACTTAATACATATATATAAAGTAAATATCAAAAGCAAATGTTAATATATTTTAATTACTTTATTTGCAATAAAATTATTTTGAAACATTTTAGCTATCACTAATTAACTACTAAGAGAAATATTGTAGAAAAATATTGATACAGTATTTTCGATTTTTTTAAATATAAATTTTTTTAAAAAATGATTCATTTTTGCAATAATTGATAATACCTAATATAATTTATTGTGGCTTAAGTAACACATTGATTGAATTTACTTTATTAAAGGCATTACTAATCTACTATTGACGTTTTCTTGAATCTGAATCCAGGTTAGGTAAAACTTAAAATATTCAAATTCCAATCAGCTTTGAGGCAGCTTACACCAACAGAAGCTAATCATTCAATATTGGCTATAAATGCACATATATGATTGAAAAACTTCTCAAGTCTTGTAATATTTACTTTTCACAATTTCCACGTAGGATGCTTAGAGTTCTTTTTTTCTGCAATGTCTATTCATTTATATTTGTGCTTATTAAATATATCTGTTTGTTAAATACATGACATTAGATATTTAACTGAATAATATAGAGATAAAGATATTTTGTTGACTCAAATATATATTTCTGTCTTGCACTTGCAGGCAGTTGCCCGGGTTGCGGGTTCGCGTCCCGGCCGATGCTATGACACTTAAAATATATATATATATATATATTTCTCCAAACAGTAACAAGAGTGCTTTATAATAAATATTCTTTTTGTTTTATGGTTAATACAATGATAGTTCTCCTGATAAATTAAATCAATCTCGAACTTGTAACTTCAACTGTAGAAAAAATATATATTATTTTACTGGTCAATAATGGAAAGATAATTAAGTTAGTTATTAATCATTTGCTTATAAAAATCATGAACTTGCTAAGAAAATCTTTATCTACCTGCAAAAATCTCCTAGCTCTATTTTCAAATATGAGTTTATCCTATTACTGCAGAAACACTATACCACCAGATATTTTATTAATTCATACGACTAATTAGGTTTGTCTTTGAGAATTTATTTAAATGAAAATTTTTTTCAATAGGTCCAAAAAAAAAAAAAAAAAAATAGACAAAAAAAGTATTAATTTTTTTTTAAAAAAAAAAACAGTATTCAATGCATATATGCTCATATTGGGTACATATATATAATCATTTAAATATGATATAAAGAATCTATATGCTTTTATCAGAACAAATAATAATTATTGTTCAATTAATCATTATTTATAGAAATATATGTATATATGTATGCCAACAAAAGTAATATTGCATCTATGCGATATACATATATGGAAAGTATTCTAATGCATATCGCTAGCAGAAAATAAATAGAAAATATTTCAATCATCCACCCAATCATTATAAAATTCCAACAATGCCGTTTGTGGAAGGATAATTTGAGGGTATTTGTTTGAGTTGACTGTTTGAAGTTCAGACTTTGTATTTATATGTTGGACGATTTCCATTATCTAATATAAGTATTGAATGTCATTAGAAAAATTTAACTTTATTTAAATATTTCAAATACATTTAACTGTTAGTAATAGCACAGAGGTTAGTAGCAGTTGAATGTATTTGGCATATTTAAATAAAGTTAAATTTTTCTAAAGACATTCAATTCTCATATTAGATGATGGAAATAGTCCAACATATCAATACAACTAAAACACCATCACAAACCTTCAGGAAAAGACTTTATATTTATTCACAGAGAGCATTGCTGGAATTTCATAATGATTGGAATGGCTATTTGAATATGTATGGAAAGGTATATTGATGTAATTGTAAATATATATATATATATATATATATATATATATATATATATGACTGTATTACTTTTTAACAATGTTGTGCATTTAATTTTTTTTGATTATTGATGGGAGAGTATGTGTCTATTTTATAGTACATGTGTGAAGAATAGTTTCCTTTCACAGTCACAGTACTTCATATATCCTCAATATTAGCAATATAAACACCCATGAATGAGTGTTGCAATTCTATTAAAAGAAAAAAAAACACAAGAAAAGATATAAAAAAAAACAACTAAAAGACAAAGAAGCAAGATGCCTATACAAACTAATCCATGAATCTCAAATATAATCAGAAGTATCACATGCTAGTTTTTAAGTATATATGAATGACATCTTGCCATGCTGTTTTATTAACTTCTTCAGCATTAAATCTTTTACCCAAAAAAACTCAATACATTGTTTATTTGTAGTTCTTCATATTCTATCTTTAGCCATATTCTCTCAATAAAAAAATCATTGTTGTTCTTTAAAGTAGTTTGAAATAGTCTTTATAATATGAATGAGATTTCCACTTCACTGAAACTATGGCTAAGTTCACCACATAATATTTTGTTAGAAAGTAAGTTACTCTTTTACTATATATGTCCAATCAAATAAAAATATATTATTATACTTATCAATTCAACATTATCATATCCATCATCTTGAAAAACATCCTGATTAACTATATATATGATCTTGTTTTCATGCTTTCAGAATGTTATAAAGGATCCCTAAATAACTTGTTTTCAGTGACTTTATGCTAAATGTAAATATGATCTATATTTCAGTACTACATAATAAATTGACAAGATACCTAAATACTTTAGTTGAAATATGACTTCTTTTTTATTTAAAAAAATATCAAAATATTTAAACTGATTTACATTCAAGCCAATAATTGCAGAAAATCCAGATATGAAAGCACTTGCATTTTTTAACATTAATTACAAATTATTTAAATTGGTAAAAATAATATAATTATCAACAACTTTAAAGGCCAACTCAAATTAAAACTCTTATCATTATATTTATAACATATCTTGATGCCTGTTTTATGAATCCATCTGCAAAATGTTCTAAAAATAGAAACAAAATTGAACCTAATTTAAAAGCCAATTTTCATTTCATATTTTTATCATTAGTAATAATATTTTTTCACTTACATCATTATGTATTGGCTGCATAATATGAATAAATTTTAATAGATAATGAATAGTTCCAAATATTGTCATGAAATTTTTAAATAACAGAGTCACATGCCTTAATCAAATTAATAAAATAAATATATAAATCATGGCTTAACTCATTATACTTTTATTTATATTAGCCTGGAAATAAATAAAAAACATTTTTGTGGTGTTTTTTGAATTATAAAACCACACTAAGTCTTTAATAATTATATATCTATGATTGGATGCAGTCTATTCAATAAAATACTTAAAAGTCCTATTGTGACAATGAATTTCAGATTTTGTATTTTCATTTTTTTGTAAATTGTAACCATAGAAACATTCTTAAAATAAAGCCACTGGATCCATATAATCCTTAAAAAATTCCAATAGTTCTGAAGCTAACATATTATCATTATAGTTGAAACTTCTTCAAGAATCCCATCAGATCACAACTTTTCTGGTTTTGAGATTGAAAACTGTTATTCTTATACCATCAAGCTAATTAACTCTGTTCAAATCCAGATCCAAAGAATCATTAGTTATGATATGTTTCAAATTATAATTAAAATATTCATCTGTTTGAAATATCATTAACATACTAAAAATACCATTTGTGCATTTAAAGATTATGATAACAGTTTTTAGGTCCATATGTTATTTGGAATGTTTCAAAATGTTCTAAATGACCACAATCAACCAATGATTGTACTTTTTTTGTTGTTTAATTATAAATCATTTGTTTTGCTTCTCGGTATAGAATTTCTGCTTTTAAATCTTTATATTGTTTATAAATTCATTAAATTTATTTTAATATCCAAACAAGTAGAAAATGTTTTCTTTTAATCAAAATAATAACATAATTATTTCCAGAGAATCAGACAATATTTTTTTTTTAGTGAATCCAAGTACAGGTTCACTTGTATTTATAATGTATTTGTTAAAATAATTTTATGTCTCAATACCATAATCAGTTTGAAATTCCAAATTAAAAATTATAGTGTTTGACAATTATTGAAAGTTAGCATAAGTAGCAATTACTTTTAAAATCCCAAATCAAATTGTTTAATAGTATGAAATATTGTTTTCTTTTGGATTTGGACAAAAACAATCATCTATAGATTGCTTTAGTAAGGTTTATTAATCTTACAGTAATTTTGGGGAGGAGTCCAAAATATAAGGTACCAAGATGAATGCAACACTATTATTTGATGTGTTTCTTAAAAATTTATAATTAAACCTTTTTCCTTTGTGAGAAAATATTCATGAAAAACATTTACATTAATTTTAATTTTAACACTTTTTTTTTCTAATTATAAGCATTATTCTACATTCAGAGTGTAAAATTTGTATATTAAGTTCACACATTCTTTCTTTATTTTTTAACGAAACAATTGCATTTATTATTTTTCTATTCTTACTTAATGTTTTATATACCATTTTTTATCATTTAAATAAATAAAATTATCTATCTACATTTTGCACAACAGATTATACTTATATATTGTCTAGGATCTTCCAAATTTGGAGAAAGATGCAATATATCTCCTAAATTCTATTACAAATCTGGTTTCAAATGAATTATTACTGATTGTATTGCCTTGTATAAGATAACATTACTCTTCTAAACTACTCTCATAATTATTTTCTCATTGTTGAGAGTTTTGTATATTTAAGACAAGATTGCACAATAAGAGGAATAAAAGAGTAGAGTCAAATTCTCCAAGTGTATAATTTGAATATGAAATGTGACAGTATATAAACACACAATTCCATTAATCACATTTAATATAAAATGGTGGCCTAAGGAAAGAAAAACTCAGTCTTCATATCAACTTAAATGACTGATGATGTTAAGATTTAGAAGAAGAGGAAGAAAACAATAAAGAAAATATATAAATGTGTATTTAGATCAGAAACAGTATTTAAAAATTTGTGGTAACATCATATTTTCTAAGGCAGCAAAGAATATTCTTCATGAATACTTATTCATCTCAGCAGAGTATTTTTGATCTCAGTTAATCTTCATATAAGAATGTTATTTCATCATCTCCCAAGTAAGTTTCCATCTGAGATATAAAAATATCATATAACTTTAGAATATAATATATTAAACAAGGCAAAACTCTCCATACAGTAGTGCCACCTTATGCCAACCAGAATAATCAATGGATGCCAGAAGGCTTGTGCATAAAATCCCTATCTAGTGCTTACTCATTCAATATCCCCAGACTAGTTTCTGGATTGTGGCCTTCATCAGTGAGGAGCCTTGGATCTGAGAACACTGCACCTAGATCTTAGGATCTAATGCAACCCTCCAGCAGCCACCTTTTAACTCTACTTAACTGCAAAACTATGAGAATAAAATTGAAAACACAATAATATATAATATATTTTTTCAAAAAGTATAAGTTTTAAAGCTAAAAATAATACAATCTTATTTTAAAATTTATCTATCTATCTTTTAATGCTTATAGGCTTTCCAATTTTTAAAAATGCAAAAAATTATTTCAACTTCTTTAAGTTGAACATCCCTGTCTAAATCTAAATGAGGTTATAGATTGGATATATTATTAAAAGCAATCTCCTGAATTTTTGTATCATTATTCAGAATAGAATCAAAATGCTCTTTCTATAAAATCTTCAAAATATTATAAAACAATGTCACCTACTGATTTAAGAGAATTATGGAATTATTTTCCAAATAAAAAATGTTACTTCTTACATTGATGAAAAATCTAAATAATCAGAAAATGAATGAATTTCATCATTATAATGTTTATTTTCAAATGTGTATATTAAATCTTAATACTTTTTTTTTTGAAAGCAGAACAGTTTCACAAACTTCAATCGTTTTTTTTTTTTTTTTTTGTTGAAATCTATTTTTATTTGTCTCGTACTAGTGTTAAAATATGAACTACAATCAGTATTAGTTCTCAAAAATTGCTTCCAAATGATAATTTAGCACTAATATGAGTTCTCAAACACTGAACAATTTTTTATCTTTCTAAAATATCTTTATTAATATTCATAAGGATATATTATCTTAATGGCACATATTCGTTAGAACATGCAGGAATTATCTTAACATAATTATATTTTATTTCTCTATAAAAATTAAAATTTTGAAATATTTATGAAAAGTACTTTTTATAGAAAATTGAATTAAATAAGGAGATGGTTACAAATTTGTAGAGAGGGCAGAGATCTGCATGATATTGGTTTGCCAGTGAGATTTAACTTAGTATTTATAACTCTTGAAATTTCTAAATGTATTAATAAAAGCCTAATAACATTAAAATTGATTTGTTGAATAGAATTTGGCCTTATTTTTATCAGTGTTTACATTATGTTCAGAGAAGAAATACTTTTGTTATTTATTGGATAATCTTGTTGCATTGATATTAATATAATATCCAGTTTTTTGTTGAAGTCTTTTTATTAATATAAGTATTGATAGAATCAACATATTACAGCCCCAAATTTATTGGAAACATTGGTGTTGGGTCTTTAAATATGGATGATCTATTGCTATTGAACTTTTGGTAACATTTTATTTGTGAAAATATTATTATACAAAAACTTGGATGTATCCACACTTTAACAATAGCTTCTTATAAATTGCAATATAATTAGAAATCAAAATAAATTAATATTAAAATCTAAGTGAAAATGATAATTGCATTAAAAAAGACTCTAGCTTAATCATAAAACACAAATACATCTGTGATTGTCACACACTAGTTCTTTAATCGGTTTTTTAATATCTTATGATGAAATAATTTAATTTTTTCTCAAGCAACAATTTTTTAAGACAAGACTTCAATACTTTCACTAGCATAGCTTTACTTTAAATTCAACTATATCTCTTATAAATGCAATCAATATCACATCTCATTAAAATAACTTTGAGATAATATTTGCAATACAATCTAACACTTCACAAAATCATTATTACATACTTTTAAAGAAAATTACCCCAAATTCACAATTCAACTAGACTAGCCAAAAATATAAACTCTAAAGCACAACCAAGGTTTCACTGCTATAAGCAGACTTCTCAAGTGTAAAGAACTACAAAATAACATATTTAAACTAAATATTACCCACAATTCCACGTATCTTCCATACACCCTTAATATTAAAAGAACTTTTAAATAAGTTAATTGCTTTAGAATCATAAATTTTTAATAATAAAGATTCTTTTAATTTTTTTTATTTCATTTCTCTCAAAAAGCAACTTTAGCTTCATCAAAATTAATAGTGTAGCCTGTATCTTTTTCATGAATATATAAAGCAGAACTAAGATATTTATTTCTAACCATATTTTTTGTACCTTTATTCTTTCATTACTCTGACTTATATATGCCTTCTTACAAAAACAAGGGATAATATACACTATTTCAGGAATAGTCTTTTTATCAAACATTCCTTTGTACTATTTAATAAATTATTCAAAGTAATGTCCCTTTTCCAAACAATTTTCTTATTTTCAAACAAATTACTATTTTTACATACAATTTCAAAAGAAGACATATTAAATGGCAAAGAAATAAAATCATTTTTTTTTTATCGTTTACATCATTACATCACTAATTGTGCATTTGGAGTAATTTTGATTATTTATTGACTAGTTTAGCTTTATACTTTTAGTGTTTACATTTTAAAGAAAGTATATTACTGTTTATTTACCTCATATTCTCAATCCAACAAACGTGCTTTTTAAGCAGTAAATTTACTTTTTAATATTTAGAAACATTTAAAACCATATTTATTGTTCTTGTTATCTTGCTTATCATGTTTGTAAAATATTACAAACATTGAAATTAAAACATTTAAAATTAAAATTTATCCAGTATGTTAATGTCACACTGTTAAATATTCATTTTCATGCATAAATTTGGCTGAATAACAAGTCTTACATGAAATTAATTTAATTGAAGTTATATAAATGCTCAAAACCTATCTTTTAAACTATTAAGTATGGCAGCACAGTGAACTTCATATTGCATTCTAAAAAACTATAAAAATATTTAAATATTAATTCTTATTTATTTAAAATAATTCACATTCTCAAGGTAATACTTGTCACTGACTGACAAAACACATATGATTTTGAACATTAATACTAATACAAGAAATTTGCAAGGTGATTTGTTCAGGAGGTCATGTGACATGTGAAACTCTAGTGAAGGTGTTAATTATATTAATTTATCAAAAATGGATTCTAAACCTTTCAGCTCTGAGTCTCATTATTCTACCACTAAGCTAAAGTAAACAGGGATAATCATAAGGTTTGTCACAGATGAGATCAAGTATTTGAAATGACTGAGTTGAGCTGCAATTCTGTTACCTTTAGCTCTCCACCATTGCATTATATCAATACAGGTTATTAATTATTAAACTACAAACCTAGAATCCGAAAAGTAAAAATTATTATTTTTTGTTATTTAGTTAATTCAACTTAATATCTTCTTCATCTTGGCACTTATAAACTATTACAAAAATGACTAATGCACATTTTTATTTAATACCATTTTTTATATTAGTTATTGTCAATTTTTTTGACCATATTGATAAAATCAATACATAACTGTGGTTGTCTAGCAACAAAAGTCATGTCTTCATCATACTCTTGATTCTCTAAAAGTACATTAAATCTCTGAGCATTTATCTATGGCTGATAACTATCCTTTCAATAAAAATCTTGAAAGTACTTTTATTATAATAGATAATAACAATATTACATAACAATTACTACAGCGTTTCTATTCTCTACATTTTTATTAAATTTAATGCTAAAATCATTTTTAAAATCACATGGCACATAGATTTATATATATTTAAAAAAATTCCAATACCTTTGAAGTTAAAATATTATCACTATATTAAAACTTATTTAGGTATTTCATCACGATGTGTAGCTTTTTAATTTTTAATATTCAAAGAGTTAATTTGATTTCATCAAATTGGATATTTTTGTTCATACCTAAATGAATTGATATGAAGAATATATTATTAATGCATCTTTCTAAAAAAAAATTTCTTTCAAATATTACAATTATATATACAAGAATGTTATTCCCTAATTCTATAGGATTATAATATATTTTTTTAGATCCATATGTTACTTTCAGCACATCAAAAAGGACTTAAAGTAAAAAAGATTAGCAATTAACCACTCCTACTTTGTAGTTTAATCCTTTATACAATAAAAAAGTTTTCTTTAAAGTTATTGCATTTCTGACTTATAATATTATTATATTGCTTATTAATATTGACTTATTATATTGCTTATAATATTTAGTTTTCTTTCAAGTAGCTAGCAAGAAGTCAAGCATTCGTGGTCGAGTGATCAGCACAGCTACCTTACAAGCAGTTGTGCCGGGTTCGCTTCCTGGCTGATGCTTTGACACATGGAAAAAAAAAGTAGCTAGCAAGTATTTCTTATAATCAAATCACTAATAATGAAATCATTATCGGAGAAACAATCAGATTTTTTTCAAATAAATATTAGTATGATGTTCCTAATATTTTTTTGTAATTGAAGTCTTAAAGTAAATCACAAAAAGATTGTAAAATACCCAAAAAGAGATCTTATATAAAATGAATAGATGAGATAAAGAAGCTTGCTAAAGTGATGTAGAGAAGAGAAGCTATGAATTAGGAAAACTGGATTAAATTTAAAGAGATATTTATCTTACAATCTATCAATACAGACTGTGCATTATGGTTGAAAATAATAATCAAATGGATTTAACTTAGAATACTCCAAAATTATGATCTCTCAAATTATTAAAATATATGCAAAAAAACAACAACAAGTGATGTATGTTTGTAAATGATGTTTCCAAATTACTATAAGAATAGTCAAAAAATATTAATTAGCAAATGTTGATATACTAGCATCTAAAAAACAAAGTGCATTTAACATATAATAGAATAAATTGAGTCATTTTGTAGACTAGTTTAGAGAAATAGTTACTGAATAGTGATTACCTATAGAAGAGGGAATACACTATACTGTTAGACAAAATGAGATACACATAAAAAGAATAGATATTAACTAGTATATATTGGAAAATGATTTCAGCTTAGCATTTTTTTTCCATGAAGCTAATCATCCAATTATTGACAGTAAATAAGTATTTTTAGCTAAAGAGAAAAAAAAACCTATAAATTTTCTCCAATCAGTAATTGATTAATCTTGCTGAATAGCGTCTTTTTTTTTTATTATTTCCTGAAAAGGACTTAGTTTTTTAGTGAGATATAGTTAAAGGTTATTTTAATAATTAAGATATAACTTCCCAGTTTTATTTAATTTTTTTTGCATAGACACTATGATAATGTCTTGTCTAAAAAACACTAAAAACTGATCATATGAAAAGGAAAAGTAAATTAATTTTGCAACTAACTTAACAGTAGTAATTCAAATCTATCTAATATTATTTGTATCTTAAATAAAATAAAAAATTGTGAATAAAAAAAATGAATCTTTATATTTTTAATAAATGCTCTGCATTTGATATCAGAATACATTGTTTATAATAAAAGTATGTTAGAAAAAGATGGGGGGGGGGGATTATAATACTTTCTAAGCCAGAAAACATGATGAAATAAATGAGTGGCAAAATAAAGAATGTAGAATATAGTTTACATAAATATGTACCTTAAAATACAAATACATTCTGAAAATGAAGAATATAAACCACTCATATGATAATCAATGAGAATACAAACACTACCATTTTATTGAATATAATGAAATGGATGTAATAGGTTATAGTATGATCATTAAGAAGCCCACCAATGGAAGCTTTACAAAACTAATTTGATTTCAAGAATATTTATTTTAAAGAAGGAGATACGTTTTCTGTAAATAATATTGAAATAAATATTTATATAAAAAATAGTGAGTTTATAAATAAATGTGCTATGACTAAAAGTAATAATAAACATTCACAAATATCCTTAAAAAAAATAGAGATTTTATAAATAAATTGTGATAAGACAAAAAATTATAGCACAATTTGGCAACACATTAAAAACATTCTAAAAATACAAATAAAAACCAAAACCAAATTACTACTCATAAGAAACGTGAAATTTTAAAAATAAAATTTTAATATAGTCAAAATAATATAACAAATACTAACAGATCCACTAATAATAAGTAATAAACAGAGAGAATATAAAAATGTTAAAAAGCAAATTTCCATAAACAAAATCCTAACTTGCTGACAGGTAATGTTTCAAAAACACAGTAATCAGATGAAATCTCAATATTTAATCCTCGCTGTCACATGACTTCAGAATATATCAAATTTATTTAAAGTATTTGCAGAATTGAATTTTATTAGAGAAACACTTTCTATACTTCACAGTATCCAAGTCCATTGTAATTACACAAAGCAATGGAAGTGTCACAAGTGATTTAGAACAATGATAGTCTAAGCTCAAGTCATATAAATTTCTGTTTCAATTCTTGATAAAATAAAACAAATACTCAATTTTTGATCAATTAAATAAAATGGTTGTACTCAATCTGTTATATCAATGTCCAAAGGTCACAAAACCTCCCAAAAACTTGTCTTAGAATTGTTTTTATTGATGAAAATAGTCAACACATGCTCTCATGTTTAAATTTTGTTGAATATCTAAAAAGATTGCCATATCTAATGAAGTCCAATGAACATTTTGTATTCTACATCAATCTTTTTAAAAGTTTG
Organism: Epiperipatus broadwayi; assembly: GCA_028023455.1. NCBI lineage: Eukaryota > Metazoa > Onychophora > Udeonychophora > Euonychophora > Peripatidae > Epiperipatus > Epiperipatus broadwayi. The sequence goes on along the minus strand of JAQFVV010012460.1, from coordinate 5,777,813 downwards.
GCAGAAACTGGCCAGTCCTCAATACAGTGAATCAAATGACAGAAATCTATTTATTTATAGATGCATAATTCCTAAATGAAAATGATTATACTCTTATAGGATAGGTTGTTGCCAAATGTAATGCAGAAAAAGGTAAAAGTTATTTGTGTCTTGATAAACACCATTGCATCCATATGAATTGTAGGCAAAATTGGACAAAAAACAGTCCCTTCTTCTTAGAACAAAACATATTAGATGATAGTAATGATGTAGTTATCACATCTCCAACTAATGAAACACATATAGCTAATTAATTAAATAAAATAATAGTTTATGTGCTCATCATTATCTTCAGAAATTAGTCTTGCAACAATTAATTGAAATTGGATTGTTGGATCTAAGATGAAAATATAAAAATTAAAGAATAGTAAAACATATGTAAGATTTCCCTTAACCTGCATTGAATGTCAGTCATATTAAACTAATTTAAGCCAAAAATAGTTCTCTAGTTCTAGTTATAATCAACAAAATATCATCTTCTAGTTGGTATAAAGTTTCAGTCTTCTCAAAGTTAAAATTCTAAAACAGTCTTAAAGAGTTGCAAATCATTTGATCTTTTAGTTATAAAATCGCCCATAAACTTTTAATACAATTTCAAAACAATAACTCTTTGTTTTAATCTAAATTTTATAGTGGATTCAGAAAATGATTTTTTTCTTTCACATTGATGAAAGTCCTATCATTGTAAAGAAAATCTCTTTGTTCCATAAATAAGCCATTTTTGCGATCTTGAACCCATAATGTAAAGAATATTATAAGAAAATATTATTTATATACAAAAAAAAAGAACGTTGATAAATTAGTTAATTTATTTACCAAAGTATCCAGATGCTAGAATTGTGCTAATATGGAAAATAAAATTCCGAAAGCACCCAATTAAGTAATTGATTTAATTAGCAAATACAGTCACGATAATTATTATTACCTTCATTATTAAAGCTTTTTTTTTTTTTTTTACCTTACGTTAATTTAATAAGAAGTAAAAAAAGTCACTCAATTTATTTTTTTATAAATGCTATATAAGTGATTTAATAAAATCTTTTCTTTTAAACTATGATTAGGTTTTTTCCCACACAGACAAGCTCACTTCCATATTATTTATTTTCAAGCAAATCTCTCTAATAGTGTATAATGTGATATTCAAAATCGTTAGCAATTCTTTTTGGCAGGATCTTCTGTTTGCTTCATTATTTGATTGTTTAAGCGCAAGTTGTCTTTTTTCTATCAAAGCATTTTTTTTATTAAGTTGTCTACAACGAATCTCCTCTATTTGTGCAACGAGTCATAGTCAAAACTCCGTTTAACTTAATAAATTAACAGTAATATTACTTTAAATAAAAAAAAGATCAAAATAGCCGCTTTGTCTGCGTGTCTTTAGAACACGACAGAGAAAAGATTGCGTTTCTATATTTAAAGATGAGTAAATTATTTCTTGTAAAATATTATTGCACTTTTTTCATCTTTACTAATACATTTGTTAAAATAATGAAAAAAAAAAAGGATTATGCAGTAACATTCGAATTACATATTGTCCAACAATAAGTTCTCAATAATTTTTGACTTCATTCTTTAAATAATTGTGAACACACGCGCTCAACATGTTATTAAGTGAGTGCTAAATAACTTCCAATAGCTGTATCTGAACACTTCCCAGAATAATTGATCACATGACCAGCAATAGAGAACTGAAGTTTTTTATTATGATCTAATCTTATTATTATCGGCCGTCTGGAAAAAAGATAATCTGAAATGGACGTGTAAAAAGTTGAAAAAATCTGTCTAGAATAATGCCAATTTTTGCTATAAGAAAATTAAAAAAGTAAATTGACTATCCAAAGATTTTGGTCTTAGATAGAAAGGCAAAAAGAAAAAAAAAGAGAGACATAAAGTTGAATGAAGTAAAAAAAAACAACTTGAGATATTCTGAATAATGCGGATCCTCATTATTTATAGGGAAATAATTTAAGATATAATTAACGAATAACAAAATAATACTAAAATAATTAATATCTTAACAGTAGCAACTCCTCTTTCAGTAGTATCACCAAGTGCAAGCCTTAGTAATCAATGGATGTAAAAAAGTGAGGAGCCTTGGATTTGAAAGCACTGCACCGATATCTTAGGATCTAATGCAATCCTCCAGAAACCATCTTTTATATATTTAGTTAACTATAATCCAAGTAATAGATCTGAACTCAGTTCAGCATCTATCTATACATTTTGATATTGATGGATTTTCAAAAACCCAATCACCATTATCCCATGGGCATCCATTGATTTACTAAAACCATCACTTGGTGGCACTACTGAATGGAGAATTTGCTACTACTAGTACTAACAGCCTGTGTAAGCATACGAAATGTAATGGTGATTGCATGATGTTTTGATAGTTTTATACTTGATATTTTATTGAGATTCTAATGCCTTGATTAATGGTTCTGCTTTCAGTCAAATAATGAGAAGCTCCACTAATTTATAGTAAAATGATTCTAAGATGCAAAGATGATTAATGAGGGACAAGCAGTGGAATTTCTCTTAAAGTTAAGTTCTGACTTTGAACTAATAATTTAACATACATATTTTGAATGATGAGTGGATTTTGTATTCTAATGCTTTGACTGCTGAAACAGTCTTAAGGCAAATAATTTAGCATATAAACAGTGCAATAATATTATTGATGACCTGAGTTTGAATCTGGGCTAAAGAAGCTTAATTCTTTCAAGAGCTTCGGGATTTTTCTATCCATGAGCATGTTAGTCAGTAAATAAATATCTAGCTAATTTTAGCTAACAAAAAAACAATAACACAAGAATATAAAAAATTACTTAAATCCTAACTGTCCAGAAATTGGCAAGTCTTGTTAACTGTTCATTTGTGAAAAGTTACTGGAGAGACATTTGACTTACAGAGGGGCTACAAAAAGTTTATTTTTGAAAGTAAGAATGGAAAAAAAATCACAATAAAAAAATTTACAAGAAGATTATGATTACTCAATAAACAACATTTACAAATGATATAACATGCGTAGTGGAGTCTCTAAAACAATAACTCAGATTAGATTCTGAGTAAATATGAAGAGTGTTAAAATATTATGAGATAAAATAAAAATTATCTCAATAATGTGAAGCAATTTTGAATTCTGATGAAGTGGATCTTAGTCCAAACATATTTCAAAAGCAATTATTAATTATATATTAATAATTTTGTGTAAAATTGTCAGTTAAAATTATATTCTTGACAATACTGACTTATATGTATACCAAACCCTTAAACACAAGCAAGTAAAAATCTCAAAAACAAAAGAAAGAAATCATTAATGTTAAAATATTTTTTGTTTATTAACCCAGCATAAAATTCTATAAATATCAAAATGATGTCAAAAATAAAAATAAAAGCATACTTAAAACTCATACATCAATAAATCAAACATAAGACAATATAGAACAACCTTGTTTTTCTTTTTAAGAAAAAATGAAGGCAAATAAATTAATCTTCAAGAAACACTACTTAATAAATTCCTAAAATTAATTTATTATTAAAGCTCATAAGCCACTATAATTGCAACTTGAAGAAGTTGATTAAAGAACCCACCTTAATTCCATAAAGCTTATATTTTTAACTCAAGTTATAAAGTAGAAAAGAACAAATCATGCATGGCTAGGAATTGACAAAACATTGTGGTGTTGGAACCACTCATCATGCAATCAAGAGTTCCTGACATGATTATCATTTAAAATTAACATCCTGATGACCATGCTAACAAAAGATCTACAGTGCACTATAATAAAGTAAAAAAATTATCTCAGCACAGGATAGTTTATAAACTGGGTCACCACCACGAAGATCCAAATGGCAATTGAATACCATCAGATAAACTACCATCCAGTTAATGCAAAGGAACTTTCCTAAAAGTAAAAATACTTGGATGTTTTCCAATATGAACGATAATATTTTGAACTGGCTAGCCTACCCTGGATTAATATATCATGTTATGTTTTATAATTTTTTATTATTATTCTGTTTGTTAAATTGATTTCTTGCTTTTGAAAACAAAGAGTCAATCCATTCAATCATCAATTAATCTCTAGGGAAGAGAAGTCACTAATTATAATTTAAATTTTTTATTTAATAATAAAATATAGGTGCAGACTCCCGAGCTTGCTTGCTAATAGACTAAGTAATCTACTAACTTGAAAGGTAAGACTTTGTTCTTATATAATATTAAGCACTCACACTTTGACAATTACAATATTTGATGTTATATATTTGTGTTCAATTAACTTAATTATTAATTATTTGTTATTTGGAATGTGTAACTAAACCTTGAATGATTGGTCTATTCTATCATAGATCTATATGACACCAGAATAGGAAGGGGCTCAAAATTTACAAGTAACTCTCAACAAATCACAAACAAACAGATAGATTGGAAATTAATGACAAAATGAGGACAGGAATTAGTTAGCAAAGAATTAATTGTTAAAATATAGTTTTTAAATTGTCTTCAATGTAAATTTGAGATTGTTAAATTGAATTGGTGAATGACTATCCTTTGTAGGGATCAAAGGTATGGGATAGTAAATAGTTAATGAATACAAAGTAAGGATAATCATGCCTATACAATCATTAAATATTAACAAATGCATAATTTTGTTATAAAACAATCATGAATGGAAACCATCACCAAAATTAATTTGTTGAATATTAAATATTAAATTTAATTGGTTGTTTTTTGTTTGATTTGTCTATTTTTCAATTAATCACACAATACACATATTCAATGCACATGTCGACAGAAAATGGTCATACCTTGAAATAGAGTACATGTACATTCTTCCTGAGTTTGAACTCTGTGACATAATGAGAATCAAGAAGAGGTGGGTAAGGGAAGTTATGCAAGTGTGAAATCCACCCCACTCGATTAATAATCATCATGAGACCACTTTATTACAAAACTGACTTGCCTTATCAGGTTCAATGCTCTACCCTGAAGACCATATGAGAGACCATAGTTAAATGCAACTCTCATAAAAACAGACCATCCCATTATATCTGGCATAGCTAATCATTGGCCTTGAAACACACATAAATAGTATGATGCCAGATCATCCCTTTACATATGGCACCCAACAATTGGGCTATTTTGTTTTCCTATTACACATTTTAAATGTTACAATATGCGTCCCATTATATATGCCGCCCAAATTTGTGGAGTTGTTAAATAAGAGCTTGGCAGTATACATTTCATCCCATTACATATCCAACCAATTGTGGGGCATTGAATCACAGTCCATCCCATTTCATATGGTGTCAAACTTTAGGGACTCAAAATCATATGATTATTTTATGATGTGTTAATAATTCCAATATGTGATGAATGGAAACTAAACAAATGATAAACAGCAATAATCAGATACCAATAAAATAGTCATGTAGTCAGCTAACTAAACAAAATGTAAAATGAGATAATGAAAAAATAAAAATAATAAAACTAAATAAACAAAATGATAATCAAATAAAAATTAAATCATAACTCATGTTAAATGTATGACAGCATAAAAGTCTCTATGATGTCTATCAAATTACTTGATACATATAGAAAGAATTAGTTTGAGATAAAATTGCATAAAGCTATTTTATGAAACAAATATAATAAAACATAATATATATTAAATAACTAGGAGTAAAATTAAAATAATGAAATTAGAAACTAGTAAAGAAATTAGAAAGGAAATTCAAAGGGAAGAAATCCAGGTTGAACAAATACAAAATCCTATTAGGGATACTTTAAAAATTTCTACTTTTGAAAATATAGTAGAACAGTATGTTGAAATATCTGGGGGAACTATCTCAGAAATAGTCCAACTTCAAGAAACACCAATGATTGTAGAAATCCAAAGGAAGGAAGGAACCAACTCAAATGATTCTATTCTCAACCAGATGATGATAATGATGCAACAAATGTTTATTCAAATGAAGAACAGAGTGCTGATTTGAAAAATCAAAGTGCTAAAATAGAAAATCAGAGAGCAAAAATGGAAAACAGAATGCTGATCTAAAAGCATATTTATATAACAAAATAGAAGAACTAAATGCTGAATTAAAAAATGAATTGAAATTAGATATATTCAATATCAATAAACAAAATACTGAATTAAAAGAAGAAATAAGAGAAATGAAAAAGGATATGAAAGAGATCATAAGTGTTAAATTAAACTAAATGAATTTGGAAAATAAATAGAAAACATAATTGATGATAAATTCACTGAGATGCCACACACCTATGATAATTTGAAAATTGAAATGATAAAACACCAAGAATAATGTCAATCATAACTGAATAAAAAAGAAGAAGAAAAATGTATTTAGAAGTAAATCATTCTGTGAAAGAACAAAATAATAAGCTGGAAAATTATAAGAAGAAAGCTATATTTATAGAAAATGATAATAGTGGTATAGGAATCAGACAAAATTTTATTGAAGCCAAACTCACACAACATAAGAACATTCTCAAAAATCTAATCAAGAATCAAAATGATTTACGAAATCAAGTAGAAAATGTGAACAGCTCAAGGAGTCAAAAATTTTCATACAAAATACAAACATTAAAAGAGAACCTTGTCCAAGATATTTGAAATGTTAAACCATCTGAAAGTGAAAGCGATCTAAACATGGAAAAACTAGATCTTATTTTTTAAAAAGTTAATAGTATGGACAACAAACAGAATAATGCAGGAAATAGGGGATTTACTCCAAATAGATAGCATAAAAGAAACAATTTTCAATGGAAATAGGGAAAATACCATCAATTGAATTATAAAACCACTTATAAATGCCTTGAACGAGCCAGTGTTAGGAACAATAATGCACAAATGAACTTCATTAATCAGTTTGTAAAACTCAAAACATTTAAAGGATCCACAAATGAGACCCATTTGAACATATAAAGTGTCTCAATTTAAATTTTTCAGTTAATAATAATTTATCAGAGGGGGAGAAATTAATCGTAGCCTATAGTCATTTACAAGGTGTTGCAATATCATGATGGGAGTCTTTGTTTCAAACACCACTATCTATGATGACTCTCGGTCATTATTAATAAAAAACTTTTGGAACAAGGTTCAACAAGAATTATTATTATAACAATTATTACAGAAAAAGTACAGAAATACACCTGGAGAAACTTTGACAAAATTTTTTTAGGCGATAGGTAGCCAAATTAAAAACTTTAAATACATATCGCCTGAATGAAAACCAAATAATAAGGATAGTAAAACATAATATTCCACTAAAGATAGAGCAATCTCTACTCTGTATAAATGCACAAAGTATTGATCAAGTGGCAGAGTTATTAAACAATATCGACTTAAATAATCATAATATGACCACTAAAATTCTTGAAAAAGGGAAAAGTAGTTTATAAAAGGGGTCACCACTGTGAAGATACAAATGCCAAGACTGAATACCATCAGATAAACTACCATCCAGTTAATGCAAAGGAACTTTCCTAAAGGCAAGGATACTCGGACATTCTCCAATATGAACTATAATATTTTGAACTGGCTGGACTACACTGGATTAATATCTCATGTTACGTTTTATAATTATTATTATTATTATTATTATTATTATTATTATTATTATTATTATTATTATTATTATTATTATTATTATTATTATTATTATTATTATTATTATTATTATTATTATTATTATTATTATTATTATTATTATTATTATTCTGTTTGTTAAATTGATGTCTTGCTTTTGAAAACAAAAAGTTAATCCATCCAATCATCAATTAGTCTATAGGTAAGGGAAGTCATCAATTATAATTTAAATTTTTTATTTAATAATAAAATATAGGTGCAGACTCCCGAACTTGCTTGCTAATAGATCAAGTAATCTACTGACTTGAAAGATGAGACTTTGTTCTTATATAATATTAATCACTCACACTTTGACAATTACAATTTTTGATGCTATATATCTGTGTTTAATTTAATTATTAATTATTTGTTATTTGGAATATGTGACTATACTTTTGAATGATTGGTTTGCTCTACCACAAATCTATATGACACCAGAATAGGAGGGGGCTCAGAATTTAAATGCATCCTCAACAAATCACAATCAGACAAACAGATTGGAAATTAATGACCAAATGAGGACAGGAATTAGTTAGCAAAGAGTTAATTGTTAAAATATAGTTGTTAAATTGTCTTCTATGTAAATATGAGATTGTTAAATTGGAATGGTGAATGACTCCTTCATAAAGATCAAAGGTATGGGTTAGTAAATAGTTAATGAATACAAATAAAGGATAATCATGCTTATGCAATCATTAAATGTTAAACAAATACATAATTAATCACACAATCCAATGCACATGTCAGATGTGAAATGGTCATACCTTGAAATAGAGTACATATACATTCTTCCTGAGTTTGAAATCTGTGGCATAATAAGAATCAAAAAAAGGTGGAGTAAGAGAAGTTATGCAAGAGTGAATTCTACCCCACTCAATCAGTAATCATCATGGGACCACTTCATAGAACTTAGGTAAATCATTAGATAACTGATTTGCTTTATCAGGTTTAATGCCCTGCCTTGAAGACCAAATGGGAAACTATAGTTAAATACACCTCTCATAAAAAAATAAACCATCCCATTACATCTGGCATAGACTATCATTGGCCTTAAAACATACACAAATAGTAGAATGTCAGACCATCCCATTACAATATATTGACATTCTTTCAAACTTTAACTTTTTAAATTGGCAAAAATGGTTTCTCTTTGTTGCCCCACTCCCTCCTCCAAAAAAAAAAACCAACTTACTGGTTTAAGAGAAAACAATTTTTGAATAAAATTGAGGCATTTAACAGATGGAAATAAAATTGAGAAGCTTTTTTAAAGTTAGACAACAAAAATTAGAAATGGAATAACTTTCAAACAAAATTTCAAAGTTGTTGCCTGCTGTTAAGAGTGGTCTTTAAAAAAAAGGAAAAAAAACTTTAAAGAGAACTTTCATCAGAGAAGTAATGTTTTTTATATATATTATTTTAATACTTCTGCTTAACATTTTATATTTGGTAGCTTGTTATAGGGTAAAAGTAATTGCTGGTATTTTGTTCATGCTCATTGATGATGATGAAGTGAATAATGATCCCCAACACATTCTGTATACCCTAACATATATACATGACATTTGGCACAAACAATGTGCAGCTTAAATAATCTCTCACTATTACTTCATCCCATGTCTGTATCATAAACAATATTCTATACTAAGGAATATAATCAAAATAAAATAAATAACAATAAAATACTAACAGAAATCAAACAATTTTTTTTAATCATTATCATGATGTTTACCTGTAACACACATATATAACTATCTACAATTACAATGAATGTATTCCAGAAAAAAATTAAAAATTTTCATAAAGTTGTTATAAAATAGATGAAAATAAAATAAGACTTTATGAAAGAGTCAACATCTTTAATAATAATGGTTCAAAATATCTTGGCTTAGGTCTTAAAAATTCATGAACACACTATAGGTCATAAAGTATTTTTTCAATGATGTAAAGCTTGTTTTTTTTATGAATATAATAAAATCAAAAGAAAGGGGCAAAGAGATGTTTTTGATTAATCATTTTGGGACTACTAATTTTATGAGAACTTCTTTTAATATTCACAGAGGCAAAACTCTCTCCATACAATAGTGCCACTCAGTGCAAGTCAGAGTAATCAATGGATGCAAGAAGGTTTGGGCATAAAATCTCTGTTAGTGCATACCCATTCAGTATCCTCAGACTAGTTTCTAGCTTGTGGCTTTCATCAGTGAGGAGCCTTGGATCTGAGAGCACTACACCTAGATCTTAAGATCTGATGCAACTTCACAACCATCTTTTACTTTTTTAGACTATAAAGTTTTAAGTCCAAAATGAAAACACAATAATGTTTTTCAACTCAGCTCAATAGCTTGTCTATTCATATAAATCTGAAAACTCAGTTCAGTATACTTTTTGGTGTCTTTGATTCTTTAATAACCACAGTCACCATAATCCTATTGGTCAGGATTGGTATTAAACCATCAAACATCACACGATCACCATTCTTTAGGCTTATACAAGCTGTTTTTCACATAGGCAAAATTCTCCATACAGTAGTGGCACTCAATGCAAGCCAGAGTAAACCTTCCTGCATCCATTGATTACTCTGGCTTGCACTGAGTGGCACTACTGTATGGAGAGTTTTGCCTCTGTGAAAAACAGCTTGTTGTAAGCATAAAGAATGATCATATGATGTTCTTTTAATATTATGATGATGATTGGAAAATATTCTTGAAATGTGAATTCATATGTGTGTATTTTTGTGTTTGTTTTGGTTTTTTCATTTGAAAAGATGTATTTGTTTAATAGATGAAATTATTGCAAAAGAATTTGCATTTTGATTTTGTAATTATTTTTATTGCTATTTTATTCTATTTTGAAATATAAGATGTAAAAAAAAAATAGTACTGCTAAAGAGGATAGAATTATAATCTTAACTTAGAAATAAAAAATAAAGTGGACATTTTATTTTCATAGCTTCAACAATGAAAGAGTAGTTTAAAAATTACTTTGTGTTTGGAAAAACAACACAGAAATGAATTCCAATTTAAAAACTAAACAATGAAATGCCTTAAAATATTTGAAAAGTACTGAAAAGTTGAAAGGAAAAAACTGTTAAAACGCCTGTGAATAGTATAAAAAATAAAAACAAATAAAATATAAAAGTCTTTTCAATAATAATAAAACAATTATTAACATCTCTTACAATATAATTTTCAATAAATGCTATATGTAACTCTACTTTTTAAAATTCAAACTTCTTAGAAAAATACAGTTAAGATTATCAGCAGCACATAGCAACATGAAAAATAAAACAAATTGTCTTAAATTTTTTTTATTTTTCTGCATCGTTTTTTCTTTAATGGAATCAAAATTGCTTTTTAAGCATCATCTAATTATCTTAAAATCTGTCTTTCATAGCGCTTAGTAATTCAATTGAAATTTCATCAATTTCCTTACTTTATTAAACTTCATACCCTTGATCGCTTTTATAATCTATATTATATCTATAAGCCAAATTTGATTGTTCAGTAAACTTAAATGAAGTCTATTGTTTTTAATATAAATGTTGATGTTTTCAATAAATTTCCATTTCCATTTTTTATTTTTTTACATACGATCTTCCATTCTTTTCTTTAATAGCCACTTCTGCAATCTTGCTTATTCTATCTGAAATGTTTAAATCAAATATTCTATTTTCCATCATATTTTCCTAACTTTATCAATTCATACTTTAATCTATTGTTTTTTTTAGCCACAGTGTTATTTATATATTTTTTTCATTTCTACTATTTTATTAATATTCTCATTGTTAATTCAGAACTTAGCTTCTCCCTTATTTCTTTTCTGATTTATTGACATTATTTTAGCTTTTAAATTTTTTAAAAAATAATTCCTATTACTTATTTAAATTAACTGTATCATTTATCCCATATTTAAACTTATTTTTATTGAAACATGTCTAAACAATATTAATCCACCTACACTCATAGTCCAACTAAATCCAAAAAATCAGCAAACTCTCCATAGCATCTCAAATAATTCATTATCTGAAATATCCTCTAAGAGTGAAGAGAAATCATTCTTAAAAGAAAGTCAAATCAACATTAAAAGAAAGAGAGAAAGAGGATGAAAAGTAAAAATAAAAAAACAAAAAGAATGCTACAATCCAAAAAAGAAGGCAAAATGTAAAAATGTTTAAACAAAAAAATTTAAGCAGCTTGTCAAGCATTGGTGGTCGAGAGATCAGTGACAGATGCTTTACAAGTGGTTATCCTGGGTTGGCGGATTCACTTCCTGACTGATGCTATGTCATATGAGAAAAAAAAATTTGAGCAATATCTTATGATTTAATTAAACTTTCACAAGATCATAAATATTCACATCCCACATAATGGCCAATAATGATATAAAATTTGCAACTCTTTCTGCAAGAGAGTTAAATGCCTGGCCTAAAATTTATAAAATCATTAGGTTTATCAATAAAGTACCTGTTTATGTATCAGTTATTGAAACAAAATTCAGTAAAAGTACAAATACAACTATCCTTAAACTGTTATCTCACTATTTGTATCTCACTATTTGTATACCATTCCTTTCTTGAATTATCACTCTGAAAGAGAAGTCATGATTTTAATTAATAAAAAGATAAAATATCCAGATCAGTAACAATGTTTAAAATATCAGAAAGTCATATAATTATATTACTAGGTAATTCAAACATTAAAATACTTATTTGTGCATTCTATTCATCCCCAAAAGAAAAAGAAATCAGTAAAATAATTAATGAAATGCAATACTACCAATCAATAAACTATGCTCCATGCATTATTATGGGTGATTTTCACTGCCAAGCACAACACATTTATAGGAACTTAAGTCAATATTTATTGTATCACAATATTTATATCTCGGTAAGATATTTACCAAAACTGCATATTTATTTTCAAACAGCAATTATCAACACTAATTTATCATACCATCCTTTTTTCCATTGCCACTCTCACAAGAGTGTTTTTCATAGATCATAATATGGTAGAATTGAGTGTACTACTAAACATCATAAACAATGTAAACTTTAACATATATGAAAGAAAAAAACCCATTTAAAATACAATTTAAAATTAACAATCTGTCAAAAATTGTAATGAATAACCTAATTTTAAGAGTCTCATTAATCTATCTCCTGTAAACAATATCATGAGATTTTTACAGTTCATCAATCAAATCATTTACTAAAGATCAGTAAGTCATATTCCAGCAAAACTGTAAGATATTATATGGCAGAAATCTCAGACATTAAAAAAGGTGTGATAATATGCTGAACTATTTTTTTATCTAGCAATATAGCATTACTTTAAAATTCAATATTCAAGAATTTATAGGTATAAGTTCAACTTCTATGCTAATATTGTCACTGGTCAGGCCAGAAACATCTGAAAAACAGTGAAAATAATATCACTTGAAACACTGTATGAACTACTGGCCTGTATTGTTTATTTGGGTGTTATTAATAATAGTGGTTTGTATTCAAAAAGTTTAAATAAAGTTTAAAATTTTCTAGACATTCAACATTTAATGGTAAATGATTGAAATAGTCCAAAATAATAACACATCATCATTAATCTTCAGAAAAATATTTAAAAATATCCCCCTATCGATTAAAAATAGTCTAAAAATTAATATATTGACAAATGAATATAATAAATTATATGATATAGTCCAAGAAGGCATATAGTAACTAAAATTCAGAAATATAGTTGGAGAATCTTACAAGCTAGTCTGAACATTAATTATGCTGAGACAAGATCATATTACCATTGCTGAATTAATACATTAAAAGAATAACATGATAATATACTAATGGAAAACTAGTTAGGTCATATAATTTGAAAATATTTCAAACATCAATACACTGATAATAATCTATTATCTTGTGACTGGCTGAAAACCTCAGACTTACCACAACCAGTAATGTGTTTCTCATGAAAATGTGATCAAATAAATATATAACCTAAAACCTGTATAATAATAAGTTAATGTTGAAAGCTAATAAAAGCTAAACTTATTTTCATATAGCTTTTAGTATATTAAAATTCAGTGTTTAACTTAAACTGTAATAATAGCTAAGTTTAAATCTTTAATGTTAGTTATTATTATTTAATATGCCTATTTATAAGAAAGCATTTTAAATTAAATTATTTATTAATAATGTTTTATTCATGCTAATAATTATAAAGATTGTCAGGAAAATAAAATTAAGCTATGTTATTTATAGAAACATAAAGACATGTTATTATTATTAAAAGTTATTAGTTTTCAATTAAAAAAAAATTAGAGAATACATGTGAATGTGTGCTTGCATTTTAACATTATTTTCACTTCCTTGTTTGTAATATTTAAATATTATTCTTAAACATACTTATTTTAAAAACAATAGAAGCTATTCTGGAGAACTTCTTATTTTATTAATAAGGTATAAAATTGTTATAAAGAATAAAGTAAATTAATATTCTATTCAAAACAATATATTTGTTATATAATTTTATTTTATTGTAATAATTTTTGATTTCATAAATAATTGTTTTATAATTTAATATTTTAAACTAATAGTCTAGACAATGTGTAAATGAGTTTTTACTTTTAGCTTTGTTTTCAGTGTACCAAATCAATTTTTAAACTTTAATATAGGAGATCAAGAGGAGGTGATTTTAAAAATGTCAATTTCAATCAATAAAATTAATAATATGATCAGGGTATAAAAGGAGAAAGAAAAGACATTGCATACACAGGAAGGAGAGGAAAATTTGCTTATTTTCTTTTCTAATTAATTTTTAATATTTGATTGCAGAGTTAATCATTTCTAATAATTGTAAGTTTAATTACTTTAGTCAGTTTTATTTTTTTAAAAAAATGCATCCTTAAATAAATTCTAATTCAGGTGCCAAAGCTTTAAGCTAAGTCTACTGAGAAGTCTGAAATTTACATTATTAACAAAAACATGATAGGAAGTTTATATAGTTATTTTTCTACAACTACTGAATTACTTTTATGCAGACTTAACATATTATGGAAATTTTCTATGGCTTACCTCACTAATGTAAGAACTTTTATTGATTATCAATTTATTTATTTACAATAAACTTTATTATCAATTTAATATTCTTTGGGATACAATGTTAAAAATGTTAGAGACATATGTTTTTCAATATTTATAGTGGTTCTTAATATTTTTAATGGCTTTGCTTAAAAAAATTTTAAAATATGCTGAAAGATTAATAAATTTATCAAAAGACTTTGAAATGTTTTGTCTCCAGCAATGACTCTTTGAAATACATTTATTTCAATATTATCATATTTTAACAATGGTTTTCTCTGAAATTTTTTTCTCTACTGTATGAAACTATTTCAATTCTGGATTGTAGAACCTCTATTAATTTTGAAATAACATGTTAATTACTTATTTGTTATCTTTGCTGCAGAATGAAAGATGTTCTCTCACGAATATTTTAATTTATGTTTAATACAGGCTAGCCTTTCTTAAGTGTTGACCAGGCCAATGATTAATAAAACTGCACTTTTTTTCTTATTATTTTGTTTTTTTATTACACTTTTTTTTTTCTTTTAGCAGGAAATTATGTATTAATATATAACAAATATAAAACTTCAATTTATTTCCACAATATATATACATTGAACCAGATACTTTCTCCACATCAAAAATCATCCCTTCTAACTAAAATATATATCTATAAAAAATTTAAAAGGTAAGAGAAAATTTTATTTAATATTTTGTATTTTATTTTTTTGTTTGTAAGTGTATGGACCATTACACAGTTACTCAATTATATTTTAAAATTGTAAAAATATTTTGATTTAAAAGTGTTTTGGTTGAGATAATTCTTTTCATTTTGTTTTTATCTATTTTAAAAGCAGAGACTTATTTTCTAATTTATTAAAAATGGTATTTGAAAAAGTAAAAACATAAGATAAAGAATAACCTTGGTTGAAATTTTAATCAAGATATGGTGAGAGATAGTGAATAACTCTGGTTAAAACTTTTAATTAAAATCTGGTGGGAGGTAAAGACTATCCCCAGTTAGATTTTAACATCTAGTGGGAGATAAGAATAGTATGTAAAAGCTCTGTGTTTTTGATTGCAAGATAGATATTTTATATTTGCTAATTGCAACTGCTGATGTCTTATATTTGCTAATTATGAATTGTGAATTAAGATTTGCATATTAGAAAATTGCAACTGGAAAATTGCTGATTACTATTTCTCATTGTTAATGGTTGAAGAAACCATTCAAGGAGAAAAATAAATAAATATGCCTAATACAAGAATAGTAACCATTCATTCATAATGCAGAAACTACCCACTTTAAAAGATCATATTAAAAGTATGCAGTACTAAGTCATCTAAAATGAATCCCAGAGCTTAGAATTGTGTCATCATGAACATGTCCTAATTGCCTAGTTCAAAACTGATCCTGAAGCTTGCCTTCATACTCTATGACCAGATTAATAGAGATCAAAAACCATATTAGTGTACTCTTGAGGGTACTAAAACCTGTGCTCACCACATGAATCAATCAGACAGAAAATTGAAGTCCCAAATGTAAAAAAAAACAGTTTTATATTTTAACCAGGCCTTAAGTCTGAAGTTTGATACTAAAAGAATGTATGATAGGTTTATTCATCCAATTTTAGAATTTTAATCAATTTATAAATCTTTATTTTATTATATGTATTCTTTATGGAATTTATAAATTGCAAAGAATTAGCTTAAGATTTTTAATTTTATCACTTTGTTGGAGTGTGTATTGTGAGTCAATATTTTATAATCATTGTTTTTCTTTATTATTATTATTATTATTATTATTATTATTATTATTATTATTATTATTATTATTATTATTATTATTATTATTATTATTATTATTATTATTATTATTATTATTATTATTATTATTATTATTATTATTATTATTATTATTATTATTATTATTATTATTATTATTATTATTATTATTATTATTATTATTATTATTATTATTATTATTATTATTATTATTATTATTATTATTATTATTATTATTATTATTATTATTATTATTATTATTATTATTATTATTATTATTATTATTATGTTTCAAAGCAAAACTTTATTGAGTCTAAAAAGTTACAGAGTCACATCTAGTAATATATTGATTTGTTACAAATGAAAAACAAACTACAACTTTCAGTATATAAGTCTTTATCTTTTCTGCATACTTTTTTTTCTTTTTGTTTTTAAATTTGGTCTTCTATTTAGTTCAGTTTGTGCTTGCATCTTTTTGAAGTTGGAAAAAATGCTGATGTTGAAAATGTCATCATCTATCTGATTGGCCTTTATATTTCATAGACTGGATCTTTGTTTCAAGTGTGACCATGTGGCTGCAAACACATCTGGTTGAGCTAGGATGCTGTCTCTTTTTCTGAACAGTTCTTGTTTTATTGAATATGTTGCTGGGTGGTGTCGAGGGTTATTGGCAAGTGCAAAAGTGCATCTGGTACACCAGTAGGCATAAAGGCTGTATGTTGCTGCATGAATAACAGGGCTGTTGCCTTTTTTAAATGTATTTATTATTTCATCAATTGAAATGATAGCCTTTCTGTATGTGGTAAACATTGTGCGACATATTATTTCTAGGGCACTGCAGGAATGAAGAAAATGATCTTGTGTCTCTTCTTCTCTATGACATAGCCCACGGGGTCTATATTTGTATAGAATCTATGAAATCTAAGGAAATGGGTTGTGGGTAGAGCATTGAGATTAAGCTTAAGTAGAAAATCAAATAATTTTGGTTCTAATGACCATTTTCTGAACTGTTGCAGTAGTTGCCTGTTGTCTATTCCAAGAACTGATGGATGTAGATTAGGTATCTGGTTTGGATATAGTATATTATAAATGTCCCAGTATGTATACCTGTTGTCATTATTGAGTGATATTTTGTTGTATATTGTCTTGAGTTCTTTAATCAGTGTGGATAGATATCCATATGAAGGGGGTGGTCTGTCTGTGGCTATTATACTGATTACACACTCCAGGTCTGGAAATCTTTTTATGGTTGTTGTTATTAGATTTACTGATTTCTGTGTGTAAAAAACATTGATTGTATGGAGTCCAAGTCCATTGCTATGTGGTGGTCTGCTCAGATTTTTTAAAGAGATTGCCACTGTCTTTCTCTTCCATATTAGTTTGTTACAGATTGATGAGATTTTAGATATGAATGTTTTTGCAAATTTGATTATAGGTTTGTAGTATGTAATTTTTGTAATTATAAGTTGATTAAATAGTGCTACCTTTGCGTATATTGACAGGTATGACTTTTCAAGTGAGGCTGTGATTTTTTCAGCATCTTTTTTTAATTTATTTTGAATTTTTTGCCTCATTCCATTGGTTCCAAGGTAGAATGGGAAACCAAGGAAAGCAGATGGTTTACCATTAAACATCTCTGTACAGTGCTTGCCTGTGTATATTGACCATGCAGCAGTTTTATTTGTGTTAATTTTTAAATTAAAATTTGAGGTATAATTTTTGATTATCTCTTGTATTATGGGGAGGTTCTTTTTAGAGGGGAGGAAAACGGTTACATCGTCCATATAGGCTATGCATGATATATTTAAAGCAGTGTTTGAAATTTGAATGCCTTTTATTTTTTTCTGTATCTCTATTAATAGAGGATTTATATATATTGTAGAGAGTAAGGCACTTAGGGGGGATCCTTGTGGGATGGATTGACTCAGTCTGAAGGCTGGTGAATTTCTCCCATTCAATGTGATGTGAATTTCATGGCTGAATAGCAGATTGGCTATTATATATAGTAGGGATGGAGGGGTTATTGTTTTTTTCAGCATATCTAATAATTTGGCTATAGGCACTGAGTCAAAAGCTGCCTCAATGTCTAGTTGAACTATAATTGGTGCATATTTCTTTCTTTTTTTTACTACTTCGATAATTGTTTTGTACATTAAGGCACCCTGGCCAATGGCTGATCCTTTTTTGGCATATTGTGCTGATGATAACACAGGGAGTATGTGTTGTTCTATTTTTTCCTTTATCACTTTTTCAAGAATTTTTATTCCTAAAGGTCCCATTGAAATTTATCGTAGATTAGATAAAGATGATATTGCTGTTGGTTTTTTGTTAAATGGAACCACTGCAATTGGGTATAGACTTTGTATGTTGTAAATTTTTTTGGATATGTAATTGGCTAGATCGCACAGGTATTTTGCTGTGAAGTGACTAAGATGTTTGAACACAAATTTGGGAATTCCTTGTGGTCCTGGGTGACATGTGTTTTTTATTGTTGCAAGTTGAAATACAATGTCAGTTGTTATTATTGGTGTATCTGTTTCAGGGTCTCCAAATATGTCTTCATTTGGTATGTACACTCTGTTTTTGCAGTTTTTTTAAAGTGTTGATATATTGGGTTTATCATGTTATGTCCAGCTGTTATAGAGCCATCTATTTCAAGTACCATAGGCACTCTGATTGTGGATGGGTATCCCAATGCCCACCGTATGTATGCTCTGGTCCAAGTATGTTGTTGTGTAAGGCATATTTTTTTCTTTTTTATTGCTACATATTGCTTTAGTGTATTGCATGTATTGTTGTACATTTCTGTAAGTTTTTTAATTTGTGTTTGATTATCTGTAGTTGGTCTGGAATTGGTTATTCTTTTATGTAGTTCATCTGCCAAAGCTAATAATCTGGTGGGGGGTATTGAATTGCAAGTAATATGATTGATGTTGAAAGAAAGTATATTGGTGAATGCTATATACTTTTGTACTGGATCGAGTGGACATGTTATGAAGTTTTTGGAGCATTATATATGTTTCTGAATATAAGAATTCAGTTGTTTGTGCTGGAAGAAGTATTCGCATAGTCTTTTGGAGGGCTATTGTTGTATTCTGTATTTTTGTTAGGTCAAGGGTGATGAACTGGGCAGCATGGTGAGTAGAAACACAAATCAATAAGTGACTTATATCTATTGTTATTAAAAGATATTAAGTTTGATGGGAGAAAACCTTCAGCACTCATAAGTGGGATTATTTGATGGATCCATTTGGTGACAAAAGTTTGGTAGGTCATGTTGAAATCTCCCAGGGGAGTATTATGGGATTTGGTGTTGCTGTAAGCATTGAATTTATTGTTGCTATTATTCTGGAGATGATGACAGGGCCTGGTGGTATATATACAAATACTAGGTTAAGTGTGATATTTTTATGATGGAGTGTTAATATGATAAGATTAGAGTCAATATATATATATAATTTTAAAAGAATCAAAAGGGCAGTTGTGGGATATAATTATGCCTGTGCCACCTGATGGTGATGATGATTGCCTTAAGCAGGCACAAAAACCTTGGCTGACTAAATATTTTGATGGATCAATTTGAGAGCTGCTGTATATTTTTGTTTCCAATAGCCCCAGTATGTGTGGCTGTGTTGTATGTAACCATTTTTTGAGATCAAAAACTTTTTTGGTGGCATTTAAGCCTCTACTGTTGAGAGATCCAATTTTTATCTTCATGTTTTTAGGATAATTTTTTAACAGGGTATAGATTTTTATTTATTTTTAATACTAATTTATTTTTTTATATTGCAGTAGATGGATGCTGATACATATTTAAGACATTGTTGGGTTTATTATCAGTTTTTCTTTCATTTAATATTGGTTCAGACTCTATACACACAATTTGTGATGAAACCAAACAGGTGTCCATTTATTGTTGGCTTACATCCATTTCTATTTCATCATTTTCTAAGTTGTATATGTCTGATGAGTTGTGCTTTTGGTCTGTTTTTTTGCCTTTTTGGATTCATGGTTTTTAGGTGGTCTACCTGGCTTTCTTTTTCCCTCTAGTGTATTCTCTTGAATAGGTGGAAGAGGGGCTTCTATTGCATCCATTATGTTTGATGCAGTTGTGTTTATAATTGTAGTTTTTTTTATTATTGGTATCTTTATATTATCTGGATTTATATTTTCATTATATAGCTGTGTGTGTTTATTTTCTGTTTGTTGATTTTTACTTGTACACCTTTTGTTTTATTGAGATGTTGATCCTGTGATGTAATTGCTGTATTTTGTGTAGTGGTTTCTTGTGAGTTATTTTCGTTTGAATCTTGGATGTCTGTGTTAGTTTTTGTGTTATTATTTTTTTGGTTGGTCTTTGGGATAGGCAATTCTGCTCCATTATCATTTTTGTTTGTGGGTGTTTGTTTTTTTCTGGTTTCTATTATTGTGTTGCCAATGGATGTAGTGTTATTATAAATTTTATTTTCATCATCACTGGGTTGTTCTGGGGAGAGGATTTTAGTTTGTTCACAGTGATTGCTTTTTGTGTTATTGCACTGAGTTGCTAGATGTCCTCTCTGTCCACAGCCAAAACAATGTGGCTTTAGACCTCTTATGTGAAGTGAGAGTGTCGCTTCTTGATCTGTAATCTGTGTTGGAATCATTGAGGTGTCTATGTTTTTATGTAGTTTTATTTTAAATTCAAAACGATTACTACATATCGGTATAGGTGTGTCTTTTAAATATATAGGCTGTAGGGCAATTACTTTTCCAAACAGGTTTATCATTTTTTGAAAATCTTGTACGTTGTATTTAAGATAAGTATTTTTAAGCACTCCAGTAATTATATTTTTCTGGTTTTCATCTATAATTATGAGTGCGTAATTATCAAGTGCTGAAATAGTGGATTGAAAACGTTCTTTTTGCTGCTGAGTATAAAAATCAATGGTTATATATTGAGAATTTGGATGGTCAGTGATACAAGAGATTGTTTCCCATAGTGCATTTTGCGTGATTGCTTCATATAATAAAGCTTTTGGGAAATGATATAATGAGCATTGATTATCGGTTACTGTGAGTACTAATGATGTTGGTGAAAAAAACCTGCGAAATGTTTCAAATAACATACGAGGCACCATATTACTGAAATGGTCCGTCACATTTTCAAGCATTTCTTTTGTCCAGATTGCGGCTGGGAGTTGATTTTCTTCTCGAGTGTTTAGATCAAGATTTTTTATATCATTTGTGTTTGTTCTATGGAATAGCGGTATTTGGGTTGGTGCGGTAGCATTGCTATTACTTTTAAGTACTTTTGCATATGAAATAGGTGATGTTGAAACTAATGATGTTGTTAATTTCGTATTGGTTCTCAATTCACTCACACTTGACTGGGCAGCAGCCATGATTTATTCTGGCTCAAGTCAGTATTTTTTTTTTTAAAAAAGATATAAAAACACACCGATATTTTTCAAAGAACACTATTAATCTATTATATGATTCAATTTTTCCTGTATTATGTTTGTTTTGCGAATAACAAGTTGGAACAAAAGAAAAAAATAAATACTTACATCAGAGAACTTAAGGATTGCTTCTTATCTCAGCAGAGATTTGCTGCGGGATATTATTATTATTATTATTATTATTATTATTATTATTATTATTATTATTATTATTATTATTATTATTATTATTATTATTATTATTATTATTATTATTATTATTATTATTATTATTATTATTATTATTATTATTATTATTATTATTATTATTATTATTATTATTATTATTATTATTATTATTATTATTATTATTATTATTATTATTATTGCTACTTCTACTGCTACTATTATTATTAACTGTTGGTAAAAGCTTTGGCAGATAATAATAGGTTTTTTTATATCTCACCTATTTCCTATGTTCATTGAAATTAATTTAGTTTAATGTGTATTTGTATTTCCTGCTGACCATGCATTTTTTGGCTGGTGATTTATCAATTAAATAGGCCTGTTTTTTTGTAAGCTGTAGAGATTTTGAGATTTCCTTTTTATTCATTACATTAAAGATTAAGAAATCATAATCTTTTCAATTGCTTGCATGGAAGTAACCTTAAGGGCCATATTATATGTGAGCCCTTATGAGTGTTTAAGGAGCATAGGACATTCTTGTTTTGTCCTGATGTTTTTTGCCAGGTTAAGGAAAAATTACCATGCACTGTTCATTAACTTCTGTTCAAGTCCATCTTTATTAAAATCTCTAATAAAGGAAAGTGGAAGTTGAGTATATAAGTCACTGGCAGAAAGATCATGATAATTCCTTTAATTCTTATGTCAGAAAATAAAATTATCTGCTGAAGTGTTTGATATACCACAATATTAACTTCCACTCTTGGACAAAGAAGGTTGGGGAATTCAGATCAACTTATTTTTTTTTTTGATCAATATTTTTGAATTTAATAAAACTTAAAAAATTATTAATAATTATATTTGTTTATTGCTGATGTTTGTTTCTATTTCCTGTCCCTTAATTGTCTGAATGATGTTTAAGATCTCTTTCTCTCTCTGGGTCTAACTAGTCACATTTATTTCAGAACATTCATTATAATTTAATTTTTTGATCACTGTCATTCAAATTTTCTGTGTGATGTTGATGTGATGTGATGCACTGTGACTTCTCCTTATACAAAGTAGGAATCTCTCAGCAACTGTGCCCAGAAAACCTGGTAGCCACTTTACCTTCCCTTTCCATTCCCCACCCTAAGTTTTTCCATATCCTGCTCCATCCCATTTCCACAACATAAACTTTGTCAACTTCATTGCTTTTATATCTAAATCCCCCTTATCTTTTTTCAAAACCAGCATAAAAATTAATAACCCACTTTCTGTATAATCAGTTTCCTTATATTTATTCTTCCACAATTTTATTATTTGTATCTTTTCTACTTTCAGGCATTTACATTCAATTAATAGATGCCTAATATTTTCTATACCTTTTTTATACAACTTGCAGACTAATTTCACCCACATTTTTCTATTTATGTGTATAATCCCCTGTTGCTAAAGATCCTGCTTGAGCCTTACACAGTAAACTACTTTCTTGCTATTATCATAAATTAATTTGCGCCCAATATTCCATTTACTTCTATATATATTTAAACTCCTTATACTCTTCATACTAGTTTACCATCTCTCCAACTCACTATTCTTTATTAATGCATCTATTCTTCTATCCCATTCCTTACTACTATAACCCTCAACAATTCTTCTAACACAATCATCCCATCTTTTGTACAAGTATACTGACATAAATTCTTTATCCAATTCATCGGCATACCACATTACATTTCTCACCTATTTTGTTACCGGCCCTTTATTCATAACCCAATTAAATAATATTTTGGCTATTCTTTTATTATCCATAAGCTGCAATCTACTAAACATTTTCATTTTGATTTTTGTATCCCTCATATAAAAACTTGATCATCCCATTTCTTCTTGAATTGCCTCCTTTGCCGTACACACATCTGCATCTAATGCATGTCTTCCTACTTCTCTTTGTACTTTTTCCAAGTAATCTAATATTTCTTTACTAACACATAACACATGGTTACCATATGTTAATCCTGCTACTGCCACTCCCTTCCATATAATTCTAACTACATCATATTTATTATATGAAAACACTGTTAATTTCTTTATGAATCTCTTTCTTTTCTTTGTTTCATTTATCAAGTTTTTGTCCCATTCATCTAAGCAGTTTCTCTGATTACTTAATATGATTCCCAAATAGTTATATCTATTCACCTCATTAACTTTATATCCCCCAATAAAAATTCATTGTCTTCTCTTTCCTCAGTATTAATCATCATTACTTTTGATTTTTCTTCACTAAATTTAATCCCCATTTCTTCACAAATCCTTGCACATGTCTCAGCATAACTTCCATATCTTTCCTTTTTTCTGCACACAAAAAGACATCACCTGTGAATAAAATACCCGATAATGTATATACTCACTTGCTACCTATTAATGGTATCTCTATCCCTCTTCTTAGTCTTTCTATTGCTCTCTCCATTTCTCTCAAATACAACAAAAACAAAATAGGTGACCTAGGACATCCTTGCCTTAGTCTATATTCCTAATTGATATGAATAGTAATTATTTTTATATAATTTCTTAATAATGTCCACTAAAGCTCCATTCATTTCCAAATTTACTAAACTTACCCATAATCTATTTCTATTTACTCTATCATATGCCTCCTCTATATCTATAAAAAACATATATAAGTGTCTACCTGTATACCTACTCATATCCATAAGTTGTATAACTACAAATAAACTATTTCCTATACACCTATCTGATCGAAAACCTCCTTGCATTTCGCCCACTATATTACTTTCTTTTATCCATTTTGCAATTCTTCCAGTCACCATATATGAGAAAACTTTATATAAAACTGATGTTATTGCTATTGGTCTATAATTGTTTAACTTTCTATGATCCTTACCCTTTCCTTTAAATAATAGCCTTACTCTTGTATTACTCCAACTATCCTGAAAATTTCTCTTCTGTGCCATCTTATTAAAACATGATAATAGCTTTACTTTTGCTCTATGCCCTAAATTCATTACCATCTCTGCTGCCCATCCATCTAAACTCCTTGCCTTTCCACTTTTCAATTTCTTCCCTGCCTCATTTAGTTCATTTTCTGTAAACCTAATATTCCCATTACTACATGCTTTCATGTTTGCTATCACTCTGCCCTTCACATCTAACATCTTTTCTATATACATTATATACTTATTTAATATTATTTCTAATTCTTCTCTAGAGTTACTCTCTACTCTCTCATTATCTAGTAATACTATCTCTCTCTTCCCTACATTTCTTCTTTTAATATATTTCAAAATTTTTTTACTTCCATCTTTTCCACTTTTATTAATATCCTCCAACAATTTACTATTCAATTTCATTCTCTCTCTATGATTATCTATTTTAGCCAAGTTCTTATTTCTAAGTAGTTTTCCCATTTAACATTAAAATCTTTTTCACTTTTTTTGTTCTTAATAGCACATTTATATTCTCTGCTTGCTTTTTTTCTATCTTTTACACTTTTACTAACTCTTACTTTTTGATTACTTTTATTTTTCGGAATATTCTCACCTAAAACCCTATTTGCCATTTTCTCTATTGCACTACACCAATCTTTATTCTCATCCCCAATCAACTCTTCTATGATTTCTTCAACTTTTATTTTATACTTTTTTAACTTATTTTTATCATTCACTCTCCTTCCACTTCTTTCACCATCATTTTATTTTTATTTCTATTTGCCATCACAATACTAACCATTTCTATTATAAAAAAATTATGATCACTATTACATACTTTCTCTTCATTATCAAACACTTTAATTTTCTGTATTTTATTCATTCCCTCTTATTTCTAGACTATGTATATTGTCCCTCATAAATATTTGATAAATTTTCAATGCTCAAATTCACTCTCTGACAAAATTTCTTCAAAAGCGGTCTATTCTTATTATCTACAATACATCATCAATTTCTTCAATATGCCCATTCATATCCCCTATAACTATTACTTTCTTCCCCTTTTGAAACTATGTATATCCTTAACTAGGCATTTATATATGCCACTGTTCCACTCCATTATAGATTGACTATAACCACCATCCATTCTTGTCTTCCTAACCTTATCTCAAACCACAAATGTTCTTGACATTTAACAATATTTAAATATTTTTTTGACATAACTCCTATATCAACACCCCTTTTTTCTTTTCTATTTATACCCTGCCATACCAAGTCTTTCAGAATAACTTCTTCTTCTCTTAGATGTGTTTCCACTACTACGAATACTGCAAGCTCTTTATTTTTAATTGTTTTGTTTAATTCCAGCCACTTTTCTGGTCTACTACCACCTTACATATTCAAATACCCAATTTTAACAAGTTATTTTTTTCTTAACTACTCTTTTATAAAATTCTTTTGACTCTTTCTTCTCCATTACATTTGTAAATAATTTGCTTACCATTAATTTTACAGACCCAGTCCCTCTCTATATCTACATTTATATCTAAATAAGCTACCCTTTGTTTATTTCTTAGATACCATCCATTCTTCTCCTTTCTGATATCACTGCAATTTAAAACCTCACCTCCCTTTATAAGTTTCCTGAACTATATTCTATATAAATCAGACTTCCTCAAACTGCATTTCCTTGTTTTCCTAAGTGCAGTTGATCTTTACTATATAACTCCCTCTTCCCAATAAAAATATCCCATACATCCACAAATATAACATTATTTCTCTCACAAATTTTTTCAATTTCTCATTTATAGAACATGCCCTATGTAACATATACATCTTGTCAAATCTTAATAATCATCCAACTATTCTTACTCTTCCTTTAATCTCACTCAAATTCCTAATCAATTCTATGTACACATCTACTACTCTCCCTGATGTGCTCTGACAAATTATTAGTCCCTACCATAACATATGCATCTCTACTCCCTTGCTTCTTTACTTTATCTGTAACATCCCTAATTCTAGCTCTAGGCAGACATACTCTTATCTATTTTCCCTTTCAATTATATCTCCTCATTCTCTAATTAGTGAATCTCATATCAATACTGTCTCATAGTCTACTTTCTCTGCTTCATTCATAATCTTCTCTACCACCTTCTGGACTTCCTCATCTACTTCTTCCTTACATTCCTACTCAATAATTTCTTTATCTGCTTACACTTCATCTCTAACAATTTTAATTTTGCTTCTACATCCTTTATTTTTTTCTCTATCTTACTTATTCTACAGCTAACCATCTCTATTGCACTACCTATTTTTTCATCTATATGTCTTGTCACTCCACTAAAAACATACTCTATCCTGTCTACCTCAACAATGTTTTGCTCCATTCTTCAGGACTTGTACTTTAAGCTATCTACACTTAGAAACAACTTGTTCACCTCTTTTATCACATTTACACACTGCCTACATAATCATAAACCTGTTATATCTTTTCTAATCTTATTTAAACATTTCTAAGTGATAAACCTCATTACATACAGTACACTCTACCATAGCAAACCTAATTTCTTTCTGATGATTATATATGCATTGTGGAACACAAATGCAATCCATATTCTGTATTTTCCAAGTCACCTACTCTATATTTGACTTTATACCTCTTCTCCTACTCTTCAAACCACTTTGCATGGAAAGATAAAAACTTTACTTTCTTTCAAAAGCAATCGACCAATAACCACATGTTTTCTGACCTTAGGCCTCCAAAATGTTGTTTTTTTTTTTACTCAAATAAATCACTGTTCTTAAATTAAGATAATCTTTAGTAGTAAATTTACTAAAAAAAACAACTAATTTTACATACAACTTAGTTATAAAATATCCTTACATTAACACACATTCAACAATATATATATTTAAAAATCTTTTATATTTAAAATGGAAATGTTAACAATTCACGATCTTTTCAAATTCAAATAAATCTCTCTCTCTTGATCACAATTTACCCTTCATTTTCATACCACAAGCAAACAGTCTTTATATCAATGATCTCAGATGATTAATCACATAAGAAGGAGAAAAAAAAATTTACCTGTCGGTACAGTGTAATCATGTCCGCTCAGCAAAGTAACAGTGGCCTAATGGTGACCTCAGTAATAAAAAGAAGTGGAGTGTCCAGTACTATATATATATAATAGAATAAAAAGATATTTGTTTTTACTTATTATTTATTATATGTAGATTATATAATATAGTTGCTTAGATAAATATATAATGTAAGTACCTATAGAAGTTAGGCAAGATAATGCCACATCTTTAGAGGATTATACTATAATAAGGTAAATGTTTTGTAGATTAAGAAGTAACTAAGACTTATATCACCATGATATCTAGATAAGAGATTGATTAGATTAGACGGTCGATTAGACTAGTATACCCAGGGATCAGATAAAATATTAGTTCACTTTGTTACTGATAATTATTAATACTTGTTTTTTTATCTTTGGCTTAATAACCTTCTTCAATGACTTGTTTTGTTCCTTAATACATAGATGTTTTCCTAAACACTTATTAATATAGGAGAAATCGGGATCAAGGTACCACAATTAACATTGCTAGAAATTGTTTATTTCTATAGCATTGAGAACTTAATTTATTATTATATTTTATTTCATATATTTATCTATATGTACTAAATTATCTCATTTTCATATTTTATTATTTAAATTAATAAATAAATATGGTCACATGGTATTATCAGAATGTGTTTATTTAAAGGTATATGGTTGTAGTAGTAAAGTTATTTATATTTATTACTAATACTCATACACAGTTAAATATTAATTTTTAGGTAATTAAAATATGGTTTAAGTACAATAAAATGTCCTTATTTAGTCATATCAATAATAAAGATTTTTTTATGTTCAATATCAACATTTTAAGAGTTTTATTTATTCTGCTTAAATATTTTAAATCCTGATCTAACTTTCATTTTGATGTATGGCTGGTCAAGTATATAAGTATTATTAGAATTATTTATTCTTATTTGTAAATAATATAATTATATTTGAATTTCGTAACCCTGAGATATTATTATTATTTATTAATTCACATTTATAGTGTTTTCTTATATATTTAATTGTTATGTTTACAATAAAGAGTCTCATTATAGTGATTATCACATAGTATAAGTTAAGCAAATGTTTTGATAGCTAAATTGCTGTAGGTTATGCTCTTCATCATTTTTTCAGTTACAATATATATCAATGCACTACAATGTAGCATACGTACCTGATAATGTTATAAAAATATGAGTTGTAACATGAACACTCATGTGCATGTAAAAACAAGTTCAATAGATGAGTCAATATGTTTCTATATAGTGTATTGGTTTCTTTCACAAAATTTATTATTGATTTTTGTAATCAGTTAATTGAGCAGATATGCTAATAATATCAATATTATGAAGTATAATTATAATTAAGATTAGGATTAGGTGGGAAAGCTAGAAGCTAAAAGGTCAAATGGCTATTTTTTTGTGCTGCAATCTCTAATTTCTATAATGTATGAATTCCTTCTTGAAGTTAAAGAAGTACTAAAGTGATACAGCATGTTCTATAATAAGAAAAATGTTATCCTAATGAACTTTTAATAACATAGCTGAGTATTAAATACAACCTATACCACAGATATATATATATATATATATATATAATTTAAAATTAAATACCATTTGACACACAAATTTACATCAATCAGTGATTCTATTATAATAAATAAATTGATATAAAAAATTAAGGATAAAACTTTAATTATATTTTAATAAATAATTAATTTATCTTTTTTTCGTTAGATATAATAATATGGAGGGGAAGAAAAAATGGGTCTGTTTTCAAAATAGGAAAAAAATAAGGATACAAAAGAAAAATTATAAGCCCTTTATGACTTTATAAAAAAAATCTAAACCTTCAAATAAAGAGGATTCATGCAATGAACATGGACAAGGTTCATCTGTTGCTGAAGATGAGGTTTTGGAAAAAGAACAACCAACTCAAATTTTTAATGTAGAATAGCCTAATGAAAATTCTGATGAAGAACAGTCAAATGAAAATTTCAATGAAGAACAGTCAAATAAGGATTTCAATTAAGAACAACAAAACTTTTCAATTGATGAACTGGAAGATCCAGAAAATTGGTCTAAAATCACTGATAAACTTTGACTTACTTTTGTTGAATGTGGACCTATACAAAGGACAACATATTCTATCCCTGGAATTCTGAAGGAAGAAAGTTTAGTAATGTGTATTATAAAAAAAAGGAAAATGGTGAATTAGTATATAGGTCATGGCTAAGTTATTCACATTCAAAAAATAGTGTTTTCTGCTTTTCTTGTAAATTATTTTGTCCAACAAATTATAAAGACTCTGCATCAAATTTTGTATCACATGGTTATAATCAATGGAGAAATTTATCTATACACTTTACATATATGAAAAAAGTCTTGTTCACACAACACATATGAAAATGTGGTATGATTTAAAAACCTGACTGACAGATAATAAGATCAATGATGCTGCAGAAAATCAAAAACTTGTGGAATTGGAGAAAAAACATTAGTCAAATGTATGTGTAAGAATAACTGAAATAATAAAATATCTTGCTTTACAATGTTTACCTCTACATTGTACTTCAGATAAACTATATGAAAAAAATAATGGCAATTTTTTAAAATTAATTGAATTGTTCACTAAATTTGATTTAGTTATGGAGACTCATATAAATTGAATGCTAAAATCCAAATATAAGAGCAATTACTTGAGCAAAGACATACAAAATAAAATTACTCAATTTCTGAGTAATACTATTACAGATAAAATTTTGTCATTTCATTGGATTGGCTAAGTATTTTTCTATTATATTGGATTAAACTCCAGATAGAAGTCACACTGATCAAATAACAGTTATCTTTAGATATGTTTCCTGCAATGAAAAAGTATCTATTGAAGAGTATTTTGGTTTTTTTTTTTGGCAATTGAGAATTCCACAGGTGAAAATTTATATAATGTAATAATTAACAAACTGCAAAATTGGAATTTAAATATACCAAATATAGGAGTCCAATGATATGACAATGGGGCTAATATGAAAGGAAAGAAAAGTAGCCTGCAAAAATTAATTTTATATCAAAATCCCAGAGATTTTTTTTTATACCATGCACCATTCATAGTTTAAATTTAGTAGTTAATGATGCTGCAAAAATAAATTCAGAGATCATAAGATTTTTTGGAACCATAAAAGCATTTTATAATTTTTTCATGCTATCTATTAAGCATTGGGATATCTTAAAAAACACATTAAAACCACTTTCGGATACTAGATGGGAAAATTACGTAAATGATTTTCAACAACTGAGACATCAAGCAGGAGAAATATATGATGCTTTGTTGAAATATTCTCTGATGACAATTTTGATCAAGAAAGTAAACACAAATCTCAGATATTATGTACAAAATTAAAAGATGATCAGTTTCTATGTTCTCTTATTTTATGGTATGACATATTACATTTTATAATAATGTTTCAAAATCCTCAAACAAATATTTCACATGCTTTGATAGCCATTAAAAATCTAAAACAATTTTTTAAAAATTACCTTAAGATGTTTGTTACAATTCCTTACTTCAAACAGCTAAAAATCTTTGTGAAGATTTAGGAGTGCCTCACTTCAAAAGTAATAATGTAGTGGAAAAGGAAAACAAGTAAAATTTATTATTATAAACATCGAGATGAAGAACAAGAATTACCTGAAGAGAAATTCAAAGTACACTTCTTTTTCACAAAATTGGATATGACAATTGCATCTCTTGATGAGAGATTTATGCAAATGGAAATCCACAACAAACAGTTTGAATTTTTGTCAACTATAAATAAACTTGGTGAAGTTGATTTAGAAAAACTTAAAAAAGAATGTTTCAATCTACAAATTCATTTGAGTAACAATGACAATAATAAAGTCATAAATGGAGAGGAATTATGTCTATTTAAAAACTTATTTTCAAGTGAATTATCTTAATTCAAAAATCCACTTGCTTTTCTAAGTTACATTCATGAAAATGATTTGACCGTTTCATTTCCAAATTTGAACATATCAATAAGAAATTTTATTAACTCTTCCTACAAGTGTAGCTAGTGGAGAGAGCTCATTTTCGAAGTTAAAAATCATAAAAAATTGTTCACGTTCGACAATGACACAAGATCGGGTTGGTAAATTTGTCAATGACATATACAATATTCTAAATGTTAATGATATTGTATCTAAATTCAGTTCCGTAAAAGCTCGGAAAATAAATTTATAATTATATATATTATCTTTAATAAAACACTTTAAAGTGTGAATAAAATTACTTAAAATTTTAAAAAATTCTAAAAAAAAAAATTACTTAAAATTTTTTTGAGGGGGGGGGCGCAAATTATTATTTTGCATAAGGGCGTTTTAACCCTTCCTCAGACCCTGCTTTCATTCATGTGCAATTATTAAATGAAGACTGCTTTTGTGATAAAATTATTATCTGCTTACTTATAAGATTGTAGTTGATTATCTATCATTGTAGTTGATTATCTATCATGCTTAAATTATTTATCTTATAGTTATAAGAAAGATTTGGTATAAATTGTTAATAGGATATCCTGAGTGGCCCTAAAATCCCTTATCCACTCTTGGTATTCGAATGCTATTCTACTAGATTATTGTTTTATTTTAAATTAAGAGTTTCTATGTATTTTATTTTAATTAAAATATTTTCTTTTAAATTTATTATATTATTATTGTAAATTAGGTAGACATTATCTTAGGGGTAAAAATATGTTCATCATTTTTACTAGGATGCCATTCATTATTTAATAATTCACAAATAAAATAAAAGAATGAAAATTTTTAAATATTTAAAAATATTATTTTAGAAATATTTAAATAATTCTGAGATCTTACTATTATAATCCATGATCAAAAGAAATTGTTTTTGGCAAAATAAATTATTTTGAAAAATGAAGTGGCACAAATAAAACCTAAGAAATATTATTATCCGTTATCAAGAGTTTAGGAATTGTCGATCAGATCATTGCAATGAAATGTTGAAAATAATGGTTGTGAGATGTGTTATTATATTGGAGAGGTATAAAAATGTTATGAGAAAGAATGTGATATTTTAGGTCTAGTGGCCGAATATTCTAGCTCTCCACTGACGTGAGCCATAAGCTCGAAACCAGTTGGTCTGGAGATGAGAGTGTTCTGGATAGAGATTTTAAATATTTTCTCATACCGCACTTATTAATTAAGAGCTTGTTTGAGCTACTGGTACGCTCTCTGTATTGTATTTTTGTAATTACAACCTTATAAAAGTAATGTCATGTTATATATGACTTGCTTTTTTAATTATTATAACCTAACTACTCTTTAATACATGCTTTCAATATTAAGAGCATTTGTAAGAGTGATTTGAGAGTTCTCCTTTTAAAATTTATTAAATATTAATTAGCATATTTACAATGCTTAGTTATTAAACCAGCAATCGTCAGTTGGTCTTGATAATCTGGATCAACTGACGAGTGCTGGTTTAGCACGAAAGATGGATATTGATGATTATTTATCTTTTCGACATGTGTGTGATCAAGTGTATCAGCAGTATGAGATAGCGTGGAGAGTTGAGGATCGTGTGAAACCCCCATGTATTACATATTGGAGTGCAGGTATGAAAAAACCTATACTGTAGAAAAAATTCATATATTAAAATGCTTAGTTATTATTATTCTTATCTCTATGGCTCTTTTTATTATGGCATATATCATATATGAGAACTCTGAGCTTAGTCTATGTCGTCGTATTTATTTAAATCAAACCTTGCTATTTGGCGGACTTTTTATTACTTCATCGTACATTTCGCTTTCTCTAAGTTATAATATATAAAGTCAAAAATATGTTATATTTTTAAAAAAATCATCTAAATAATTTATTTGTATTGGAAAAAAGTTATTAAAATATTGATAAAATTCTTGTACTAAAAAAAATTCAATAATTATTATTATTCTCCTAATAAGGTACATTTTTATTATGCATCATTTAATATTTGGAAAATGTTAAAGAACCGTCTTTTATATATAAATTTTAGAAAAATTATAAATAGTCTTTGGAAAGTAAAAACAAAAAGGATTACAACAACTCAACTATCAAAGATTATTTGTGACAATAGCAGGCGAGGAAGGGTCACACTTGTAATCATAAAGTAATTTTCACACGAACTTTCAAGCTCCCTTCAGTTATCCACTCCATCTTATATATCCGATATACATGACCACATATATGTGAAAAAAACCTTGGAGTTTGAAAGTCTGTGCTCAAATCCCCTCTAAATTATATCTAAAGTTCAATATATACATACATCATACTTGAGATTTAAATGTTAAAGTAATTTTCAGTAAGCAATAAAGATGTTGGTTAAAAAAAATTCTATAAACTGACTCTTCCCAGCAGAAAGAATATATAAAGTCCAATATATATTTTCTGCACTATTTGATGATGCTGATTTTTGTTAATAGATTAGATCTCTGCCGAAAACTTTTATTGCCTCGTTTGTGGTTTCTTTTTAATAAATTCTTGCTAAAGTGCTGGAAATAGTATCATTTTTGGACGGAACAGCAACGATCTGCTTTAACACATGTATTTGTCTTAAGGCCTTTCATTCTACTCTGACCAAGAAGGAGATAAGTGTTTAACTAATAAAAGTGGTTAAAATGTACGTAACCTGCTAATCATAAGCAGGGTTAATTAAACAGTCATCATGGATCCAAGTTTTCTTTATGGTTAGAATGTTTTATTGTTAAATACTTTCCAACCTATATCCATTCAACCTGTTACAAGAAAGAAATCGGCAATAAGCAATGAAGAACGAATACTTTTTCTTTAATGTTTATTCTAAAAGGTTAATAGCTTTTTATTTATAGAAAGGATATTTCATCCAAGAGAATTATTTCTGAAAGTGAATTAATTTAATTATTTTACTTTAGCATTCTACTCTTTGGAACATAATCACTCTAAAGAGTTTTTTAAACTTAGCCTTTATTCTCATTCTAGTTTCTGAAGTAAGGATGATAACTGAGGGCAGAAAATAGTAGACTTCAGAGAAATTCTTAACTTTTAAGATTATAATTTTTGTCTTTGTCTGAAGCAGTATGTTTTAGTTAATAAAAGCCAGGGTGGAACTTGGCATTATAGGATTTTTTGACTAATAGAAATGATAAAAGACAATCGCTAATAAAACTTATTAATTGACAAGTATGCTCTTTGTAATAGAAGTGCTAATATAGAATAAGTAATTCTATTGAAGTCAGCAGGAAGAATTCTTGTCTATAAACTTTTTTTTTAGTTAACACAATTTTATTAAACAAATTCATTAAAAAGTTATATATATATTAAACAAAATATTATTTTATATTCCTATCTGATATTGATATTTGGTTTTTAAAGTGCTTTATAGTAATCAATAAAGCAAGCCATATATAAGCTTGTATTTACAAATATGTAATACAGAGAGCATACCAATAGTTCAAACAAGCTTTTAATTGATAAGTGCAGTAAGAGAAAATATTTAAAATCTCTATCTTTATTGATGTGAGATCTATTTTAATGAGTTAAAATAAAGATTTAAACTATAGAAGAGAAAATAAAACACATGTTCTCTCTAATTGTTAGCAAAAAAAACCTCTCATTTCAAGTTTTTAAATTTCTTTTGTTACTAGGATACTATTAGTTTTATAAAATGCTACAATTTGTCTCGAAGTTTTTTTCTTCCAATTACTATTATTAGATGAAAAATGCTGAAATTTAAAACAAGCCTAAAACATTTTGGAGTAATCATTTCATTTAAACCGATGAACTTTGAATTTTTGAAAATTTCTTTCTCTTTCTTAGAAGGAAGACATTTGTTCAAATGTTATGTTATTAAACAGAATTTTATCATTCATGATTAATCAAAATATAATAGATATCGCTACTCTCAGTTTTTTTTTTAAAGTTTTTTTTTTTAAGGTTGGTTAGAAAAGAATGGAAGGTGGCTATGGTTTATATAGCCACTGGAGATACTCAAATTATAATGGAGTGGAACAGTAGCATATATGAATGTCTAGTTAAGGATATACAAAGTTTTTTAAAAAAGGGGAAAAGAATAATGGTTATAGGGGATATGAATGGACATATTGAAGAAACTGATGATGTAAATAATAAAAATGGACAGCTTTTAACATTTTTTTGTCCCAAAGTGAATTTGAGTATTGGAAATTTATTAAATATTTATGAGGGACAATACACATTGTCTAGAAATAATATATTTCATACAATAGATTATGTATTGGTAGAGAAAGAGGGAATGAATAAAGTACAGAAAATTAAGATGTTTGATAATGAAGAGAAAGTATGTACTAGTGATCATAACTTTATTGCAATTGAAATGGTTAGTAATGTGATGGAGAATAGAAATAAAAGTAGAAATAATAGTGAAAGATGTGAATGGAGAGTGAATAGTAAGAATAAGTTGGAAGAGTATAAAATATAAGTTGAAGAAATCATGGAAGAGTTGGTTGGGGATGAGTATAAGGACTGGTGTAATGAAATAGAAAAAGTGGCAAATAGGGTTTTAGGTGAGAATATTCAGAAAAATAAATGTGATAAAAAATGAGAATTAATAAAAGTGTAAAAGAGAGGAAAGAAGCATGCAGAGAATATAAGTGTGCTATTAAGAACAAAGAAAGTGAAAAAGATATTAATGCTAAATGGGAAAAGTACTTAGAAAATAATAAGATGGCTAAAATAAATAATTATATAGGGAGAATGAAATTGAACAGTAAATTGTTGAAGGATATTAATAAAAGTGGAAGATATGGGAGTAAAAAATTTTGGAATTACATTAAAAGGAGAAATGTAGGGGAAAGAGAGATAGTATTACTAGATGATGAGGGAATAGAGTGTAGCTCTAGAGAAGACAGAGAGAGAATCTTTAATAGATATGTAATGGATATAGAAAAGATGTTAGATGTGAAGGATAGAGTAATAGAAAACATGAAAGCATATAGTAATGGGAATATTATGTTTACAAAAAATGAACTGAATGAAGTAGAGAAGATATTGAAAAGTGGAAAGGCAAGAGCTTTAGATGGATGAGCAGCAGAGATGGTAATGAATTTAGAATGTGGGGCAAAAGTAAAGTTATCCTGTTTTAATAAGATGGCACAGAATAGAGTTTTTCCAAGTAGTTGTAGTAATACAAGAGTAAGATTATTATTTAAAGGAAAGGATAAGGATCATAGAAAGTTAAATAATTATAGACAGATAGCAGTAACATCAGTTTTATATAAAGTTTTCTCATATATGGTGGCTACAAGAGTTGTAAAATGGATGGAAGAAAATAATGTAGTAGGGGAAATGTAAGGAGGTTTTAGATTAGATAGGCATATAGGAAATAGTTTATTTGTAGTTACACAACTTATGGATATGAGTAAGAATTCAGGTAGACAGTTATATATGAGTTTTATAGATATAGAAAAGACATATGATAGAGTAAATAGAAATATATTATGGATAAGTTTAGCAAATTTGGGAATGGATGAAGCTTTAGTGGATATTATTAAGAAATTATATGAAAATAATTACTATATATATATAACTATAATGACGTGAAAATTTTACAAATCTATTTAAATAATAATTGAACTGCCCTCTAGCTGCCAAGTTCGATAACTTTTTACAACAAGAGGGTACACTCTCGTATTGTAAAAAGTTATCGAACTTGGCAGCTAGAGGGCAGTTCATTTATTATTTAAATAGATTTGTAAAATTTTCACATGTCGTTATAGTTATTCATTATTAATATATATATGTCAAATAGGAAATATAGAATCAGTTAAAGTTAAAAATGGGGTAGGACTAAGGCAAGGATGCCCTATGTCACCTATTTTGTTTTTGTTGTATTTGAGTGAAATGGAAAGAGCAATAGAAAGATTAGGAAGAAGGATAGAGATACCGTTAATAGGTGGTAAGGGAATATATACTTTGTCAGGTATTTTTTTGTGGATGATATATTTTTGTGTGCAGAAAAAAGAGAAGATATGGAAGTTATGCTGAGGACATGTGCAAGAGTCGGTAAAGAGATGGAGATTAAATTTAGTGAAGAAAAATACTGGGGAAAGAGAATATGTAGAATTTTTATTGGCGGATATAAAGTTAAGTGTGGTGAATAGATATAGTTATTTGGGAATTATCTTAAGTAATCAAAAAAATTGTTTGGATGAATGAGAAAAAAAAAAGATAAATGAAGCAAAGAAAAAAAAGGGATTGATAAAGAAATTAACAGTGTTTCCATATAATAAATATCAAGAATTATATGGAAGGGAGTTGCAGTAGCAGGATTAACATATGGTGATGATGCATTACATGTTAATAAAGCAGTATTAGATTATTTAGAAAAAGTACAAAGGGAAGTAGGATGACATGCATTGGATGCAGATGTATGGACAGCAAGGGAGGCAATTCAAGGAGAAATGGGATGGTCAAGTTTTTATATGAGAGATGCAAAAAGTAAAATGAAAATGTTTGGTAGATTGCAGTTTATGGATAATAAAAGGATAACCAAAATAGTATTTAATTGGGTTATGAGTAAAGGACAGGCAACAAGTAAAATGAAAATGTTTGGTAGATTGCAGTTTATGGATAATAAAAGGATAACCAAAATAGTATTTAATTGTGTTATGAGTAAAGGACAGGCAACAAGATGGGTGAGAAAGGTAATGCGGTATGCAAAAGATTTGGATAAAGAATTTATATCAGTATATTTATACGAAAGATGAGATGATTGTGTTAGGAGGATTGTTAAGTGTTATAGTGGTAAGGAATGGGATAAAAAAATAAATTTATTAATAAAGAATAGGGAGTTAGAGAGATGGAGAACTAGTATAGAGAGTAAAAAGAGTTTAAATATATTTAGAAATAAATAGAATATTAGGTGTGAGTTAATATATAATAATAGTAAGGAAAGTAATTTATTGTTTAAGGCTCGAACAGGATCTTTAGCAACAAGAGAATATACATGTAAATGGAAAAATATGGGTGATTTAGTTTGTAAATTATGTAAGGAAGGAATAGAAAATATTAGGCATTTGTTAATTGAATGTAAATGCTTGAAAACAGAAAGGGTACAAATAATGAAGTTAAGGAAGAATAAATATAAAAAAGTGATTATACAAAAAGTGGATTATTGGTTTTTATGCTGGGTTTGGGAAAAGATAAGGGGGATTTAGATATAAATGCTATAGAGTTGACAAAGATTATGTTGTGGAAATGGGGTGGAACAGAATATGGAAAAATTTAGAGTGGGGAATGGAAGATAAAGTGGCTAATAGGTTTCTCTGGGCATAGTTGCTGAGAGATTCCTGATTCCATTTAAGGAGAAGTCACAGTGCATCACATCACATAAGTAATTTTATTATTGGTAGTAACGCTCATAAAAAAACAACTAAATTTTAATGTGAATTAAAAAAATTCTGCTGTCAACAATTTATTCTAACCTGTGCAGACTATTTCTTTAAGATAATTCATTCCCTAAATATATTTTAACTGAATAATGTAATATTAATATCAATATTAATGCTTATTGAAACCAAAGCATAGTGCTTTTAATTTTTCTTATCCTTTTCAACTGACACTGACTCACTGCAGGATGAAGATTTCTCCAATCTCTAGCCTGTCTTCTTCATATCAAACTAACAAATTTTCTTATTTCATTCATCTATTTCACATATGATTTCTTTCTAGATAATTTGCAACCTCTTTACCAATATATCTAACTCATTTTAATAATATGATAATACCATTTTTTTACTCACTCATGTATTTTGTTTTTAATCTTTTTCTATTATTTTTAACATATAACTTTTTATACTTTGTTGAGTGGTATAAAATCTTTGTATTAGTCTTCTAGCAAATGACTAAGTCTCAGATACATAAGAAAGAACATGTAAAACACATTATTAAAAAATCTTTTTCAAACACAAGATCAAATTTCTTTTAATACCAAGTTATTTCTACCAAAGGCACTCAGTTTAATTCTATGATTAATTTCATCCATTATGTTTCCATCTGTATTAATAATCTGACCAAGATACTTGTTAACTTCTTATTCATCATTATCAATCTTTATTTTCTTCTCTTGAAAAAATACATTGAACAATATTTTAATCTTTTTACAATCATCTTTAATTCTATTGTCTTATATTCATCTGATAACCCTTAAACATTTCCTGAAATTCGGAAGCATTATTTGCAAAAATAACCACATCATATGCAAAATCTAGATGACTTAAATGATCTTCACTTTTATTCCCTTAGTTTTCCACTTTAATCCACAAAATATTTCTTGTAAAACTGCTGAAAAAGGTTTTGGAGATATGAAATCACCTTATCATACATACTTCTCAGTGTTTATCTTCTTAGTCTTATTATATAATCTAAGCATTGCTGTTGTGTTTTAATAAATATTTTTCAGAATATTACAATTTTTTTGGACTATATCTTGATGATTCAGTACTTTAATTACTATAGAAATGCTTATAGAATCCAATGCTTTTTTATAATTGAAAAATCCAAAGCATAATGGCAACTCATATTCATTGGTTCTTTTTATTAGGATAATCAAAAATTGGATATGATGTACTATGCCAAGCACTTTTAAATTTAGGTCTTTCTTTTGGTGAGTTAAAATTCAAACTTGACTGCAGACAAGTTAATTATCTTGTTAATTTTTTTTTTATATAGAACTGATAAAAGACTCATAGGTCTGTAATTTCTTACATCTTTATCACCATTTTTAAAATATTAATATTATTATTACATTCATTCCAATCATCAGATATATTTTCATCATTTAGACATTTGGTATATAATTTTGCCAACAATTTTTTTATATATTTTTTCACCAGATTCTTTTAACATATCAATTATAATTCCATCAATATCAGAAGCTTTTCCTTTCTTCATAGATTTAATTGTATGACTTACTTCTTCATTTGAATGCTGGACATTTCAATAGCTAGAGTAATTATAGGAGATACTTTATTTTTTTTTTCTTCCTTATTGCTATGTAATTCTTTATAGAATGTTTTCATACATTTCATAATGTCATCTCTCTTTTTAATAATAATTTAATCTTTTCTTCTTATTGCAGAAATAAATTTTCTATCAATATCAAGATATTGTTTTACAGTTTTGTGATAGCTATCATTGATCATTCATGGCTATGTTTTTTTATTTTATTTTTTTAACATTTTGCAAAACTCTAGATATTCAATTTTTCTTAATGGATCATTTTTATATACTTTCATATTCCTTCTTTCCTGTATGCATTGTTGTGTCTCAGTAGAAAATTTACTGGACAATTATAGCTTCTTTATATCAGCTTTCTTTGTTGCAGTTTTTAATAATGCACTGGTTATCTTTCTATTAATTTCATTCAAATCTGAATCATCTTCAAAATCTGTCAATATTTTAAAATAATTTGCAAGTTCTAACTTAAATTCAGTGGAATGTTTCTTGAGATTAGGAATATCAATTGTAAATATTGTTTTCTTAATAATTTTTATCTCTCTAGTTTCACATTAACACATATGTTACCTCATCAATCAATGATAATTTCCTGTGTTGAATTTATTAAGAACATTACAACCTTGAAATACATACTTTCAGTTAGTCAAAATACAATCCAATTCTGCTGTACCTTCATTTGGATGCTTCATGTTCAGTTTAGCATTTTTTTTTTCAAAGAAAAAAATTCAGCATAGCGTTTTTTTCTTTTTGTGTAAACTCAGCAAGTCTGTGTCCTCTCTCATTTCTAACATCATATCCAAATTTACCCACAGCACTTTCATCTTTCAATTGTTTATCAATTGTAGCATTAAAGTCTTTCGTGACAATTTTAAAATGTTGTTTGGTCTGATCAAAAGCTTTTTTCACATTCGTATAAAAATCTTTTACATCCTCGCTTGCAATGAGAACTTGCTTTGGCATATATCGGAATTATTCTGCATTTGATATCTTTCATTAATTTGAATATCTAATCCTGCTACTCTATCTGATAGTTTACATCAA
This sequence comes from Epiperipatus broadwayi, assembly GCA_028023455.1. Taxonomy (NCBI): domain Eukaryota; kingdom Metazoa; phylum Onychophora; class Udeonychophora; order Euonychophora; family Peripatidae; genus Epiperipatus; species Epiperipatus broadwayi. Next base: position 5,735,577 of record JAQFVV010012460.1, on the reverse strand, counting down.
TCTTCACAATGCTGTTTTTCCATTTTTTTACTTTACAATGAATCCCGCTCTACTCGTGCTTCTATTATTTATGCCCTTTTAGGAAAGTATGTGGATCACTTTTTAAATCAATTGTCTCTTCATGTTTCCTTCTATCTTCATAAATTCCGGCAATGATCCATTTAATACTAGACAGTTTTTCCAATTTTGTACAGTCTTCCTTCATTTGAAAGTGATCTGTAGTTGAATGTATCTAAATTAAAAATCGTTATCGAATGAAGCCTAAGTCCGCAACCAAGGCATTCTTAGCACTCCCAACCTTGGCTGCTAATCGCTGCCTTGACTGACGACTTTGTACATATATGAGCGTGCGTCAATTTATACATTTATTTTAAATGATATTGTGTTACTATATATTCTTTACTCTCGCGATTCATTTCAGAGATTCTGTTCATTTATAAGCAAACATAATTTACATTTGACTTCATTTTTTTAAAATCAAGAAATAAATATTTATTACAAAAAATCCATATGGAATATTAATTTAAAATATTTTTATTTATTGGCTTTTATTTCTATTAATTATAAAAATAAAGCAATCTTGCTATAAACTTAAAAATGTTTCACAGTCTCTTTGAACCCATGCAAAAATAAATGCTGCATTTCAAATATATTCATTTTAATTATTGTTATTTGATGTGGATATGAGCGTTTATATATAATAAATTGTATGGCGGTTTTGTTCCGTGTAATCTTTATACATGTCATTTTTATTTATGTACAAAAAAAATACTCTTTTTGTATAATCGAATCAAAAATTTATTCTAGTATAAACTCGATTATTTTTTAATATTATATATATGTGTGTATAATAATTATACACATCAGTAAAAAAAAACAACACAACAGTTCTTTGAAAGTTTACTCAATTTACCAACAGATACGTAAGCATCCTTGGCGTTGCGTATTTAATTGAAACGACAGTGTGAGACAGCTTTTTTTGGGGGGGGGCAGATTATAATTGGTATATAGTCTGTATATATATTTTTTCAATGAATAATTCCCCCCCTCCCCTCTTCTTTTTTTTTTAAAAAAAAAATCACTAAGCAGGAAAAAGAAATAAAGCTTTGATAAATAGAACGCATCCTAATAGTAGCTTATTGTTAAAAAAACTGTAGAGTAAAGCTTTAACCAAGGTAACAGGATGAAGCGTTTGGAAAAAAGAAAATTTATTTTTCCTGCAGCAAACTGCGAACTTCTAAACATAATTAAAAATAAATTGACTAGAAATATTGCTGAATTGTTTCAAATTAAAACTAATGTTGTTGTGTTTTTTTTTTAAAAAAAATAATATTGATTGCTTTGCAAAATTAATTTCTTCTATGGTTAATGAAAATTTCGCTTGGAACCCCTTCTTTCTCCCTCCTTTTATGCCGATTAATGGCATATAAAAAGAAATGACATTATAGATTTCATTTTAGAAATCTATTTCCGTATTCAGTCAATTCGTTATTTAATATTAGTAGCTATGAAGAAAAAATACTGACATTGCCAAATATGTCTCTTTTCCAAGGTTGAAATTTATATATAATCCAAAACATTTCTTTTCTAGTTGCTAATGAACCACCTATGGGCATACATCTATATTTTAATTTGCTTTTTAGCTATTTCTATATCGGATCGAAATGTGCATTTAGAAACAAATTGAAATTTTACATCATTTTCGTAAGTGTACGCTTGGGAAAATGTAATTTTTAAAATATATTTTTAAAATTAAATGTAAAAAAAAAAAATGAATAAAGAAATGTGGAAAAAAATATTGGAGAAACCAAATGAAGAAATGGCAAAATAAGTAATACTACAGAAACCTCAAAGGGCAGATAGCATTCAGTTTTTTATTTATTATTTTTACTGAGGATGCTAGAAGGTAACCTCCAACGACTTTGTTTTCAAATTCAATTATATCAAATATTTGATTACGTGTTTGGAATTTAAAATAGCAAAATAAAGCCAGAAAATTGCATTGCAGCATTAATCTGACTTGATAATTAGCAAAGTATTAATTAACATAAACATAATTAGCAAAGTATTAAATATTCTTGGACAGAAAACACTTGTATGATTTATGCACTATATTTCATTTTAATAAATAACGCTTGTGAAATATTCTGATGATTGTACAATAGAAATTGAAATAATTAGGCAGAGACAATTCTGAAGTACTTTCTGATAGCTGCATTCCAAGTTAATAAAGTGATTAAGCAAAAGCAATTTAAAAAAGTCATGGTATAGGAGGAGTCAGTGGAAGTTATGACAAACTATGGTAACCACACTTAAAGTATGATTATCAAAATCAAAAGGAGTGGTTGAATAACTAGAGGCAACTTTAAAACATTGTTCACAAACAATCTGTCATGATATAGGATCGTGGAATAACTAGGCATTGGTATCATGATAACTATTTTGGGAATTAATCTAAAATAAAGAAATATGATGTTAAAACAACTATAATTAAAAAAAATCAATACATATATATTGAAAACTATATTTACCAGTAACTGACACTAGTTGTGTAGCACCTATTGAAACAATATAGTTTTGTACCCTATTTTTCTTTTCTGGTAAAGAGACTGATTAATAAAAGTAGCTAAGTTTGAATTTTACTTTTAAAAATGATTTAATGTAATGGCAGCAATAAATCTTTCAATTTTTTTAAAGGGCTGTAATATAAATGAACATATTGATGTTATACAAGAGAAGATTTGTGAGTATTAATGATAACATTGGCTTTCAGTGGTCACATGAATACAATTTCTTCAGAATACTTTATTATAAGGTTTGTTTCTTTATTGTAGTAATAAATAGACTCTATCAAGTCTATTCATTTATTTACTGCTTCTCATTTTTCTCAATCTAACTTTCTTAAACCTTACACATTTTAAAAATATTATCTCATAATATTATTAAAAGTTAAATTTTTTTATATAAGATTACATGTGCTTTAACAAGAGTTCAGAAACAATCAAAAGTCTTTGCCAGTACAATATTTCATCATTCCATTTTTATTGTTTGTTTATCTCTTTTTCAACTATTACCTTCATAGAAAGTCACAGGAAATATCCTAGTTTGATAATAATTCTGATCTTTGTTTTTTAAAATATATTCTTACATCTAAATATTCATTCATATATTTTAGTGCAACTCATCTTATTCTTAGCCTGTAATGAATCTTTGGTTGTTTATCTCATCCCTGGTATTCACCTTGAGATGGCGCTATTTCTAGGTCAATTCCTAGAAATATACCATTTCACCGGCATTCACCCAACAAACAAGGAAATTTTCTATGCTATAAATGCAGAAAAAGAGTTCTCACATTATGTTGGGCAGTGACAGAAGCCAACACAAAGAGACTTCTTTCTATGATAAAAACAGAAAGAGTTTCCGACGGCTGCCGGTTATGGCTTTTTTTTCCTATGCTAAAAGCAAAGAGAAATGCCATTATTGGTTGCCGGTAGTTGATTTTGTTATTCATTTTCTCGTAATAGTAGAATATCTATTTTCTCTGTAGTTTGTGTGTGTGTATTTGAGCCAGTCATAGTTTTTTAAAATTTGATTAGACATTTTTTTTTTTTAATGTGATGTAACTTAGTTTAGTGTTGTAAGATTATTAATAATGACGTGAAGCTTCCATGAGGAATGTGTAACCCTCAAAAAGTTATTTGAAAGAGTACACACCAGCATTTATTTGACAATCATGTGACAAATAATGTTCTCGCAAGAATTCATTCAATAACAAGTAAGATGGCCACCTCTAACTCGGAGTATTTGAAGCTGTGGGAATTGTTATCAATTGAAGCCAGCACTGTGGTGTATTTGCAAAATAAAAATACCCTGTTGAAAGAGAAAAAGTGTCTTTGTGGTGAGGAAATGTGAATTGATGCTAATAAAGATCTGTTATGTCCGCCAGTTATAATACTCACTGGCGAACAATCTATGCAGTAAGCCAACCTTGCCCTGCCTATATATTCATACAATAATCATAATCATGGAGACTAATGCCGGTAGAATAAGAAAAGCAGATTTAATTACAATACATTAATATTTACATGAATACATTAAAACAATCATTATACATTTATGTCAACAAACCTGAAGGTATACCAAAATAAGAAGAATAAAGATCTCTGCAACCTACTTTATAGTCCCTATATGCTGACTCTTGGATGTTCAGAGGCCAGCAGTCCACTCTGGGGCTACTGTGCTAAATAAGAGACATTCAGTGCCTTTCACAGTTCATCTGCATCGGTAGAACTCCCAGTTTGTAAGTGCCCGATGCTTTACACTTTCACTCATTTCACCAGTTCTGATTTTTATGGATTTTATTGGTCAAAAAACATAGTAATTAGGGCAAAAAAATCCTCATATTAAACCGCATTTAAGAAATCCTGTAAACTTAAGACCGAAATAAAAACCATTGTAGATAATATTTTACCTATTAAGATTATTGTTTTAAAATTACAATTTTTAGTTAGTGTGACACCTGTTGCTGTTTCTTTGTTACAAAATGTGGTTTGTGTTTAAGCAAGGATGTAAAGGGTGAGGAATTATCAAGAGACTGACTCTCATTTGATAACTGTTCGTCTATCTTAGTCTACCGTTGATAACACATCGCAGCTCAATACATTATTAAACATGGATTTAAGAATAAAAATAATAAACGAAGAAACTGAAGTCGCATTTGAAGTTTCCAAAAAAAGTTATCGAAATATGACTTACATAAATAAATTCTTTTAATTATTATTATACAATAATTATAATAGTATTGTCTAACAATTTTCATTTATAATGAACTTTAGTTAAACAATTGCAATAATAAAAAATAAACAAAAACTCTTTATATTATTTTTAAATACAAGTATAATATATATACTTAAGCTAGACATAATTAGATGGTATTTGAATCCAGATTTTCAATCTTTTTTAAAAAATATATAAAGTTATTAATAAAGGTAATACTTTGCAAATGCTTTATATCATTTTATATAAAATAATTACATTTCTAATAAATATTTATTTGTTTTCTCTTCTATTCTGCTTCATCTGAATACAAAAGCACTCGGCATCTTTTTAGATATTATGCTCAGGCTAAAGACAAACTCCACAGTTGACTGATAGTGGAATAAATTTTAGATATGAAGGCCAACTGTAAATAACAAATAAACAGTAAACCAAACAAGAGTTCTTGCTGACTTGTAGGATAGGATATTTGTTCATCAATGACTAGGGACTGTTTCTGATACAGTTTTTCTTATCTGTCTCTTTTCTTTCATCAGTCACTTATGTTATTGTAGGGTCTAGTCATCATGAGCCTTTGACACCATTGGATATCTTATATCAATTGTGATAATAAAATTGTGTATTTGTACAACAACATTTCCATTATTTAACTACTACACATATTTTCTGGCTCCAATTTTCTTTTTTTTTTAATCTCAAGCTTTCAAGAATTAAGAAATCAAATAGCTGGCAGTCTTTTGTTGTTTTATATATATATAAACTTAAGAGCACGCTAAAGCTCTAACCAAGCTTTTTTTTATTATTATGATAAATGATATATGCTCAAAGCAGTGTTATAACTAATGAGTTATTTAAACTGAATTTGAGTGAGATAGGAATTTTAGTTAGCAGAGATTTTATGTTCAGGCACTTCTATTTTAGGGCTCTTCTTGCCTACTATGAAAATGGAAGAACCTAAGAAATATGATCTAAAAATGGTCTATCTCACACAGTCTGGCTAAGATGTTGCACCTGATGGATTACTCACTTCAGTGACAGGAATAATAGGAGCAGTAATAATAATATTAGTAGTCATGATAAAATGGGGGGTAATTATAGTACAAATGATAAATGTTGTAAATGTATTTTTTTAAATATAAAAACATGGTATGTGTGAACTTCACTCAATACAAATTCTTCAAGACCAGAACAGAAGATTACATTAATGACTAAGGAACTGTCTAGATTTAAGATCACTACAAGCTGTTTTTAGTGAAACTCATCTCCCAGAGGAAGAAAGTTTAATAGAACAGATGAATGGATACAATTGTTTTTGGAAAGGCTAATCAGTCAATGAATGAAAAATGCATGGTATTGGAATTGCTGCAAAGTTTAATTTAGTATCTTCTATTACTGGAATTCCTCATTGTATCAATGAAGGCTAATGGAGTTACAACTCATTCTGCATAATAGTATTAGTGCTCATATTGTTAGTGCCTATAATCTCAACCTTAAATTCTGAGAATTAAACCACTAAACATCACATGATCACCATTTCTTATGCTGGCTTATTACTGTTATTAAAACAGTCGGAACTCTCCATACAATAATCCCACTCAGTGCAAAAGCTAGAAACTAGTCTGGGAATATTGAATGAGTAGGCATTAGAAAGGGATTTTATGCACAAGTCTTCTGGCATCCATTGATTACTCTGGCTTGCACTGAATGGCACTACTGTATGGAGAATTTTGCCTGTTTAAATTCTGAGAATTCAGAAAAGGAAAGCTTTTACTCCTTGTTGGATAAAATTATTATAACAATACCATTAAAAAATCAAATTTTTCTTCTTGGAGACATTAATACACTTATTGTTGGACAGGTTATAAATTTGTGTTCAAAGATTAAAATGATAGTTAAAAAATAGATATCATTCCAATAATATTCACAGGAAAACTGATATTTGTTCTTTAGAAAAATTTAGTAATGGCAATAAATTTCAACAGCTATTAAATACTAAAATTGCTAATTTAGATCTTTGAGATTGTTGTATTACTAAAGCTTAGAATTCTCCTAAGGAGTGTGTTATGGATACAAATAAACCTTTCAAATGAAAACAAAAAATCATTCAAAAAGATTTGATTTTAAAATAAAATATATCTGCTGTAATATACATATCTCTAAGATAGTGGAGCTCTTTATTCACACATATATATTGTAAGAATGATTTATAACCCTGACACACCATCAAATGTTAGCCCATACTACCAGCTGGAGCCATGTAAAATATTTGCTTAACCAACAAATTGTCAAGTAATTTATCAGTATTATTATTTTTATTTTCTAATGCATATATATACAATAAACATATTATTTTAAAAAAAAAAATAAAATGAAGCTAAAATACTAAATTCCACAGCAATTTAATGTTTATACTGTAAAAAAAAAGAGATTATATATATTAAAAAAAATAAACAATTAGAATAAACATTAATTGAAATATCAATCAAACATATATGTACGCTAACACAAAATCAAAATGTATTGTATGTCATTAATTAAGTTAGAACTATAACCAAGATTTTTACGTAAATCTCACAAAACAATGACCGAATCTAAATTTAGTCACATAGCAACCAACTGTGGAAACGAAATTAAAATATTCATAAATGATTGTTTTAATTCCAACTACCATATATAATGTCTGCTTAACAAAGAAAGTCACAAGATTCAATATATCAAAAAATGAACTGCATACTATATAAAAGCAGTACGAATCTTTATACTGTTTCTTTTTAAAATAATGCACTTGCTAAACGAAAATCAACTTTCTTATGCTTGAAAATTCGAATGCAAAGATGGATGTACATATTCGGAATTAAATCGTTTTAAAACAACATTAAAAATTATCAGAAGTCAAACTCTCAAAGTAACTAAGTCAATTGGAAGAAATAGAAAGATTTTTATTATTCTGTGTTTAAGAAACTTTAATTTTATTCACGTAAAAAGAAAGAAAATAAATAATTGTTTGCTTACATATATACATCGCTACTAAATACCTAATTGAAACCTCATAAACTATACATATATGTAATACAATGTGTTCCTGCTAAAAAGTTCAACACCATAGAGAATATAACGCCACCACCAGAGCCATGAAAGCATAGAGATTTCATTTGCCTATTTATATGAAACCTGAAGAACATTCATTGTCTTTGATAAAATGCCTCCGTATAACTCAAGAGAAATTAACTGGAGGAGACCGCTGTCTTTTAATCTAAACAAGAGATTACCACTCTTCGAGGGAGCGGTGTTTCATCTTCGTCCAAGGAGACTTACCTTAAAATAAAGAATTTTTTGATGTAAAGGACCTTCCTACCAGACTCATCAAACTTTAAGTGATATAGTTGAATGAAATTTTCATTTTTATTGTGTATTGTAAATTTTTCTTTCAATTTTCGCTTCCGCACTTGAAAGCAAATGTGTCCACATTTTTTGGAAAAGTTCATTATGATGGCAAAAAGGGAGGAAGTTATTAGATTTAACTAGATTTTTTTTTTTTTATTTGTATTAAATAAAACCTAGAGCCGCTTGACTTTCCAACCCAACTAACCTTGACAGCATAATATGAAATAAAAGGTAAGATTTTTCAGTAAAATCTCACATTCCGCAATGCACTATAAATTATGACAGAGTTGATGTTAGCTGGTGTATTGTTAACTAATCCTAGTTATGTATTTCTTTTGTGTAACTGATTTAACAACCTTGCATGGATGCTTATTTTCTCATAATGTTAGGGACATTTATAAATAGAGGGTGGCTCCCAAGAAGATTCACCACCATCGATATAACTGGACAACAAGGATTTTTTTTAATAATGTGTCTGTAAATAGATTTAATTAGCCAGTTAGAATCGTGATTGTGTTTATATCAATATTATATATTTGTCTTTGTAAATAATTGGTCAAGTGCATGAATTTCTACCATGGGTTGAGGGATGAGGATTTTATTTTCCTTTATATATCATTATTAGATAACATTGTGGTAGAAGCTCATCCTTGACATAACAGATAATATGATTCAGGATGATTAAATATTTGTTTATTTTATTTTTGTTTTTAATAAATGTTAATAGAACTCGTTATTTTAATCTGGTCTCTAGCTCATCATTATTCATATATCTGCCACCAGCATTATTATCATAATTATTCTTATACCTATCAATATTATCCTTATTATTTAGAAGAAATAAATGTATATATTCACGTCAATTGTTGTGATAGTTTTTAATATATACATATATGCACACACGCACTTTGTTCTATGTGTTATGATATTTGAATATGCTTATAGAGTTTGATGATCAAGTATCACCTGTATAGAGATATAACAACTGATAATTGGTGTGATTTTGTTTCCTGATAAGACAGTCAAAGCAAGTATTCTCTGAGTTTGAATACTGTGGTATAACAAGGCCAGAAAGGGGTGAGGATTGGATGAACTAACCCAAATTTTATCTAGGTCAATAAAAAAATACAGAGTTAGTCTATTGGAAGTAGGTACAATCATAAGTTATGTATTTCATCACATGATCATTTGCATCCTATCTGAAGATCTAAAGTCTGACCATAGTAAGATGCACCCCCCCTATTTCCTGAATAAATCTGCCAACCCATTACAATATATATATATAAATGCAGTGATACATATATAACTGTGTTAATGTTCATATATATGTACTCAGGACAGATTTAAATCTGGCACAGATAGAGCTATGGTGAAAAATAGGTGAAACAGATATGAGAGCAGGAATATACTGTTTCAATATAAAATAATAAAATAGAAATTCATATAACACTTACAATACTAACCAAAACAATCAAATTTTAGCAAAATTCTTCCACAATTATGATTTCATCAATTATCAAATTGACCTTTTCAAATGAAATTCAACTAAACATACCACCAATATATACCAAAAAAATTACCCTCCCCATCATTCCCTTCAAAACTCAATTTCATTTAACATTAAATGATGTCTTTATGAGATTGATGACCTCAGATTCAAAATATTTTATCATCAAAGTTTTTTTTTCTTTTTTAATTCACTTTTTCCATAAAAGATAATCTCTGCATTGTCAAATAATATTTTCATGAATATTTGAAGCTGAGTTATTATATTAATTTTTAACTCTACTCTTATGAACTTTAATTCTTTCATTAAGACGTGCAATTGTTATAAAATTTATATAGATCAGAGTAAATTAAGTCTTAATGGAAGAGTAAAGTTCATAGGAATAGAATTAAAAATAAATACAATAACTCAGCTTTGAATATTCATCAACTGAATATATGTCATAAAATATTATTTGATAATGCAGAGATTATCTTTTATGAAAAAAAGTGAATTGAAAAGAAGAGTAAAAGAAACTTTGATGATAAAATATTTTGAATTTGAGGCCATCAATCTCATGAAGCCATCCTTTGATGTTAAAGGGAGTTGAGTTTTGAAGTGAATGATGTGGTTATTTTGTTTGATATGTATAGGGGTATGTTTAATTAAATTGGACTTGAAAAGGTCTATTTGTTAATAGATGAAACAATGGTTGTGGAAGAATTTTGGTAAAATTTTGTTGTTTTGGCTAATATTGTAGTGTTATATCAATTTCTATTTTATTTTTAATTTCCAGTATAGTATTAATCAATATTTAATTTTTAATAAAGTAATAAATATCTATGGTAAATAAATCTCGAACAGATGGAGGTTCTAGTTTTGTTTTATGAATGAGTTAAAAACTATGAATTTACACACATATAAGCCCCCCTCCCACTTAAATATTTCTATTGGTATTAACTTCTTTTTGTATCTCTAGGTTTTCAAATGTTTTTTTCAGATTTCAATTCTATCTATTCTTTGAACAACATGTGTAAAGTAATACAGCCATCCTATAAATTTTGCAATTACATCATTTGATACTGGTATAAATTTTACAAGGAATTAATTTGGCCTTTTGCAATCTAAGTAGAAAATACATCATAGAAATCAAAGTCATAATCAACTTCATTATTTTCAACCATTATTGATCCAGTGCAGGATGAAGACATCTCCAAGTTTAACTCAGATTTTTTATTAGCTTCCCTTTTTCATATCACATCAGTAAACTTTATTTTCTTCATTCATTTCACATGTGGTCTCCTTTTAAAGGCTATTTGCAATATATTAGGATCTAAATTAAAATATCAACTGTCTATTGCTATCTTTTATTCAATCTCTTAATTTTGTCAATGGCATTACTGATCTCTCTCTCTCTCTCTCTCTCTCTCTCTCTCTCTATATATATATATATATATATATATATATATATATATATATATATATATATATATATATATATATATCTGTCACCTGTGTATTTTATTCTCAATCTCATCTTACTCCTAATATACACCTTCCTATATTTCACTAAATGGTCTGAAACCTTCATTTTGCACTTCTGATAAGTGTACAAATCTCAGATTTATAAATAAAAACTGATAATACATATCTATTAAAAACTTTTTTTCAATAACATGGGTATATTTCTTTATAATATTAAATTATTTCTAACAAAAGCACTCCATTCAAGTTTAATTCTATAATTAATTTCATCCATTATGTTAAAAAAACTCACTGAGCACTATTTAATCTATTAAACATCACATGATCACCATTCTTTATGCTGTCACAAGCTGATAATATAGAGGCAAAACTTCCATATAGTAGCACCCCTTAATGCAAGCCAGAGTAATCAATGGATGCCAAAAGGTTTATGCATAAAATCCCTATCTAGTGCCTACTCATCCAATATCCCCAGACTAGTTTTTAGCTTGTGGCTTTTATTAGTGAGTAACCTTGGATCTGAGACCACTATCTAGATCTTAGGAACTAATGCAACTCTCCAGCAGCCATCTTTTGCCTTTTTATTTAACTATACAGCCTTGAGTCCAAAATGAAAACACAATATTTTCAATTCAAGTTTATTTTCTTATATAGTCACGTAGATCTGAACTCAGTTCAGCATTTATACATTTGGGTGTCTTTGGTTTTTTTTAATAACCACAGACATTATAATCCTATAGGGCAGGATTGATGGTAAACCATTAAACACCACTTGATCACCATTTTTTATGCTTACACAAGTTGATAACACAGAGGCAAAACTCTTCATATAGTAGTGCCACTCTGATCAACAATGACTCATTTGATATTAGAAATTTATTTTCCTAATTCATGCAAGTTCTTTGATTTGAAAGTGTTCTGCAAATGTAAGTACATAAATAAAAGATGGTAATTAATGACAGTCTAGCAGAAAAGAGATTGTTAGCACCCTTTGCTTCTAACTAAAAGCCATTATTTTGGCTGCTGACTTTACATTCCTATAATTTAATTTTGTCTATTATCCTTTTTGAACAGATATTGCAATTATCATTTACACACTTTGATTTTGCCTTCAACAAATTCAAGTGATATATGAGTTAAAAATTATCATGCCATTGAGAAGAATGACCATGGTGATTTTTGATTTTCAACTCAGAAATAAAAAGTTATCAAACTCATAATTCTAGTTGATGTAGATTGGTGAATATCCTATCTATGTTCATTTACTATGTGTATAATCACATAATAATAATAATAATAATAATAGATATAATGACAAGAACATATGGAGTGAATGTTGGGAATCTGCCCTATTTTATTTCTTTAAGGCTTCAAAGAGGAAGTGAAGAGTTTCCTTTTAATTGACAGTAAATCCAAAATAATACCTCTTTTGTAAAGAGTAAAATTTTGTATATTTTATTCCAGCTTAAAATATATAATAGATGTATAATGTTTGTATTGATAAAAAAATATAAATGGTCTCTTTGTGAACATAAGAATAACTATCTTCATTTTTTTATTTCTTTGTTTTATTAGATGCCATACCATTTCTAACTGTATTTCTTCAAACTTCATTTTATTTTCCTAAACAATTAAACAAAATTACAAATAGTTACCAGGCTCTCATACTTATGGGTATTTTTGCTAAATTTCTAGGCTTGGTTTCTTTGTGGACACCATTCTGACAATCAAATTATGTTTTAGGTTTTGCTTTATGTAAATATTTGTTTTTTTTCTTCTGAAAACTAAAATTTCTTTCCAAGAATTCTTTATATTTACATTGAATTGAATTAAATTTTATCTACTGCCATTCTTGTTCTCTCTATTCCATCTTAATTATGTAAACAAATAAACAGCAATTTATATCAATTGTAATATATAAAAGCATTCAATGTATTCTATTAAATACACACGTTTAATGTCTAGTAGACTCGGAGTTCAAGATTTGTATCTCAGATTTTATGTCTGTCACTTCCAGTGTTCCTGAGCAATAAGCCATTGTATTATTTTTTTAAAAATATACATGTTGTCTTTATCATTTTGTTTTATACTTTTTTTTATTAATATTATGTACCCTCCCCTCATTTTATTATCAATAAAACTAATTATTAAAAAAATTGTCAGAAAAAAATATATCTGAATTATATTTGTATGAAATTTTCACCAAGATCTTGTATATATGTATGTGGGGGAAGGATTGAAAAGTAATCGAAGCTTTATTACAATAGTATTTCATTAAATACATTTATTCCATTATAATTATTAACCTTTCCAAAATGCAGCCTAACGCCCCTTGCTTTTTAGCATTTTTTGACATTTTCTTTGTCTCACACATCAACGTAAAATATATGACAAAATGATTATTACTTATCAGAAAATAACAAATTTGACTTCATTTGATAAATATTTTTGTTTACTACTGAAATAAATTTTAAATGTTCACATTTTGTTTCTGTAAATATTAAAAAAAATGAGATCGCAATCAAAACAAAGATGTTACACGTCATTGTTTCTAGAAAGATTATTTTCAGTTTATAAAATCAAAGAAATATTTATTATTTCTGATTATTTTAAACATTGAAATGAATAATTATTTATTTCTCTTATATCTAATGAATTTTGTTTTAAAAGTTTAAATTTTTTGAATAGTTATTGCAAAATTGCAATATTTTCTTGATATTTTCTTTACTCATAAATATAAGTAGATTGTTTACGTCATAGCTTGTCTTCTAATTTGCTTCAGACCATATTTATGTTAGCTGCTAATATAACATTATATTTTTAAAAATAAAGTATTTCAAGTCAAAATAAGTTATTAATAATTTATATTTCTTGATATCTAATAAATATAGTGCAAATTATTTAAGAAAAAATCTAAACTGTAATAAATTTGCAAATAAACATGTTTTTGCATCATTGGAAACTTCAATGTTGTAAAACACCAAATGTTTTACAGCCTTGACAACAGACAATGGCTGAACATGTCAGGGAGAGGCTTATGTCTATAGTTAGAGTGGAAATTTTGAATTTCACACTTTTTTCATGCAATTTTTGGTAAATAAAATTTATTATAATAAAATATACTGTTTTACACACATTTTTAATGTATAATACTTATGAAAAAATTCACCAGGGGAAAAATTGGTCAAAACACAAAATAATTCACTAGGAAGGACCAGAGGGTTAATAAAAAAAATACAATCCTCTTGACCATCATCGCATCCACTTCCTTTTTGATAACATAAAAAGCTATTTTTGTTTTATTTTCACCATGAAGTGAATGATAGTTTTTACTTCTTTCAGATGTTTTTTTTTTCATTTTTTTTTTCCATTTTTTGTCTATTTTCACCATTCTTTTTTTCTACATTATTATTTTATTTTCGATGTTCACCTTCTTCTAAAAAAAATCACTAACAACTTCATGGTTTATGACAAAGATTAGTAATTAAACTTTTAGGAATTACTTTTTCCAAATATTTTTATCTTTTTTTTTAATTGTATGTTCTGTACTCTCATATCTGACCTTGCCTTTAGAAGTAGACTATTTCAGATTCTTTACCTGATTGGCTAGCACCCAGTTGTTATCCAAAGAGATTAAATCCTTCACTGGGTTTTGCGCACCAAATCCGCATGTTTCCAGTAAGGTAGGAGATCTGTCATTAAATAGTCAGCCTTTTTGAGCAAGGCAGAGAGCAATTACTTCTGTCAACCTGAATGATTGAATGTGCTCTCCATTAAACCTTCTGCAATCATTATTGTGACGTCCATGCAGTGAGGAAAGTCCACCTATAAACTGGAAACTGCTACATCCGCACTCGACTCAAGGCAAGCTAAATACGTAGCTGGAAGAGTCTTACCAGAGCTTACGAGGCCGGCTAATCATTAGCTGGAAGCGAGTTCCATACTCAGCACAACTATCTCAGCATTAGCATGTATAAACAATATATATATATATATATTATTGTTTAACTATAAAGTGTGTATATTTTAGTACTAATAAATTGTAATATTAATTGAGTCGTTCTTTTTGTAACTGTTGGCTTGGAATGAATCTGTAAGCCTTCCCAAACACAACAGATCTGGCACATTCAGACATTTAAAAATTTTTTCCGCATGGCTGGAAAAATTATAGCATAAAATACGCCAGTTTTAACAGATCTGGCACAGCCAGACATTTGAAAAAAATTTCCCTCATGGCTGGAAAAATTATAGTATATAATATGCCAGTTTCAGCAGATCTGGTGCAGTCAGACATTAGGAAAATTTTTCCCTTATGGCTGGAAAAATTATAATAAAATATGCCAGTTTCAACAGATCTGGTGCAGTCGCACAGAAAAATTTCCCTCATGGTTAGAAAAATTATATCTAAACATAAGAAATAAATATGCAAGTGCATATTTTGTGTATTTGTTTTATTATTTTTCTTTTTGAAAAAATTTACGCTCAACCTGAGAGCTGGCCAAATTATAAAGAGCATTTGATTTTTTACTTGCAGGCTAACCAGATTAAAAAAACCTGAGGTAAAGTTAGCCACACTAATGACCATTATAGTTCTGCAGACATATGATATACTCAAGCCTCAATCTATGGCTGTAACCCCTGATGAACTGGATTTTGACAGAGTGATGACATTTCTTGGAGAGTATTTTTCACCTAAACCCTTGACAATAATACAGAGATACCATTTTAATCTCAGCATACAAGAACAGGGTGAAACAGCAAGAGAATTTAATCTCAGCATACAAGAATAGGGTGAAACAGCTAGAGAATTTGCAACATGAATCTGTATATTAGTCTCAAAGTGTGATTTCAAAGACTTCATGAATGAAGCATTTTGTGATCATTTTATTTGTGGCATAAATGATCACAATTTGAGGCTAAAAATGTTAATGATTCCGGACCTAGATTTTGAGACAGCAGTAGCTCAGGCAGGACTAGCAGAGACAATAGCTAGTCAAGCTACCCCATTAAAAAGACTTACTAAGTATGAAGAGCAAAAAATTGAGCATAATACTGGGTCATCCAAATACACAGTCAGCTCAGATAACTCAACATCAAATAGCCCATGGCTTTGTTATAAATGCAATAAGAAAATTCATACAGAATGCTCGTACCACAAGGCAACATGCACATTTTTAAGCTAGCCAAACAGAGAAGGGTGGCATGTCTGAAATTGAAAAGACAAACAGCCAAGTCAAAAATAGAAACACCTATTTCTAAAAACAGTAAAGGTACTTATAAGAAACATAAGCAAGTTGCCTGTATAAACCATATCAGAGATGACAAGTGTGAGTTTATACACACTGTCATAATTAATGATACACCAGTTAAGATGGAACTTGACACAGGGTCAGCAGTGTCTATTGTTTCAAAAAAGACCTGGGCAGTCATTAGTAAAAAGAATAAATCTAAATTGCATCCCTGCAGTAGGTCAATATCAGACTATCAAGGGAATAAAATCAAACTGTTTGGTCAAACAACAGGAAAAATTACTATGCCCAACAAAACTATATACCTACCACTGGCAGTGGCATTAGGTAACTATAGTAATGTAATAGGACATGATTGGTTTAGTCACTTAGGGTTCAAAGATACAAAAGTGAAACAGATCCCAACAGTATCAAAGAGAAAATCTGATTACTCAGAAGTTTTCAACAAAAAAGTTGATAACCAAAATGGATGTGGAAAGTTGAAATACCAGAATTGCCATGACTCTGCTAGCACAGCACTCCACTCCAAGCACAGTAACAGGGAAAACTCCTGCAGAACTGTTATTCAACAGACCCTCAAGAACTATGCTATTGACCCTGAAACCTGATGCCAAACTTGAACAAAAAGCTGAAAAACAAAATAAAACTCCAAATAGAGACACAAGTACTATGCCATATGTACCATGGTCCACAAAATGGATACCTGCAGTGGTGACTCAAAGGGTCTTTACACTGTGGTTAAGAAGATGGTCATCATCATCATCACCATCACAAACAGCTAAGACTCAACCACACATCAGAAGCTAACAAGAGCAGTAAAATCAACCTGGGATGGGTACCTTAAGCAGGGAAGATGAACAGCAACATCAAGACAGCAGCAGACAAACAGAAACAAGTTCCTCAAGCAAAGAACATGAAGACAGGAACAGCAATCAATTGGAGAAACCAACCAAGTGGACAATACATTGTTCAGTGCATATCGATGACTATGCTCTCCAGAGCTAATTTTAGCCAGGGGGAGGGATGTTATATCTGACCTTGCCTATAGAAGTGGACTATTTCATATTCCTTACCTGATTGGCAGCACCCAGTTGTTATCCAAAGTGTTAAATCCTTCACTGGGATTCCTGCACCAAATCTGCATGTTTTCAGCAAGGTAGGTGATGGGCCATTAAATAGTCAGCCTTTTGGAGGCAAGGCAGAGAGCAATTATTTCTGTCAACCTGAATGACTGAATGTGCTCTCCATTAAACCCTCTGCCATCAGCAAGGGCAGTATCTTCTCATTATTACAATGTCCACACAGTGATGCAAGTCCATCTATGGACTGGAACTGCTATGTCCACACTCGACTTGAGGCAAGCTAAATACATAGCTGGAAGAGTCTTACCAGAGCTCATGAAGGAGGCTAATCATTAGCTGGAGGCAAGTTCCGCTATGGATGACTACTTCAGCATTAACGTATATAAACAATATATGTATATTATTGTTTAACTAACAAGTGTGTATATTTTTTAGTACTAATAAATTGTACATATTAATTGTTGAGTAGTTGTTCTGTTTGTAACTGTTGATTTGGAACGAACTTGTAAGCCTAACCAAACACAACATGTATTCACTTTTACTTTTATCCATAACATGCAAATATATTTGAATTGTTTTTCCATAATCTTCATTTTTATTTGTATTAATTAAAATATATTGTTTTTACTTCTCTGTGAACTTTACTTTTTAAAATATCTGATCATTAATACCAGGTACTAAAGTAAATTTCTCATGATAATTTTTTTTTTTCTCACTTTATAAAAATTGCAGGAAGATAATGTCTTCATAAGCTTTGGAAGTTCAATTCACAGAATAAAACTGACACTTTATTATTTATATTTAAGAAGGGTGTTTTCTTGTTAGCTTATTTACAAATTTTTATAATCGAGGCTCTAATTTTTTTGTTAAATCTCTTTATACAATCTGTCCTTTTTTCTAAAATTATTTTCCAGGGATCCTCACGCTCTTCACCCGGTTTGCGTTGCGACTTCTATACATCTTTTTTGTTGTTGTTGCTTATTTTAAAATAATACCTATGTATCCTTAACTAAAAAGTATTAAAAATTGTACTATACTTTCTGCTAACAGAGTAGAGAATATATAAGATGCTTTGATATTTTTTTCCCATACACAAATTTTTCCAACTATTTTGCATGTCCAACTCTAGCTCTTTCTCGTTTTATTATTTATACTTTGGTCATGAGCAGCTATAGCAAACTCTTCCCTTGCGCATTTTAAAAATATAAACTGTTCAGAAAATATTTGCAGATTTTTGATTTAATTAATATTATTAAAAAGGCTGGTTGAAAATTATTTTCTTTTTGTAGCGTTTATTGAATATTAATAATTTTATTTATTTAATGATATAAAAAATCGATTATATATATTTTTCTTTTAGAAAATAAAAAATTATCAAAATAGAACCTGATAGAATGCAATTAATTACGATACAAAGAAAAGGAGGAGGAAACTCATCTGCGACAAATCAAATGCAGAATTCAACAAAATATTGGTCTAAAAAAAAAAGAAATGGTAAATTAATTTATTCATATTATCAGGTATACCTGTATACTAGTACAGTGCTCATAACTGTTTATTATAGCTCGTTACTGCGCAGATGATTTCAAGAGGAACTTTTCAGAAAAAAAAAAAAAAGGTACTTTGAGTAATACTTTGTAGCGTGAGATTTATTGGTTTATAACATTCAGATAAATGCAAGAATTATTATTATTTTTTAAGAGATATTTTTTTCTCTTCATAGCTTTTAGAAAGGTATGGTAATATAAAATAGCTTAAATAGCTTGCCGCCGGGTAAAAGACTCTCCCAGCATCCTCTCCATCCTAACTAAAAAGGCAATATATATATATCAGGATAGTCATCAGCGATTGCTGAAGATTTTTGTTTAAATTTTAGTAAAAAAATTATATATTGACTATAAATAAATATAATCCGTTATGATATTTTTTCATATAATTTATGAGTAAAGAATATAAAATAGCACTATATAACAGCTAACTACATATTTATAATATTAACACATAAAAGCTTTTTTGGGGCAAATTATCAACTACCTGAAAATAATCCAAAGTTTGCTTGGAATACATGGTTTTGGAATAAAAAAATCATGTTTCATCTGAGTGTAAATCCAAGTTGTATATATAGTAGACAGATATGTTAACTATTGCAAATTAAGGCCATAATGTTTTTTGTATAATCAACTTTACCAACTATTCCAAGATAGAAGCTAAAACATCAATAAAAGCAAAACCTTTAAAACTTAGATTAGTGAAATCTTTTTTTAAATTACTCTTCTATTAAAAAAAAACGAAGCTGAAACCACATTTAACCTATAGTGGATTATATAAGATTATATTATATTTGACTTATTTTAGCTCTTGATGAACTTTTCTTTCAAGATTTTTTCACCCAAAAATCTAAGCAATATATGTATATTTAATCTCATTGATTTTCTACAATAACCATTTTCTTTTTAAAATCAAGCCATAATCTTTCTAGTTTAATTTATTTATATTTTTCTGCTTATTCTTATAAAGACATAGTTTAAGTTCTATAATTTTTTAATATGTCTATATATAAGTCTTTAGGTTACCTATAATCTCTATTTAATTTCTGGAATCTAATTCCAAATTTGTCAAACATAGAATAATATATATATAAGATAATCAGGTGGCTATATTGCTCAAGGATTCATAAATTCAAGTGTGAAATGCCAGAGATGGAATTGATCCGAGATCTTATACTCAAGAGTTGATAATCTACCACTGCCATAAATTAAGCAGGGTGAAATTTTTTTTTTTAAACACAAATGTATTTTTAAAAGTAGTCATGATTTGTAGTGCATTATTTTCATGTTTTTAGGCCAAAAATTTTTGTTGCAAATTTTTATTCAAACCAAACTAAATGGTCGTTCTAAATTCATGCCTTTTTTGATTGGAAATTGTCAAATGAGGTTATGAAAATTTACTTTGAATAAGTGATACAGTAAATGTTTAAGATTTTGTTTAAGACATATATAATTAGATCCTGCACTAGAAATAAATATAATCAGCCAAATGTGTAGATTTATAGTGTATTTCTTATTAAATATCAACTTTATAAGATTATAAATCATTATCTAATCTTATAATGCAATCTTTTTTTTTTCACCATATATATTTCAGGAGAATTGGAGACTTTGAATTATTTGATTTATTTTACCAGAATGATGGCTTAAACTTATATTAAAATATAGCAAATGTGATTTCTTTGTTTTTAAAATTAAATATGATTTCTTTGTTTTTAAAATGTGAACGAATTTATAGTCATTTCCACACCCACCCACCCACCCACCCACCTACTTACATACCTACCTACCTACCTACCTACCTACCTACCTACCCACCCACCCACCTACCTACCCACCCACCCACCCACCCACCCACCCACCTACCTACCTACCTACCTACCTACCTACCTACCTACCTACCTACCTATCTATCTACCTACCTACCTATCTACCTATCTATCTATCTATCTATCTATCTATCTATCTATCTATCTATCTATCTATCTATCTATCTATCTATCTATCTATCTATCTATCTATCTATCTATCTATCTATCTATCTATCTATCTATCTATCTATCTATCTATCTATCTATCTATCTATCTATCTATCTATCTATCTATCTATCTATCTATCTATCTATCTATCTATCTATCTATCTATCTATCTATCATCTATCTATCTATCTATCTATCTATCTATCTATCTATCTATCTATCTATCTATCTATCTATCTATCTATCTATCTATCTATCTATCTATCTATCTATCTATCTATCTATCTATCTATCTATCTATCTATCTATCTATCTATCTATCTATCTATCTATCTATCTATCTATCTATCTATCTATCTATCTATCTATCTATCTATCTATCTATCTATCTATCTATCTATCTATCTATCTATCTATCTATCTATCTATCTATCTATCTATCTATCTATCTATCTATCTATCTATCTATCTATCTATCTATCTATCTATCTATCTATCTATCTATCTATCTATCTATCTATCTATCTATCTATCTATCTATCTATCTATCTATCTATCTATCTATCTATCTATCTATCTATCTATCTATCTATCTATCTATCTATCTATCTATCTATCTATCTATCTATCTATCTATCTATCTATCTATCTATCTATCTATCTATCTATCTACATCTATCTATCTATCTATCTATCTATCTATCTATCTATCTATCTATCTATCTATCTATCTATCTATCTATCTATCTATCTATCTATCTATCTATCTATCTATCTATCTATCTATCTATCTATCTATCTATCTATCTATCTATCTATCTATCTATCTATCTATCTATCTATCTATCTATCTATGTAGTGTTTAAAATATTATATGAAAACATATTTTAGTTTTCTCTAGTGCAAATTAAAATTTTAATATCACTAACGGCTAACTAAATAGAGTGATCTCTCAGCTATGCGCTACTATAACATGATTGTTAGAGATCTAAACATTTATTCACCATGCCAGAATAATCTTCGAAATGTCATATATAAATAGCTTTGTATAATATAGTGTCATTAAAAAATAATAGTATGAGAGACTGATTATTTTTCATTAGATAGTAATTATTGATAGTATATTGTATATTTGCACTATTTAACTAAAATATGTTACAGCATATGTCAAATGTAACAGCACATAATGCTTAACAGGCATCTTTATTAATCTACATTTACTGTACACTTGCTATACCTCTTAGTGTTGTAGAGTGTAATTACAATAAGAAAAGAATATCTGTTTTCCATTTACTCATCTAAGATTATAAATAGACTACGCAATAGTAGCGGCAAATGCTTAAATACACCAAGAATATTACAACTGCAAAATTGACATTCTATTTTGATTTTATAAGATAATGTTAAAAAGCTTTATGAAAATTTCAACGCATATGTATATACATAAACACACATACAGTATATTATACATAATATGCACATTATGAAGATATCCGACAATATAAATTTGATGATCCATAACTATATTAAGGTGACAATATATTAAGTTTTAGTAACTTTCAAAATTATCAGTTGGTTTTACGCATTATTGAACAATGTTTTTATGCACACCCAATATATTAACTTCTATAATATGTAATAGCATATCCATATAAACAACTTTTGTTTATATTTGTATTAAGGAAAGATAAAATTAAAGAATATTTTCAAAGAAGAATAACTCTATTTGAAATTGTTAAGTCTATTGTCATATTTTTATAAAATCATGTTATTCTCTTCAAGAGCAAGAATTCTTAATTTTTTTTAAAATCTAAAATACAAAAAGAATTTTTATTAAAAAGATGTTGACAAATTAAAAAAAAATCTATAATTTAATAATAAAATAGCAGAGTAATGGACTATTAAATTAGGTAAAGAATATAATGAGCTTTTGCCAAGGGAATGATAAATATGATTAGATAAAATGATAGCAATCAGATTTTATTTTGATAAAAGAGCTAATAAAGAATAGGATAAAAACAAAATAAAAGATCAGTTGGCTGAAAACAACTTAATTTTATTAAATAATTCTAAAAGTAGAATAGTTAAATAAATAACTTTTTAGCAAGAGGTGCTCTATAAGAGAAGTTAAGATGAAAAATATGATCAAGATGAAAAATATAAATTAAAATATGAACAAACTCCTAAAAATAATTAAAATCTTTTGATTATATTTGAAAACAATAAATACATTTAATAAACTTCTATTGTGAAAAATATTCAAAATTATCAGGTTAAAGTTTCTGAGAATAGAAAAATTAGAATTTATGATGGAATCTTTAATAAAAAAAAATGTTTATGCAGTAACATAATGTAAGAAGTTGGCCCAGTTAAAATATCACAGGAAAGAAATACACTCACAATGTAAATAGAGTGATCTCTCAGCTATGCGCTACTATATCATGATTGTTAGAGATCTAAACATTTATTCACCATGCCAGAATAATCTTCAAAATGTCATATATAAATAGCTTTGTATAATATAGTGTCATTAAAAAATAATAGTATGAGAGACTGATTATTTTTCATTAGATAGTCATTATTGATGGTATATTGTATATTTGCACTATTTGATTTTAAAATTGAAGCTTTTTGAAACAATTTCTAAGTGATGAATATCAGTTGAATCAATTAATTCAATGTTTGTTTGTACTTTTTACATGGCTCATATTAAATATCTAAAAAAGATTACTTTTTTCACAATTTCTTTTATTTAATTATTTATCAGTTTTGATTATCCATTGGTATTCTTCAGAACTTTTATTCATATTATGTAAATAAAGATATATAAATAAAAATTCTGAAAAAGACTGCTGAATAGTCAAAACTATCATATAATTAAATAAAAGCATTGTGAAAAGTATAAATAAATGATTTTTATAGATATTTATTGAGTCAGCCAACATTATAACTGTCACTGTCAGCCTATTACTTTATTTTCCAATATGGTTTTAAAACAGGCAAAACTCTCTATACATATTGCCACTCAGTGCAAGCCAGAGTAATCAATAAATCCTAGGAAGCTTGTGCATAAAATCCCTATCTAGTGCCTACTCATCCAATATCCACAGACTAGTTTCTGGATTATGGCCTTTGAGGAGCCTTGGATCTGAGAGCACTGCACCTAGATCTTAGGATCTAATGCAACCCTCCAGCAGCCACCTTTTAGCTCAACTACAAAATTATGAGACTTAAATTGAAAACACCATAATATTTTCAATCCAAGCTCATCAGCTTATATTGTTATATAGGTCTGAATTCAGTTCAGTACCTATACATTTTGGTTGGTTCTTTAATAACCATAGCCACCAATATCCTATTAGGCAGGATTGGTTTTAAGCCAATAAACATCACATGATCACTATTTCTTATGCTTGCTCTTAACTGTTATTAAAACAGGCAAAACTCTATACATATTGCCAAGGCTCCTCACTGACGAAGGCCACAAGCCAGAAACTAGTCTGGGGATATTGGATAAGTAGGCACTAGATGAGGATTTTATGCACAAGCCTTCTGACATCCATTGATTACTCTGGCTTGCACTGGGTGGCAATATGTATAGAGAGTTTTGTCTGTTTTAATAACAGTTAAGAGCAAGCATAAGAAAAAGAATATATTAAAAACAAGCTGATTAAAATAATAGAAGGGTAATGCAATCAACCCAATACTTGGTTTGGCAATAATTAATCTTAAAATAAAGGGCCTTTTAAAAATGAAAAAGTGAAAATAAATAATATGTATTTTTTTTTGTAAATAATGCTTTTAATGTAAGTCGCTGACTCAAAAGTAAAAAAAATAAAGTAATCAACTTTTTGGTTAATTTGCCATTTTTGGAATATATCAGTGATCTTAGAATCTACATTTATTATAAAACAATTAGAAATTGTAGGAATATTGTTATTTCATAAAAGCATTTGAGGCTCATCAAAAAGACTTCAAATGCTTGTATGAAATGACAATATTGCTGGAATTTCCAATTGTTTTATAATAGGTAAAGATTCTTAATATGACTGATATTTTCCAAGAATGGCAAATTAACCAAAAAGCTGATTACTTTGTTATTTTTCTACTTTTTAGTCAGCTATTTACATAAAAGTATTATTAAAAAATTTTTTTTTTTACATATTATTTTAAAAATTAGTTAAAACTATAAAAAAAAATCTGACAAAAAATATAATTTAATAATAAGATGTGAAAAAAAAAAAACGCATTCTAACAAACAAATTCTAAATTTAAATATGTGATTGACTATTATATAAAAATATGTATTGGTTTTTTAATTAATTAAATTAATTATGAGTTAAATCAATATTAATAAAATTGTATTCTACAAATGTAATATTTCCAATGGCTCAATCATTAAGGAGTTTTTTTGGGAAGCACAAAAATGTGACTTCGAGTTCTAAGGCAAACAGATTTTTTTTCATTATTGAAAATTAAAAAATGTGGGTATACAGACACCCAGACAGAAATATACATAGACAAGACAAGTTAATATAAAAGCATTTAAAATGAAAAAATAAAGAATATTACATCTTCATAATAATGAAATATTGAAAAGCTAAATATTAAAAAATAAATTAAAATAACTTGATAATTAGAATTTTCAAAAAATGGCCAAATGGAGGTGCAGAAAAACATGATTGTTGCAAGAGATATAATAGTATTTAAATTTCTCAGTCTTACCATCTAAATATATGAATACTAGTACTTTCAGAACTCTTTAAATAAAGTATATCGTGCAACAAAAAATGATAAAATTTTTAGGTGATTAAAGCTAAAATTATAACTAATAAAAAAAAACCCAATAAAATGGACTTGTAGAGGATTTGAATACAGATTTTCAAGCACCTTTTAGCTATTAATTCTATCTCAAACAACCAATACACATGACCACATATATGAAAAAGGCAAACGATCTTCAATATACATATATTTCATGCCGAACCAGCCTTTATCCATTGGTCCAGATCACTATCTCCCACACATATATATAATCAGTGCTCAGTTTATATTAAGATAGCAAATCTTCAAAATTTAATGGGAAGGTTTCAATCTACTCCACTCTCCAACTCTTCAATCATCATACATGAGACAAGCATATTAATAAGTCAATTATAGTAAAAAACTAAGATTAGAAACTAGATATAGAAGAATAAATAATATTTAAAAATATCGAAGAGTAAATAATATTAAAAAATGAAGTAGCTTTGAAGAAAAAGAAAGCCATTTAAGAATAAATACTGAAAAACTAAAAGAAACAAATTTGTGTAAACATATTTGGAGAATTCTAGTGAAGTTTAAAAAAAAAGAATGATTATTGTACAGGAGGTATTGCAATGTTCTGGCAGAAAAGTGACTGACTAAATTTTGACATAAGTTTTAATCTCTTTGATTCCATTATGCTGCTACTACTCTACATAGCACAGAGCTCTAGTGAAAGTAATAAAAAATATAAAAAGTTGAAATGGTAAAAAAAGATACATTTGAGATTACCGTTATCAATAGCAATAATATTTTATGTAATCTTCATGTAAGTAGAAAAGTTAATATGTCTAGAAAACATGAATCACTGAAAATTTAAAGAGAAGATTAATCCATAAACTAGAAGCAAAATGTGTAACAGTAATAAATATTTAAAAATGAGAGAAATACAACTTAAAAGAATTTTACAAAAATGTCAGTTCTTGGAAAATGGAAGATTATGGTAATTAAAGAACTAATAACTCTACAACAAAGCAGAAAAAGCATTGAATAAGGAAATAAGCCATAAGTGACAAAGTCTAAATGCCACTTTTTAAAATATACAGATTTGTTTACATAAAAATGAAAACTTAAGTAAGTAAACAATTATTCGTGGATTTTAAAACTTTGTAATCACATGATTCAAAGTCATTAAGATGTAAATTAAACAAAATACAATTAAATTGACTTAATCTTACTACATGCTTTTTCCTCTTATAACATTCTCTTTAAATCAATTGTTTTTTATTGCATATATGATAATAATTTCATCTGTTTAGCATATGTATATGTATTCTTACAATAAGCAATGTTTGACAAAAAAAGAATTTCTATCATAGGAATGAAAAAGAAGATTAAAATGTGTTTATTTTTTATTAAAAATATTTTATTGCTTTTGCAGCGCTAAATATTTTATTCCCTAATGCGAGAAAGTCAAAAAAAATATCTGAAAATGAAAATATAACACAGACAAAAAAAAAAAAAACACGTTAAAAACAATTAGTTAATTAAAAGGAACAATAATTTACTTCTTTATTTTGTATAGTGATACTAAGTTATTCTATAAACTAAAATTCGATATCTTCTAATATAACCACAACAACACAGCCGTATTTTTACTTTTTCATTAAATGAATAGTAACTTGCTTTACAACATTACAGAATAATTAAAGCCAACAATGTTACTCCTCTAAATATAGACTTGCATAACAACAAATCATGAAAAAACTAGTATAAAACAAAAATGAGTATGTTATTTGTTGGCATGAAACGACATCTATAACTGATTAGTGATTATAGGCAAATTTACATTCATGTAAATTTAAATAGGCTAATTCATAAAACAAAATACAGGATTAGTATTTCATATAATTATAAAGTTGTACATTCTATCATATGTAGTGATCCATTATAATAGGCCATTTATTTGCTATGGTGAGGGAAGTTTAGCATTATTACATCAAGATTAAATCGGTACATGATATTGTAACAAATTCTGGTAATATGGGTGAAGAGTACTAATTAAGTATTGAATGATGTTGAATGAATGACTATGACTTAATTCTGTATCTAGTCATGCATTAAGGTTCCAAATATGTAAAAGAAAATAGTGGATAATGATGTGATAAAATTACTAAGGTTAACCAATTATTGTATATGGTTATAAATAGATATTATTCATAAATAATATTTATATGGGTATATGCAGCATGAACAAATAGTCTAAATACCATTATTTATCTGGGTGACCACTTTATCATTAATAAACTATATGCAGAGTTGTTATGTAAGCTAAAACTATCTATTTAATAAATCTCTAGCAAATACTATTTATATCAACTTTATTCATATGTAATCATTAAAATGTTCTTTGACAATCAACTCAATTATGTATATAAACTTTTAAAGTGATTTTTGGTAATGCTATAATCTTCATGATGATGATGATAATAAATGGGTACCATCTATGTAATTCTTGGAAAAAAACAATATAGAATCCACCCATATATAGGTTGTTATTACTCCCACATGCACAGTTTCGTGTATATATGTATAACACAACTGAGAGTCGTACGACCAATATACATGCAGAAGATATATAGCTTAATAGATATATAAAATTGTAGACAATTATTACCCTCGAAGTTGAAAAGTAATAAAAATTAAATTTATAAGTAGAAGTTAGCAGCAGATCAAATATATATGTAAGAACATATTACTGTAGTAGATTTTGACATAATTAAATAAATATAAAATAAATTTCAACTGTTCATATATGATGAAAATAAAATGAAGTATGACAATGTAAATCTGGTTTTTTAATTTTAAAATGAGCATTGAATTTAAAAAAGATATACAAGCACATATGTTTATTTAATAATATCTGAACTGATCCCTGAATTATTTTAATAAAAACAATTATTCAATTATTGATAGGGATGTATTTGTTTTGATTACAGATATAATTTACCAAAAGCTGTCAATATAATTTTAACTTTCTTAAAATCAATTTAAATGAAATTAATTAAACAACTTTAGATTTAGAAATCTTTAAAAACGTATACAGTATATATATAAATGCATATATTTTAGCACTTATAATTTAAACAAAAATAATTTTTATCTTTAATTAATCTGCTCAGATCATTGCAAAATTGAAGGTTTTTTTTTAATTCCAACATCTGTTATCTTAAAAACTATTAATATGTTCTAAATAAACTTCCACTGATTTTTGAATTTTTCCAAAAGTGCCTTTTTTCTTCACAAATCTGGTAAACAAA
The DNA here is from genome assembly GCA_028023455.1 of Epiperipatus broadwayi. Lineage (NCBI taxonomy): Eukaryota > Metazoa > Onychophora > Udeonychophora > Euonychophora > Peripatidae > Epiperipatus > Epiperipatus broadwayi. Next base: position 5,706,525 of record JAQFVV010012460.1, on the reverse strand, counting down.
ATTATTTTCTTGAAAAATGCCTTTACATTGTATTTAACTTTTCTATATAAGAGTTTAAGCAATATTTATCACATATTTAACTTTGCCTGTTTAAAATTATAATTAGGTTTTTCTCTGACTATTTGGTAATACATCTAGATATTAATAATATTTACATGTCTTCTTTGGTGTATGCATGTAGATTTAACACACATTTGCTTTTATGTGAATAACTTCAGACATGACTGACTTTATTGGTGATAGATTCTGGCTAGACTATGGCTTCTTATTTTATATTGAACAGTTACATGTTTCAACTCCAGGAAACAATGCTTTACAATTTTTTAATAAGGCATGATGAATTAAAACAGGCAAAACTCTCCATATAGTATTGCCACTCAGTGCAAGCCAGAGTAATCAATGGATGCCAAAAGGTTTGTGCATAAAATCCCCATCTAGTGCCTACTCATTCAATATCCCCAGACTAGTTTCTGGCTTGTGGCCTTCATCAGTGAGAAACTTTGGATCTAAGAGCATTCTGGCTTGCACTGAGTGGTAATACTATATGGAGAGCTTTGTCTGTTTTAATAACAGGTATAAGCAAGCATAAGAAATGGTGATCATGTGATGTTTATTGACTTAAGGCATGGTGAATCTGATGATTTTCATAAGGTTTGAATTGATATGAAAACTGGTTATAACTGTCCTTTTCTAAATTCTATAAAGGTACAAGTTTAAAAAATGTCAGTAAAATGTAGGCACAATATCCATTATAATGTATTCCAAACCCTTCCTCCTTGTGTACTTATAACATTGCATATAATAGCTCATATTTTATTGATAAAATTTGATTAGAATGAAATGCATATTGTTTATTGAATTGCAAATATGCAGTATATTTTAACACACACACACATATATATAAAACACCTTTTTAAAAAATGTGTATAGAGTACATATATAAATTAAAATTATAATATAAATAAAATTAAATAGTAATAATAATAATAATTGTAATTATTAATAATAAATTGAGAGATACATTTACATATGTATTTACAGTGTCAGTGTGCTTACTCTTTCATGTTTATTTAAAGATTAAAAAAAAACTTACTGTACTACATCTTTATTTTTTTAATAAAATGAATAGAGAAATGCCAACTTTCATCACAATTATATACACTCTGAGCAATATCATTTTTATTCAATAACTTTTTTCAGGTAAGAATATAATATTCAGTATGTCAGAAACTTCTTTCTTTTTTTTGTTTTTGATTCTATCATAAAAATACACAGAAAATGTAAATTTTATAAATTTATTTTATTTACAGCTTAGCATGTTTTCAACAAACAATTTTTTTATATTTATAGTATTTGCATTCAGAAGCCTATATAATATTCACAACATTTAAGATGTTAACAGCCTTGCTATTAGAAAGTACATTATTTTGACTTGTTTTGATGTTTTTATGTCTATATCAACTTTATGAATGTTCTTAAATTTTGTAAAGCTTTTAGCAATATGATTAGAAAACATTTTATTACATGAAATACTGTAAATCAATTTCAGAAAGAATATTAATGCAAAGCATTAACATAATCTGAAGCAACATTATTAATAAACATGATCGCATATGGCACTCTGAGATGGAAAAATGGCTGCTACTATATCATAAAATGTATTAAGTTTAAAAATTTTAATGTTTTTTTTCATGATTGTTTTAGTAAGTATAATTTAAGTAATGTATATTAATACAGTGTATATCACAACTTTATTGTACCTATAACCTAGTCAGGTTTGTCTTTAAAAACAAATTAAAAAAGTATTTTGTTTAGTTAATAAAAAATGCAGATAATCAATGTAAAGAGACAAAAGTTCTTTTTACTGCTTTCACAAAGCATCAAATTCATATTTGTGCTTTTTGATATAAAATAAACAACAGTAATAACTTTCAGTACATTAATAAAAAACATCTTTATTTTATTTCTTTTCATTTCTACAAATTACATATTTTCTCTGCTCATTTTCTGATTTTCAGTTGTTGACATTACAAAGTATTTAATGTAGATGATGTCACTTTTGGACCTTTTCATTCTCATGTAGCTATTTATAATATTATTTCACTGGTTATGGCATTTATTTAATGGTAGAAACTGAAACTAAAGAAAATATGGATTTATTAATTAGAAAAAAACTCTGAAGATATCAGTATTCCGCAAAATAAGTACTTCAAGTAAGCCACAAACACCATTGATTGGTAGCTTCAGCTGTTGACATTACAAAGTATTTAATGTAGATGATGTCACTTTTGGACCTTTTCACTCTCATGTAGCTATTTATAATATTATTTCACTGGTTATGGCATTTATTTAATGGTAGAAACTGAACCTAAAGAAAATATGGATTTATTAATTAGAAAAAAACTCTGAAGATATCAGTATTCCACTGAATAGGTACTACAAGTAAGCCACCAACACCATTGATTGGTAGATTATTTGACAGAGTAATTGCAAGACTACTTGTAAATTCCATTTCAGTTGTTGATAACAAAGAAAAAAATATACATTTTCTATATTTTATTTAAATATGATCATTTTTACAAAATATTTGTTAAAATTAAACTATGATTGATAACACATTGACAAACACCATAATACGGAACTTTTGTGATTTTTTAATAGTTATAAATACAATTTTAAATTTCAGAACAGAATTTCATAGTATTATATTAAAAATAATTCACTTGGGTTTAGAAATTAAGTTCAATTAACCAAGATTTTATTAATTATTATTTTTTAACCAGAGTTTCAGTAATTGCTTACTTTATTATTATTATTATTATTATTATTATTATTATTATTATTATTATTATTATTATTATTATTATTATTATTATTATTATTATTATTATTATTATTATTATTATTATTATTATTATTATTATTATTATTATTATTATTATTATTATTATTATTATTATTATTATTATTATTATTATTATTATTATTATTATTATTATTATTATTATTTTTCTATATTTGCAATTTTTAAATATAAATTTTTAGGATATTTTTCATTTGTAAACTTATATTTCTAATATATCAAATACAATTTATTGATTCATAATATATAAAATATTGAACTATAATTTAAATTGCCAGTAGGAGATGTTGCAAAAATTTTTAAACACAAAAAATTAAATACTCAAATATATTAAACATTGATATTTTTTAGTATGTACTAAACAATAATTTTTTTAAATTTTAAATAATTTATTTAAAATAGAATAGTTTGAAATATTTATTTAAACTAAAATAATTGTTTCCATATTCCTTAACCACAAGAAAAATGTAGTGTAGTTTTTGTTTGTAAAAGATTAATGACGTGCAAAAGATAAAAGGGCTTGGTTTATTTTGAATACCAAAAATACATTTAATCAAAGATGCAGTAGTTTGCAACTGATCAAGTATTGGGACTTTGAATATAAATATAATTTTATATAGGAGCTATTATATTATTTTATAACTATGATTATGTGCACAGTGTCAAAAATCTATTTGGCTTATATATATATTCTGACCTTGCTCTCATGCATCTTCACTTCAGAATAGTATATGATATAAAATAAAACAGGTTCTATCTCAGTTAATAATTAATAACTAAAATATTCAGCATTAAAATATTTCACTAGCTCAAATTTAAAATACGAATAAGGTTCAATTTATAAAATAAATTAAATAAATATTTAATATTTTCATGAGACGAAGTGAAAATACAGGTGACAAGATAGATTACATTGAGCCAATATCCCACAGGATACTACCTCAATGGCATAAGAACACTATCCCCCCTTTTATTACTAGTTCAAATAACAAACTCATAGTATTCTTACGACTTTAATAACTTCTACTCACTAAGATTAAACTAATAATTAAATTTTAATCTTCTATTTAATAATAATCTAGCTCAATAAAATAATCTCAGGTTCATAAAGTTTATTCTAAGTTAATTTAAAAATACGGTAGTAAAATATGAGAAGGGATTTTATGTCGTAATCTACTACACTGAAACTAATAATAATAAATAACAGTAATAATATTCTTCATTGTTTAACTAATTCTGTATATCTTTTCTTTTACTATAATTTTATTACCATAATAAAATAATAAAATAATTTTATATAGTCTTTTATCTTCATGAATATAATAAATAAATACGTGGTTGCATTTGATAATCTGATAAACAAAATATGTGTGGCAACTGATAGCGTATAATTTAATATAATATTGTGATAACTGATTTATGACCAATAAAATAATGTAAGACTACGATTATTTAATTATAATGAATACCAATAAAATATTTAAAATTCTTAAAATAATTCTCTATTTATCTTTTGTGCAAAATTATATATTTGTTTCAGTTATTATACATATATCGTGATTTCATGCAGCGATGTGGAGAAATAAATAACTCAGACACAAAATTTTTGAAATAACAAAATTTAACAAAGTTTATTACTAACAACAAATAAATAAACAATTTATTTACACTATTTACAGTGTATATCCTTAATTTTTTTATTTTACAGTTTGATCTACCGGGTTATAAAAAAAAAAAATTTATATTTCAATTATATCTTTATTTAGATTTAGGACAAAAAAAAATGTTACTATTTGGTTTCTCATTATGATTAACTTATTACAAATATATTTATCTACTTTATTAGCAACAGCATTTTATCCTTAATATTATTAAACTATCTTATTTTAAAAATTCATACTTAAAAAAAAAAAATTCTATAGAAAACAAAATTTTATAATGAGTATGGATTTCTCAAGATATTTTAAAAATTTCATCTTGCAAAGTCAAAGATGTTACACAAAATATTATTCAAAATTCAGTACTAGATTTTAGTATTTATCACACAATGTTTACTAATCATAATATATTCTTCTTTAAGCCTTACTTTAGTATGATATAAGTGTAATCATCAATACATGTCTGTTAATCAATAAACAAAAAATATACTATGCATATTGTTTACATAATTTACTTTGTACTATTGTATTTTAAAATATGCAATACTTATTTTCTCTTAAAAAAAAATAATACTAAAGCATTTAAAATTATTATCACTTTAAAGAAAACATCTTTGTTTAGATACCTTATTTTTTAAAAAAAATTATATTTCATTTCCGAAATAAAATTCAAAATATATTCGATGATTCTTTTCTTTCCTTAGGATACTTTGGATCTTCAATTTTAAGTTACAATATTCTGCTCCTTATAAGCAAATAAACTAATCTTATCCAAAAAACGATAGCACAACCTTAGTTCTAAATTATTTATCACTTCTTTTAAAATATCTTACTAAACGATGCAGTTACATGAAATAAAGATAGCGAAAACAGATGCATAGGATTAAGGAAGAAAGCTAGAGTATTACTCTTAACATATCTCAAAATCATGGCACAGTGCGAAGAGGTATGGCATTTACCTGCCTAATATCCTCTAATACAGGGACGATGTTAAAGCTATTTCTTCAGCTTTATTAAAACATCAAATATTTAAAGAAATATAAACACTGTCCAAATAAAATGTGTATCAGTCATAGGGCTTTGTTAACTATGCTGATATTCACATAAAGACTAAATATTATTTCCATTCCTTATAACATCCTATTTCTTAAAACATCATCTTGGTTTCCTGTTCACTAAGTACTTCCAAGCCACTATCTCAACATTATTTCTCAAGATTTTCCACATCTTACATCGATAAATATCTGCATTTACAAAAAACAATAAATAAAATTCATTAATAGTTAAACAATCTTACGATTCCATAAGAAAAGTTGCTTACTTCATTACTCTGTATGTTTAATCATATACAATCTACTTAGACAATATTTGAATATCCTATAACATGAAAATTTTAAAAGAATCACATAATTATTTGTTATGTTGGATTATATCACTAATAAAAAAAAATCATCGTATGCATATTTTCAAATCAATCCTATCTCATAATGTTTTTTAAAATGTTGTATGAAATGCGGTACATATAAGTAAAAAAAAAAAAAACTTTTACACTTCATTCTTCCAATTTATGGATGATCTAAAGAAAACAAAAAAATATACATCATAAATTATCAATAGTTATTATTATTACCAATAACCTTTATCTAGTCATCGTGTTCAGTAGGCTTCCTTTATCCACTTGAGCATTGCAGATATAAAAAGAATTCACACCCATACACTTTATATTAAAATATTTTTAGCTAAATTATTAGATTGTTATATTATAAAATTTTAATATTAATAAATTAATATTTTTATGTTTTCCTAATCTTATAAAAAATTTAGATTTAAACTAGGTTAACAAAATAAAAGGAATCAAAACTATATTTACATATTTTCTTGACAATAGTTCCTGATAAGTCCAAAATGTTTATTATTTTCTCTAGAGTTTTTAAAAATGTTCTCCTCCATGTGTTAAAGTTTAAAACAAAATAATTATTAATCCATTTAATAAAATTTATAGAAAATAATTCTTGGTTTTAGTATTTAGGATGATAATTATTAAATCATAATATTAATTAATCCCGTGAAGCTTCTTAATTGTCTCTACCAATATTCTCTGCATATCCGATGCATCAATCCATCTAATTTAACTTTAAAAATATTCGATGAACTTTTAAGTACTATTTGTATTTCCATGGATCCATCTTTTATTCAACTATATGTTCTCTTTTTTATATAAGTTTCCTTCTTAATACATTTAAACTTTCGTTTAGTATTTTTATATATCACTTTTAAAAAATAAATAAAAAAAATGTTACCTTCAGAAAGGATATAACATTTTACTCCTTTTGATATAATATTATATAAAATAATTCATGCAATATACAATTGTCTTATTACTATTTAAAAAATAAATATTGGATAGGCTTATAAATAATAATGCGTCTCCAATTTTTTCATTAGACTCCGTATGATGTCCGTGCTGTGGTTTTTTTTTATGTACCAAAAAAGTTCTCCGGTTATGCATAAATAAAACTGTATCAATAAATATTTCAAATATTTTTTCAGTATTACAATTTATATCCATTTTATTTCGTAGTATATCCATTTTTTATTGCGTAGTTTAGGTTAAACTTTTAGATAAAATATGACTGGTTAAGTACTTTAAAAAATTAGAAAATCATCTCCACAAAGTTTCTAAATATATAATTTTTTTCTAAAACTTTCTTTTGCAAAACACTTTAAAATTATCAATTAGGTTTTGCAAAATAAACGATAAGAAAGCACCAAAAAAAAATTGACTTTCTCCGGTTTCAATACATTATTAATCTCCCCTTATACCCCCATGCAAATCATATTTATAGTCTGTAAGAATACCTATTCCTATTGGTTAATTCTTACTTTAGCTTGAGAACAAATTTACCTATTTTTAGTTTATAGTAGAATTGAATTTCAAAATTAGAAATTATGACGTAATAAAATTTAAAAAATATTATTTAAAATTCCACTTTTACTTCAATTATTATTTTATCAAAACTATTTAAACATTTAAAATAACTTTTAAAACAATTTTAATAACTTATTCCATTTTTTTAATATTCAATTTATCTTGTTTTTATTTAAATAAAATATTTAATTTTTATTATATCTGTATTCGTCTTTATTACATTACTTAAAACATTACATACGATAGTTAACTTAATGTTTAATACTATTTACTTTTATGATAGGCAATAATTCTATCCAATTCTATAATATAACTTTTAAAATATTTTAAACTTTATTATTAACTCAAACACGCTTGTGTGTGAACGTATGTAATATATAAGTCACATGATCAATAACTTTGACAGACGATTTTCAATCTATTTCTCTGCCCAGATTTATAAAATTGATACACTTATTATATTATATAATATAATTATAAAATTTGGAAGAATAATTTAGAAAATATAGAACTAGATATAATTTTCACCTTCATAAAGTTTAGTTTAAAATATACTATATTAATTTTGACTATTTAAATATGATTACAAATTTAAACATAGCATTTATTAAATTATACGTTTTAAACTATTAAAATCGAATTTTTAAATATACTTTTAATTTTTATAGCTGTGTTATTTAATATGGCCAGCTTTTACAAACATATAAAACAATATTTAAAGCTTTATATAACTATTTTTAAATGATTTTATATACTACGTATTCTCTTTAGCTTCAAATTGTACTTTAAAGATATAATTGACTTAATACAATTACCATATTAAAAGAACATATTCTAAATTTAAAATTTTTTAGTAATTGACTGTTATAAACTATTACTGACCTATAGAAAAGGGCACAATATATATATATATATATATATATATATATATATATATATATATATATATATATATATATATATATATATATATATATATATATATATATATATATATTTGTACCCTTACTTCTTGATATATAAAATAGTTTAAAATACAACTAGCTCAGTTACATTATTATGCTTAATTAAAATTTGCATATCTATCTTTAATATACTTTTATATTATCATATCTTAAATTTATTATCAATCATCAAAATCCATATAATTCTAGATTATATTAATTAAATAAGTATTTAATAAAATTATGAGACTGTGAAGTAAAGTTACAAAGTAATAAGCAGATTTACACTGAGTCAATATCTCCCAAGATACTGTCTCAGTGGCATAAGAATACTACCACTACCTTATTATCCTACCACTACATTTATAGCATTCTTATGACTTTAAAATGAAGTAAATTATCTTTAATAATACTAAAATAATTCCTAACTTTTAACTTAAAATATAATTAAATAATCTCAGGTTCCTCTCAGTTTTAAAATAATAATAATTCATGTAAATAAGTATGATGTGGGATTTTATATCAAACTTAAATACACCTAACTTATTTTAATAATAATAATAAATAATAATCTTAGATTGTAATTTAATCTCATCTATTTCTATTATATAATCAATCATTAAATGAATAAACAATCATATGTATATCTTTTATTTCATATGGTATCTTAATTCTAGAATAAATCAAAATCTTATAATTAATAATCTGTGGCATTAAACAATACTGTATTCTTATAATGTGTATTATAATCATCTTATGACCATTGTAATATTTTCTATTCATGTCAATCAATTCTTATAAAAATAATGTTAAGTAAATATTGTATTCATTTCTAAATAATAACAAATTCATTTTTAGTGCAAATATTATGTTTATTTCAAATCATCTGATGTCAAAATGCTGTGGTGAAAATAATGAAAACTCGACACACTTTTAAAACAAATTAACAAATTTATTTACAATAACTTCAAATAAAATTTATTTACACTATTTACAGTTTTAAAATTTAGGAAAATAAATAAAATAAATAAGAAATTACAAATACAAGAAGTTTATACTGTTACTAATTCATGTGCTTAACAAGCAATTATACATTCTTCAAATACTATACTAATAATATTATAGTATGTTTTCAAAACTTAGATTTAAAATAAATGTTAATAAACTTCCATTATAAATAATAATATATGTCAAAATTATTTATGTAGCATGTGTAAACAATGAAACTTCACTAATTAAATAGCTACATTAATTAAGTATTACCATTTATAATGTATCATCATATATTTACTTTATTATTAGCATTACTTAATAGCTTTATAAAATTAATGTATCTTTGTAATGTAAAACAAATAATTGACTGTAATTATACTTTACTTAATGTAATTCCTGTTATATGTTTTATTAAATATGCATTACATATCTGTATTGTTCAAATATCATTATTTAAATCATTTATCAATTTTAAATTCACAAAGCATTACCTTAGATAAATTCTATGATTCTTTTCTACATGAAAGTATGACTTTACTTTATGTGCTTTACTAACCTTTTCTAATAAATTTCTATCTATAAAACACTCTAAATTTATTTAAAATTTTCCGGAAAACAAATATCAACTTTAAATAAAATATTCATTATCTAAACTACCTATACTACATTATCTACACTTAATAAATTTCAATCCAAACATAAGCTTCTACCCATAACGTAACTTAACTTACTTAATATAATAAAATACAAAAATAGAGTCTTTTCAAATCTATTCTTATCTTGCAAATAATAAAATAGTTACTTAAATAAAGAATAAATATAATTCTAATACTATAACATAATAAAATATCAAAATTTATTTATGAAAGAATCATATAATTATTTCTAAGCTTCTTACGTAATGTCGTATCATGTTTATATTATAAATCAAAACTTATGCATATTTTAGATCGGAAGAGTGCACGTTGCCAATATAATGTATGTGTTTTCATAAAATATCTATCCATTCATTCTACAACAACATAATATTCAGTTGATCTAAAGAAAAACATATTAAATTCATTAAAAATCATTATACAATATTTTTACCATAATAATAATGTCCAGTCTGCTATCCAGCATTCTTCGGAATTTGCAGCTTCATAAAATAAAAATTATTCCCATTTACACTCATAAACATTCATTAGAATATTCCGTGTTATATTAATTATAAAATAAATTTATGTAATTAATTATTATATTATTTTTAAGTTACTATTTAATAAATGTACCTAACCTACTTTTTAATAGTTTAATAATATTTTAAATTTTATGTTAAATAAATAAAATAAAAGATTATATTACGTATTCCAGCGACGACTTTTGTTCTACCATAAAAGTTCTAACAAATATCCTACATATAAAGTCAATAGAACACTATTTCCTGTTCCGTTGTATCACGTGTTTCTTGAAAGTTTATATAAAAAAAATGGTAACGTTCTTTTTTTAAAATAATAAGTTCCCATAAGAAAACAAAATAAAATTAAAAAAAATAGTTTATAAGTTCTCTTTCTGGATCCAGTTCTTCATAAAATATTGTTCAAAAGTTATTATTTCCAAATTAATTTATAATTGTTAAATTATTCTCATTTAATTATTTCTATAAACTTAGCTTGGCCTAATTTGGTTTGGCCTGGACGTCCACGTATTACTTGCGCATTTTTCAAAACAATATATCTAGGTAAGAATCTATTTTTCCATCTATAACAACCAGCGTTTTAGACTACTTCAATAAAATAACTTTATTATATTACGATTTTAAAAATCATATTCATAATCTATTTGCCTTTTCAAATCGTCAATATTTAGTCTTTTAAGCACAAAGACTTAATAAGGCAAGTATTTATTAAACTTACTACTTCTTATATCTTTACTTAAGATATACATTTTAATTTTTTTAAAATCTGCAAAATACTTTCTTTCTATAGAAGTATTCATAATTTTTAAATATCTATTTATAATAGACGATAGTAATTTAAACTTTTAAAACTATTTATAGTCCAAAATACTACTTTTCTCCATCTCGTAGTTTTATGTACTAATCCAGCGTCTATTATTTCTCTAACATAAAGTTTCTGATATATTTCTCCGATACGTGATGTTTCCATGATCATTTGTACGTAAATTAAGTTTCGATATTGAGAAGATCAATAGGGAATTATTAAGTTTCTACTGCATACTTATCATTTAAAAAATCATAAAATTATATACAATAACACTCTTATGATTTTAACACTGATTTTAAGAGCGTTTATAAATTTACTTGGCTATTTTCTCAATAGCACGATTAACTTAGAAATTTATTGTAGAGAGAGCCCCCCTCAACAATTGAATCCAGCTTATATACTGCCAGAAACTCCTTATCTGATTGGTACATTTAAACAATCAAAATTTCTAGCTTATTTACATATTTACTAACACACTATTAAAAATAAAATAATGACTTATTTAATATTTAATATTATTACATTTTTTTAAAAATAATCTTTATCGTTTATTCAAATCTATCAAACATTTTTTAAAATATTCTTTCTCACTTGATTTAAATCTTAACTTTTATAAGATCATTTAAAATAAACTAAATCTTTTTAAATACGTTATATATTTAAAGTAATATTTTTAAAAATCAGATTTAATATTTTACATTAATATCTTTTATTTTTATCTCGTGATAACTCACGTATTATTTATAAATTTTACAACATGATTTTAAAATAGTTATGCAACTTTATTAAACAACTTCCATGCGTGTGTGTAAATTTAACAAACATCTGTTCTTTTACAATAAAAGAAACGCTTGCCGTCGTCTAAAAATAACTTAACAATTGCTTTTTTAAAATCAATATTTATTTTTTAAAAATAAATAAGATATTATATCAGACCTTAAAATAATTATTTGATATGATTAAAATCAAATATTAATCTCAATTTAAGCACTTATAATTTAAAATATTTCTATTCACTTTTAACATATATTTTAAATTAAATAAATATCTTTGTCTAATTTTAACTTGTCTTTTAAATACTTTAGCTTCAAACATTTGTTATTAAATTTATTAATGCAGTATTACATCATAATCATCATCATTTTAAATATCTTCTCAATACCAACACAATTCACACATCAAATACACATAGATTGCTTTAATTAAACTTATGGTAACATTACCACAAGCAAAGTCAACATCACACATTTTAAAATACTTCTTAAATTTAAAATTTTTCTACTAGATTAGCACAAAACTTAAATGGTGACCCATATAAAAGGGCACATATTCCCCTCCTTCGGATAAAATTTTAAATTTAACATTCATCTTTATCATCTTTACTCTACATTGATCAATTTTATCTTTCTTATCATCTAAACATTATAATAAATCATTCTATCACAAAGTTTTATAAAGTATTGAAATATCATTTTAAATCTCACTAAGAAAACACTTTTAAATAAACTACAATGACTTTCTTTTACTTTATGGATTAAGTTTCACTTCTCCCTCTTTATCTTTCAATTAGGTTACCTTCACTTCTCTAATATTTCTACAAATATCAAGTATTTAAATTCTTTTAAATACACCTTTACATAAGCTACTAAAAATACGTATTATTATAGTTAATACTATATTTTAAACTACTCTATGTATTTTATTTATAACTTATTGCTAACTTCATTAGCAATCTTATAGATTATCATTTAACAAATCTACATATTTCTCTTTTAAAGAGATTAACCTGATCCCTTAAGATTAATCAATTTCATGATCACTACCATATTATACATTAATCCTTCATAAGATCCACTTATAAGTACTTTAAACATATGAGTTTTATACTCTTTAACTTTATTATTTAGCTTCTTGCTTTAAAATATCTATTGTAATAGCTAATTCCACTTTTATTTAGTCATTCTGACAAACTTATTTCTTTTTAAACTGTCATTTACATATTTTTGTAAATTTCTTCAACTAAAACTTTATTCACTATGCTAATTTATCATATAATAAATTACTTTCTTTATGTCAAGCATTATATTTAAACATGACATTAAAATTTTTATTCATATCACTTTGAAATTATAACTCACATCTCAGATGGAAATGGAATCAGGCTCCTTGCATTATAAGTTCCCTTTTCCCCATCTGGTGTGGTTAACATAAACGCATTCTCTCCTACTTTGCAGGATATTCTATATGGACCTTCATATAGACTAAGAAATTTTTTAAATTGATTTCTTTGTAGGTTGCTAACATGGGGTGTTCTAACCAGAACTAAATCATTAATTTTAAATGGATGTGGTTTATTATGGGCTTTCTTTACTCTTTTAGCACCCATAATATGAAGCTTTACTTTAGCTTGATTATTATCCTCATCCCTATCAATTGGTTCTCTTATAATCGGTATAGGCGTTCTAATTAATAAGGGCTCATGTTTCCCATAATGCAAACGAATAGGAGTGAAACCAGTGGACTCATTATACGTACTATTAATATAGTTAATAACCTCAGGGAGTTTTTGCACCCACTTCTTATGATTATCAGCTACATACACCCTAAACAATCGACTAAGCTCCCGCATAACACGTTCGCATGGATTAGATTGAGGGTTTCTTATGGAGCTCATAACATGTTTGAGGTCTTGCTCTTGAATCCACTCATTCCATCTATTCGATATAAAAGCAGTAGCATGATCTGTTAATATAATTTTTGGTTTTCCTACTAATGGAAACTGATAATTCAGCATGCATTTTATAACAAAATGTGCACTAGTTTTAGGCACAGGATATGCTGCTACAAACTTACTGAATACATCATAAGCTACTAAAATAAATTTTTGTTGTTTAAATGGTGGTAAAGGCCCATAAAAATCAATAGCCAACAATCCATTAACTTGATTTGGAATAATTGGCTGCATCACCCCAACATATGATTTGTTACAATATTTAGATTTCAAGCAAGTAGAACATGTTTTAATTTTCCTTATGACACGCTTATACATTTTATCCCAATAAAAAATAGATTTTAATACGTACATAATCTTTGGTGCACCGTAGTGACCATAACTACAATGTACATACATAATTAATTTGTCAATCATGGAGTCAGGTACAACTATCCTCCATGATTCCCCCTGATTTGAACTTAAATTGTACATAAGTAAATTCTGATACATCTTATACTTGCTAAAAATCCTTTTAATAGTTTTATTCTTACTGTTTTTATTATCATGATTATTTAAGATAGTCATGATTCTATTTAATTTATGATCCTGACCTTGAATCATAGTAAGATTATTATAATCATCTACTATAGATTCATCCCTGCCTACATCCACACTACTAATAATTATATTTTGAGCATTAGGATGTTGGGACAACAGACAAATAGGGTGGCGGCTAAGAATATCAGCAGGGATATTCTGTCTCCCTTCAATATAGATAACTCTATAGTTGAACTGCTGGAGATACAAGCTCCACCTAACAAGTCTCTCATTACTGAGGTAGCTTTTGTTCAAAAACTCCAAGCTTCTATGGTCGGTCAACACAATTACTTCTGATCCCAATAAAAATTGGCATAATTTCTGAAAAGCCCAAACAACAGCTAGGGTTTCCTTTTCAGTAATAGTGTAATTCAACTCAACACCTCTTAAATGACGGCTTAAGAAGTACAACACATGAGGTACCTGATCCTCATCGAGCTGATACAACACTACTCCCAGACCATAGTAACTACTATCTGTCTGCACATAAAATGTTTTACTAAAGTCAGGATACATTAAAATTACGTGTTTTAAAAATTTACTTTTAATTATATTAAATTCATGGTCATGTTCAGCATTCCATTTCCATCTTTCAGATTTCTTTAATAATTTAGATAAGTTTATAGTATCTTCCGCGAAATTTTTGTAAAACCTATTATAATAATTACACAATCCGAAAAATGATTTTAACTGTTTTACTGTTTTTGGATGGGAAAACGTTGAATAGCTGCAATCTTTTCAGGATGAGGCTGGATTCCATGCTCATTTATTAAATGACCTAGAAAAGTAATTTCTTTAGCTGCTATTGAACATTTTTCCATATTTATTTTAACATTTTGCATCTGACACTCAGTAAAAAATAATTTTAAATGTTGGATATGCTCATGTAAACTATCAGAAGCAATAACTATATCATCCACATACATGATGATTTTCTCTTTCAATTGTTTCGAAAAAATCATGTCTAAACATCTGATCAAGCCAGCACCACTATTAATGAGACCAAAAGGCATCCATCTGAAAACATACGACTGGCCTTGAAATCTAAATGCGGTATATTGCTGATCATTCTCATGCAGTGGTATTTGCCAATAACTAGCTGTCAGATCAAATTTAGAAAAAATTGACCTCTTGTGAAATTTAGTTAAGAGCTCATGTACAGGTGGAGGAATATCATGCTCTGGTATAGTTACATTATTTAACATACGAGCATCCAAGCATACTCTAATACTGCCATCCTTCTTCTTCACAATAACCAATGGGTTTACGTAAGGAGAAGGGCATTTCTTGATTATATCCCACTCTAGCATTTTGTCAATTTGACTCTGTACCTCATCCTTATATTGGTAAGGAATTGGGTACATCTTTTGATGGAAAGGATCATTACTCTTCAATTTTATTCTATGGGTATATCCCTTTATTATACCAGGAATTTTAGAGAATATATTCTTAAAATTATACATTAATTGATATAAATTTTCACCCAATTCAGAATTTATTGCATAAACATGTTCAATTTTAGCCTTTATGCTGGCATCAATTAATGTGTTCTGTATGCATAATAATTGACTAGAAAGGTTATGCATACCATATTCAAAATTAAGCCTTTCTTCTTTACAAATAAAAATCCTATTATGAAAATCTATCTGACATTTATTCAAAATCATGAAGTCAGCTCCTATTATGGCTTCATGTATTAATCCAGGCATAATAAGAAAAACATGCCCAAATTCTGTATTATTTATTTTGAAGGTAATTCAGACTTGTTTATTTGATAACTTTGTCCTCTTTCCATTTGCTAAAGTTACTTGAATTTGTTTGACTGGCAATGAAGGTATATCCCTTTCTACACTCACCAGATTTTGATACATTGACTCTGACAATATGGAAGCTTGACTTCCGGAGTCAATTAAGGCTTCAACTCTAATACTATTTATATGCAAAATTACAATGGGACACTGATAAGTTATTGGTGGTTCGCCTATAGTAAAGAGCTCTAAATAATCAATATCAAGATCTAAAGTATTCAGCATCCACATCTGATCGTTCCCCATTTTGTTAGCAACAGGTCCTTGCAAAGAGGAACTAACGTACAAAGACCTTTCTAATTTAACTTCTTACTATTAGTTTTATTAGCTGGTCTCTTCAAAATGGTAGTTACACCACTTGTAGAAGGCTGATTATGCAAATCCTCACTTCTATCTTTATTTGTATTATACTGTACAGTTTTCTTAAAATATGGAGACATTCTATCTCTACCTTTATAACTAAAACTTCTCTTAAAGCCTCCAGGAGATTTTACTCCAGTATTGATACTAAGACTTGCTAATGGGTAATTATTTTTATCCCTATTTACTCTAAACTTATTATCAATAGATAACTCTGCTACTTCCAGAGCATCTAATATTTCGGAGACTTCCTCAATTGTCCCACGGTCAGCAGCTATTAACAACTGTTCCACATGCTTTGGTAAGTTGTGTCTAACTATTCTGACAATTTGTCCCTCCGACAATGGACAAGCAGTTAAAGTCTTCAAACGAACGGCTTGACTTCGGAAAAAACTGGTGTAGCTGCCTTTGCTAACTTGATACTTATCTTGGGTAATTTGATACCGAATGCAATCCTGTTTGTCGGAGTTCCAAAAGCTCCCGACAATAATACATTTGAAATCACCATACGTCATGGGTTTCTCAAACAGAGATTGCCACCAATCTTTAGCTACTCCGTATAAATGATTGCTACACACGGCTACTTTCTCCTTTTCAGATAAAGAACATATCGAAAACAATTCATCCAAATTGTTTAGAAACTCCGAGGGATTTTCCATGTATTCCCCTTTAAATGGTTTAACTTTCATAAACCTTAAGGCCATAGAATTATTTGAACTACCCTCATGACTAATTACTTCTCTAGTTGGTCTATTGTCAATTTCCTTCACAAGAGTATTGTCTGACTGATTATTATTATTACTACTTGGCTTAATTAATTCTATATTATTTATTTGTGAAGAATCAACATAGTCCACATATGCTTTACTACTTATTTTTCCTGTAAACATTTCTGCCTTGGCACTACTTATACTTTTCATTTCTATTTGATCATAGACTTGCTGAAACTTCCCTTCTAAGTCCATCTGTTCAAGCACTTGTTTCACATATCCTTTCTGCTCTTTTCTGAACTCATCTAGATTCTTGTCTAAAATTTCTTTATACTTGTCATTACTCTGTTCTATCATTCCTGCATGATCCTTTATATCTTTCTGAATACGTTTTATATTTTCTCCAACTTTCAATCGATATTTATTTTCATCGACCTTTTTGATATCTATACTTTTAAATTTCTCTACTAATTCCTGCTCTATTTCATTTTTTATGTCCCTTTTTGTCTGAATTATAGCACTCTTAACATCTTTGATATCTTCATTAAGATTACTAACTTGGTTCTTAACATCACCAATTTCAATATTAACTTTTAATTTATAATCCTCAATTTTTAAGGTTAAATTATTATTATTGATTTTACATTGATCAATAGATTCAGCTATTTGATCTCTTAGTCCTTTGATTGTGTTTTCTGAAAACTCATGAAATTTTCTTTCTAGCCTTTCTTGATTTCTATCATCAACTTTTAGTATTTCTAATTTTAAAGACTCAATTACTTCTTCATTCTTATCAAACCTTATGTCTATACTATCCATTCTATCTTCCATTTTCTTATTTATACTTTTTATTTCATTCTTAATAGAATCATTATCTTCTTTTAAAGAATCTAATTTTATATTCGTATTTATATTCATATCTTTCATTTCTTTCTTAAAAGAATTATTATCCTCTTTAATAGAATTAACAATACTTTGACTCATTAACTCAAAATGTTTCATAATGTCAGACATTGAAAAGTTATCTACTCCTTTCTTAGTTTTTACTACTTCTCTGTCTGTTGTTTTAAAAATTATCTCTTCTTCCTCCTCTATTTCGCCATCCATATTTTGAGTATTTTCTAATACTATTTCTGAATTTGCTGATTTTTCTATTTCTCTACTCTCCACACAACTATTATCTTCTACAACAAAATTTGACATTTCAACTTCTAACTCTTTATCCCAATTATTCATTTTTTTATACCTTTTTAAAATTTAATTCTAATAATATGCAGTACTTATTATTTATATTTTAGAATACAATTCCCCATCAACCTTCCCATCTCCACTCAACTCACTTTTACAACTAATCATACAATAGTATCCTCAAAAACTCTACATTACTTACTATTAAATAATTATATAAATTTCAATAACAAAATTGTGTCATATCATTTATTTTACACCTATGACCCACAGATAATTTGCACATAATATATCATATGAAATATACATTTAAAATATTTTAAGAATTGATATGGTCATATTATAAAATAACTATTTGCCACATTTCATGGTTTGCATACTTATTTATTTATTAACTCAAAATCAACATAGTATTTAATTTCAAAGAATAATCATATTATAGATACCACATGAGAATATAATACTTTACTAATAAAATTTTATTTTTTTATCTATAATCAATATCTAATCAATTATAAACATTATTATAAAATACTAATTATACTTATCACTTTATTCTCCTAACATATACTTACCCTAAATTACATATATCCTAATCCTTAATTAAATATCTAAGCCTAAAACGTTGTGGCCAAAAACTTTCTTGACCACCCATTGGGCTGATAAAATTGTAACTCTAACATATCAAACCGATAACGTTTGAACATGTAAATCCTACTTAAATGTATCATGCCAATAACGTTGAGCGCCAAAATCTTCCTACCCTTTGTACCCTTACTTCTTGATATATAAAATAGTTTAAAATATAACTAGCTCAGTTACATTATTATGCTTAATTAAAATTTGCATATCTATCTTTAATATACTTTTATATTATCATATCTTAAATTTATTATCAATCATCAAAATCCATATAATTCTAGATTATATTAATTAAATAAGTATTTAATAAAATTATGAGACTGTGAAGTAAAGTTACAAAGTAATAAGCAGATTTACACTGAGTCAATATCTCCCAAGATACTGTCTCAATGGCATAAGAATACTACCACTACCTTATTATCCTACCACTACATTTATAGCATTCTTATGACTTTTAAATGAAGTAAATTATCTTTAATAATACTAAAATAATTCCTAACTTTTAACTTAAAATATAATTAAATAATCTCAGGTTCCTCTCAGTTTTAAAATAATAATAATTCATGTAAATAAGTATGATGTGGGATTTTATATCAAACTTAAATACACCTAACTTATTTTAATAATAATGATAAATAATACTAATCTTAGAGTGTAATTTAATCTCATCTATTTCTATTATATAATCAATCATTAAATGAATAAACAATCATATGTATATCTTTTATTTCATATGGTATCTTAATTCTAGAATAAATCAAAATCTTATAATTAATAATCTGTGGCATTAAACAATACTGTATTCTTATAATGTGTATTATAATCATCTTATGACCATTGTAATATTTTCTATTCATGTCAATCAATTCTTATAAAAATAATGTTAAGTAAATATTGTATTCATTTCTAAATAATAACAAATTCATTTTTAGTGCAAATATTATGTTTATTTCAAATCATCTGATGTCAAAATGCTGTGGTGAAAATAATGAAAACTCGACACACTTTTAAAACAAATTAACAAATTTATTTACAATAACTTCAAATAAAATTTATTTACACTATTTACAGTTTTAAAATTTAGGAAAATAAATAAAATAAATAAGAAATTACAAATACAAGAAGTTTATACTGTTACTAATTCATGTGCTTAACAAGCAATTATACATTCTTCAAATACTATACTAATAATATCATAGTATGTTTTCAAAACTTAGATTTAAAATAAATGTTAACAAACTTCCATTATAAATAATAATATATGTCAAAATTATTTATGTAGCATGTGTAAACAATGAAACTTCACTAATTAAATAGCTACACTAATTAAGTATTACCATTTATAATGTATCATCATATATTTACTTTATTATTAGCATTGCTTAATAGCTTTATAAAATTAATGTATCTTTGTAATGTAAAATAAATAATTGACTGTACTTATACTTTACTTAATGTAATTCCTGTTATATGTTTTATTAAATATGCATTACATATCTTTATTGTTCAAATATCATTATTTAAATCATTTATCAATTTTAAATTCACAAAGCATTACCTTAGATAAATTCTATGATTCTTTTCTACATGAAAGTATGACTTTACTTTATGTGCTTTACTAACCTTTTCTAATAAATTTCTATCTATAAAACACTCTAAATTTATTTAAAATTTTCCGGAAAACAAATATCAACTTTAAATAAAATATTCATTATCTAAACTACCTATACTACATTATCTATACTTAATAAATTTCAATCCAAACATAAGCTTCTACCCATAACGTAACTTAACTTACTTAATATAATAAAATACAAAAATAGAGTCTTTTCAAATCTATTCTTATCTTGCAAATAATAAAATAGTTACTTAAATAAAGAATAAATATAATTCTAATACTATAACATAATAAAATATCAAAATTTATTTATGAAAGAATCATATAATTATTTCTAAGCTTCTTACGTAATGTCGTATCATGTTTATATTATAAATCAAAACTTATGCATATTTTAATAAAGTTCGTTGCCAATATAATGTATGTGTTTTCATAAAATATCTATCCATTCATTCTACAACAACATAATATTCAGTTGATCTAAAGAAAAACATATTAAATTCATTAAAAATCATTATACAATATTTTTACCATAATAATAATGTCCAGTCTGCTATCCAGCATTCTTCGGAATTTGCAGCTTCATAAAATAAAAATTATTCCCATTTACACTCATTAACATTCATTAGAATATTCCGTGTTATATTAATTATAAAATAAATTTATGTAATTAATTATTATATTATTTTTAAGTTACTATTTAATAAATGTACCTAACCTACTTTTTAATAGTTTAATAATATTTTAAATTTTATGTTAAATAAATAAAATAAAAGATTATATTACGTATTCCAGCGACGACTTTTGTTCTACCATAAAAGTTCTAACAAATATCCTACATATAAAGTCAATAGAACACTATTTCCTGTTCCGTTGTATCACGTGTTTCTTGAAAGTTTATATAAAAAAAATGGTAACGTTCTTTTTTTAAAATAATAAGTTCCCATAAGAAAACAAAATAAAAATTAAAAAAAATAGTTTATAAGTTCTCTTTCTGGATCCAGTTCTTCATAAAATATTGTTCAAAAGTTATTATTTCCAAATTAATTTATAATTGTTAAATTATTCTCATTTAATTATTTCTATAAACTTAGCTTGGCCTAATTTGGTTTGGCCTGGACGTCCACGTATTACTTGCGCATTTTTCAAAACAATATATCTAGGTAAGAATCTATTTTTCCATCTATAACGTCCAGCGTTTTAGATTACTTCAATAATAATAATTTTATTATATTACGATTTTAAAAATCATATTCATAATCTATTTGCCTTTTCAAATCGTCAATATTTAGTCTTTTAAGCACAAAGACTTAATAAGGCAAGTATTTATTAAACTTACTACTTCTTATATCTTTACTTAAGATATACATTTTAATTTTTTTAAAATCTGCAAAATACTTTCTTTCTATAGAAGTATTCATAATGTTTTTAAATATCTATTTATAATAGACGATAGTAATTTAAACTTTTAAAACTATTTATAGTCCAAAATACTACTTTTCTCCATCTCGTAGTTTTATGTACTAATCCAGCGTCTATTATTTCTCTAGCATAAAGTTTCTGATATATTTCTCCGATACGTGATGTTTCCATGATCATTTGTACGTAAATTAAGTTTCGATATTGAGAAGATTAATAGGGAATTATTAAGTTTCTACTGCATACTTATCATTTAAAAAATTATAAAATTATATACAATAACACTCTTATGATTTTACAACTGATTTTAAGAGCGTTTATAAATTTACTTGGCTATTTTCTCAATAGCACGATTAACTTAGAAATTTAATTACAGAGAGCCCCCCTCAACAATTGAATCCAGCTTATATACTGCCAGAAACTCCTTATCTGATTGGTACATTTAAACAATCAAAATTTCTAGCTTATTTACATATTTACTAACACACTATTAAAAATAAAATAATGACTTATTTAATATTTAATATTATTACATTTTTTAAAAATAATCTTTATCGTTTATTCAAATCTATCAAACATTTTTTAAAATATTCTTTCTCACTTGATTTAAATCTTAACTTTTATAAGATCATTTAAAATAAACTAAATCTTTTAAATACGTTATATTTTTAAAGTAATATTTTTAAAAATCAGATTTAATATTTTACATTAATATCTTTTATTTTTATCTCGTGATAACTCACGTATTATTTATAAATTTTACAACATGATTTTAAAATAGTTATGCAACTTTATTAGACAACTTCCACGCATGTGTGTGTAAATTTAACAAACATCTGTTCTTTTTACAATAAAAGAAACGCTTGCCGTCGTCTAAAAATAACTTAACAATTGCTTTTTTAAAATAAATATTTATTTTTAAAATAAATAAGATATTATATCAGATTTTAAAATAATTATTTGATATGATTAAAATCAAATATTAATCTCAATTTAAGCACTTATAATTTAAAATATTTCTATTCACTTTTAACATATATTTTAAATTAAATAAATATCTTTGTCTAATTTTAACTTGTCTTTTAATCACTTTAGCTTCAAACATTTGTTATTAAATTTATTAATGCAGTATTACATCATAATCATCATCATTTTAAATATCTTCTCAATACCAACACAATTCACATATCAAATACACATAGATTGCTTTAATTAAACTTATGGTAACATTACCACAAGCAAAGTCAACATCACACATTTTAAAATACTTCTTAAATTTAAAATTTTTCTACTAGATTAGCACAAAACTTAAATGGTGACCCATATAAAAGGGCACAATATATATATATATATAGTAAGGTGTGGCCCTTACATCCTGCCAGTATCATTTATACGCTGTCTGGTTTAATTTGAATCCAAGACCCAATATAATAACATTCTTTATTAAACACTACATTAATAAAAATGAAGCACTATAATGGATAAACCATTAGTTGTTATATACATTTAAACCCCAACTTAATCATACAACTATAAAATTCATACACGACAACCTTTATTAAATTTATCTCATTAATTGTGATGTAACACTGACACACTACACCAATACAAGGTGAATATGATTGGATAGAGTAAACACAAGCAAGAAATGAGAGATTACTTTAAAGGAAAGAAATAACAAATAAAAATGTTATTGTTATTAACATATTATCTACATATAACAGTCACTAATAATGACATAAACAATGGACCTAAATCAAAATCATGAACTTGGTATTCAAAATCATACAAACTTACCTTTAATAAAACATCATCATTTTAATAATAGGAAGATATAAAAACTTCATGAAATTTTTCTCCAAATTCAGATAAGAACTTCACATTGTCTGAATAACCTGCATAAATTTAAATAGAGAATTCAAACTTGTAGTTCGAATAGAAATACCAGCCACCATTGAAGTGAAATAGTAATAGAAATAACTATTTGGATATTCATGTTAAGAATAAAAAGCATATAAAGTTAAAACTATCCAATTGAGGAATTTGAAAGTGAAATCTCCAAAATTAAATTAGAATTATTTGAATTTCCAAAGTGTTTCTAATTCTAAATCATAAATCAAATTATCTATAATTAAAGATATCCAATAGTAAAAGAAAATATTGCACTTAATTCATTCAAGATATTCTAGTAAAAATATATAAATAACGATACAGACAATCATGCACTGCTAATTGCAAAATCACATTGGGGAAAGAAAATTTTCACTCATGAAGCTATAATTATTAAAACTGGGATGAAATTGATCTAGCATTTAACATCTATGCTGTGATATATCAAATTTACCATTAATAAATGGATCGAACAACTCCACATTCCAAAGCAGAAGTTCAAAGGATGGAAATTATAAATGACTTATTAGATGTTCTAGATTCTAGAACACTCACATTTTGCCATCTATACCCAGAATATATTAATGAGAATTATTATAATTATTCACTAGAACATTTATCGAAAATCATTCAAATATAACTGTTGCTAGTTTTTTTTATTTCAAAATGTAATTGCCAAACATGGAAAACCTTTTAATGATGGAAAATATATGAAAAAGCTTGGATGAAATGTGCACCAATTCTTTTTGAAGATTTTGAAAACAAGGCAAAAATTATTCAGAGCACAAAAGATTTATCATTGGTTAGAAATACAGTTAAAGAAAGAATCTTGCAAATGGCTAACAGCATAACTTAGCAACAAAAAAGTGATATAAAATCTTTTAGTTTAATTTCTCTCTGCCTTGATGAAAGTATAGACATAAATGGATCAGTTCATTTGACTATTTTTATTCACTATTGTATTGGAAATAATATCAAAGAATTGATCAGTTTAACCTCATTAGTAGCAACAAGAAAATAGATATTTACAACATAGATGTTGCCAAAATTGTATCAGTAACTATAGATGGTACTTATGATTAGAAAAGAAAATAGTTTCTCAATTTATTTACCAACCATATTGGACATTCCA
The DNA here is from genome assembly GCA_028023455.1 of Epiperipatus broadwayi. Lineage (NCBI taxonomy): Eukaryota > Metazoa > Onychophora > Udeonychophora > Euonychophora > Peripatidae > Epiperipatus > Epiperipatus broadwayi. Next base: position 5,681,076 of record JAQFVV010012460.1, on the reverse strand, counting down.
TTTTGAGGTTTCATTGCATTATACATCAGCAGGTTTTATGCACAAAAGCCAGCTTTAAGCCATTAGATGATGTTGTGAATGCTGTGACTAAGTTATAATCAATTTTATATCTACACCTTGATCGAGGTAAACTCAGTATACTATGGTTTACTTATGTACAACAATGTCCATTGGTTAAATTGAGAAAAAGTTCTTCAAAGATTCATTGAAGAAATTAGTCTGTTTTTACATAATGAGAAAATCATTGAAAAATATAATGAACATTGAATCACTTTCAAAATTAATGCTTTTTATTGATATGTGTTCACATCTAAATGAATTAAATGTGAAACTGCAAGGTTCTAATAAGACAATTGTTGTCATGTCTGATTTGATCAAAGCATTTGAAGTTAATTAAAAATTTTCAACCGTGGTGCTATTTCTTACACCTTCAAATATTTTCCTAATCTAAAAAAATTCTTGACTGATTTAGAATCTCATGAGAAGCCAGATCAAGTAAAATTGAAGCAAGACTTTTGTGCTGTTATTCAAGCAATAATTGATTCATTTTCTTTAAAATTTACACACTTCAGACAATTTTCAAAAATATCAAAATTTATTTTATATCCAGACGTAATGGATAGTTTCAAGTTAGAAATTTTTGACTGGCTTAATTTGAAAGATATGAAAATGCAATCAGTCGGTTTTCAATCCAATTCTATATGGACACAGAAATTTGTTGACTTGGTGAATGGGTTAGGAACAATGGAAAATAATCGATTATTGGATATATGTCAAAAGAATGCTGAAGAGAAACTATTGACTGCCTGGAATGCTATTCCTGAAACATTTAATTGTTTAAAAAAATTAGCGACTGCTATATTATCAATTTTCTCCTCTACATATGCATGTGAATCATTGTTTTCAGAAACAAATTTAACTAAAGACTGTTCGAGAAATAGAATGACAGATGAATCTAGTTCAGCATGTACATTATTAAAAATGTAATTCACTAAATATCAGCCTTTTACAGCTAGGTACATGCGCTTTAATGAGTGTTAAATAATAAATGAATACTTTTCAGTGCCCATACAAGATATAGCATTTAAGAAAGAATAAAATGAATCCAATTGTAATTCACTAAATATCAGCTATAAAAAATAGATGCTTGTGTCAAGCGTTGGTGGCCGAGAGGTTAGCGCAGCCGCTTTCCAAGCAGTTGTCCCGGGTTCGTGCCCGGCCGACGGCTTGACATATGAGAAAAAAAAAAAAAATAGATGCTTGTTTACATTATTAAAAATGGTAAAATATGAACCAGATATAAAATATTTGGCATCCAATGTACAACAACAAAAATCTCATTAAATAATATCTATTTATGTTGATTGTATATGTTTATTTCCCAAATTTTGTTTTAATTACTATTAATTTTTTACTATTACATTTTATTCAACTTGCGCTCTTCTAAATAAATATCGTTCACTTGTATTTAGCTTAATTAGAATTTTTATTTAATTATTATTGTTATTATTATTATTTTATTTTATACACTTTAAAAAAACTGCAATAATTAAGTTGTTTATATTTTGATTTAATAACTGGCACGTCAATCATTCAATAAATATTTTTTTGGAAATTTTTGGCAAGCACACGTAAAAAGGTTCGCCACTACTGATTTAGACAATCATACGAATAAAATAAATTTTATTTATGGTAATATGGACATCAAATGGTTATTCTTTGTAAAGGATAAGGATTTGGAGTAATAATTAAAGTAAACTATGATCAAAGAGTAACTGTAGATGTTATATTAAATATTTTATAGTTTTTTATAAATTTTGTTATTATAATGTTATTTATTGTAAATATATTTATTAAATGTGTGTGTTTAAATTAAAAATTCTCTGTGTATTTTTCTATATTCAATGTTCAATTGGTCATATCTTCTCACATACCTACATATACTTTTACACAGTTACACATATTTTCACGCATTCACACCTATCCTTATACAGCTACATAGGTTTCTGCAAACCTGCATTTTAAGTGATATTGATATATCCGGAACTAGATGACTATGCGGATTCTCCCTGAGTTTGAAACTGGGAATAATGGAAATGAAAGATGGTAAGGATGAGATGAAGGTATGTATATCATTTAACACATATTTGAGTATTAATTCCTCATCTCCCAGGAATGAAGTTAAAGTGTATGTGGATATATAGTTGTAAGGATCCTAGATAGACTCTCTTACCTACTATGATGACATAACTAACCTATTATCATACAAGGGGAAATTCTGTTCTGTTACATATATATATATATATATATAACATTTTGAAAAGAATAATTTTCCAATATTGCCTATATAAAATCCATTGCCTCTTAGTATCAAATTCTATGTACAAAAAATGAGATCATATTTATCTGCATCCTAAAATAAATGGTAGGTTGCCTTTAGTATTAAGAGTTATTTCATTTAATATCAATAGCACCAGAAATTCATTTCCCCAAAATAATATATATTATTTAGAACTATAATTTGAATGTTACATATATTATAACATTTTATTGGAAAATGATAATTATAGAACAAAATAGACATTTATTTATAAAAGTTTGTACAAAAAGAGGATGCAACTTAAGTACAAAACAGTGTAAAAAATTTTTTTTTAAAATATCAAAACTCTAAAGCAAACATGTAGTGCACAATGAATATTTTTGCAGTCCAACCAATATAATTGTATAAGGAATGTTTTAATAAAAATTTTGTAACTTAATTTTTACAATATCCTGTTATACTATAACATTCACTAATGATTAGTTACTATAATCATGTTGTATCCATTTCCCTTATGCATCTCCCACACAGACACACTAATCCTAGCAGTAAAT